>JAMJFZ010003211.1:1105000-1583111 GCA_026225945.1 Cricetomys ansorgei | reverse complement strand
GTCTCAGAGATGCAGTCTTAACATCTGTATGATAGAAACAAAGGGCCAGGGGGATGTCGAAGCCCACTGCTGCTCCCTGTGCAAGTCTGATTCCCTGATTCTGAGTTTCCCTAACCCATGTGAAATAGCTGGGCATGGCGATGTACACCGGGGCAGAGGGAGGCGAATCCTTGGGGTCTGCTGGCCAGACAGTCTAGCTGAAATGGTGAGCACCGGGTTCAGAGTATCCCTGTCTCAAAACATAGGTGGAGAGCAATTAGGAAAATAATACTCAAAGTTGACCTCTGGTCTCCATACGTGCATACACAGTTGAGTGTAAACATGTACAACACACACACACACACACACACACACACAAGAAAAAGAAAGGAAAAATAGAGATGAAAATATATAGCTGGGAGATGGTAGCTAGCACACGCCTTTAATCCCAGCACCAGGGAGGCAGAGGCAGGCGGATCTCTGTGAGTTCAAGGCCAGCCTGATCTACAGAGTGAGTTCCAGGACAGCCAGGGCTACACAGAGAAACCCTGCCTCAAATAACCATTAAAAAATACAGACAATAATTCTGTTGGTCAGTCTAAATAAGAAAACATATAAAATATGAACCATAGTGAACACTACACAGTAAGTATGGAGTGATGGTGTTTGCTTTTATTACCACAGAAATAATATAAAAGGCTTATTAATTAATCAATTAAATCACCATTCATATGGTTTATTCTCAGCAAAACCAGTGTTAGATAAGCCTGGGATGTCTGGGATAAACTTTATCTTACTGTTTCCAGGAAAACTGAGGCCTCCTCTTTGAGTCTTCAGTCTTGTTAATAAAATTATTTAGAAGCAGGCTAGGAAGGAAGCTCAAGGAGAACTGTATTAGAGTTTGAGAGAAGAACAAGGGAACTGGGGAGCTGTAAATCCTGGCAGCAGCCTGGAGGAGAGGGTAGAAGAGAAGAAGAGGGAAGGCCATGCTTTCTGCAATGAAGTTGGCAGGCAGCTGCACGGCGGAAGGTTGGGGTGGGTGCTGGGAGTTTAGAACAGGAGTGGGCATTACTGCGTTACAGGGATTATTAGTCTCACCTCTCTTCAGCACGTCTCCCATGAAGCAGCTTTCCAAGAGGCAGGGCTCCGTGTGATTGATTCGCATAGCTGTACTGACTCTTAAAAGGAGCAAGTACTATGCAATGTTTTTAGTACATTAGAATATGAAGGCCAGAGGCACAATTTAGATTCTTTTGAACAGGAGGAAGTGGCTTTGCTTTAAATGATCACAGCAGAGCCCAGAAACCTCCAAGTTTTCATACGGTAATTTAAGTCCTAAGGAGGGGCTTTCCTGGCTGCAAGGATCTGGGAAACAGCCTCTAAGGCTTCTAGTCTCTGTAACATTGCTACACCTAGTAAGACGTAGTTAGGGAAGATAAATGATGTGTTCCTTGAGTGTGGTGTGTGTGTGATCGGGCTCTCTCTCCTCAGCCTGCCCTTCATCCCTAACTGGTCAGACCAATGGTGTTTAACCATAGTATTACAGATAAGGAAGACAGAGCGACCAGCCCGACTCACCTCTACAGCGTACCCCGGAAGGAAAATGAGAAATGTTCTCAGAGAATTCATCAGCTGCCCAGCCTCTGAAGCATTGAGGAAAGACACCTTGAAAATTAGATCCCTTCCTTTTGCAAGGATGCTGGACAGCTCTATGTGACTGTGCCCAGGGGTGGGGACTGCTCTTCTGCAGCACTGACAGCAAGAGAAAAGCAAGGTTAGCTGATGGGAAATGGGAAAGGCAAGAGGACCAGGTGGGGGCAGGTTCTGCCATGGTACGGAGGGCACTTGTTTCCCTTTAGCTGGTCTTTCCTTCGGTTGTTCAACCATTTATTCATTCCACAAACATTTGCTGAGCCCTTACTACATCGAAAGCCTCTGTGACAGGGCTCGGAGCACTAACTCTGGCTAAGTAGATTGTGCTGGAATCAGAGAGACAAGCACTAAGAGAGGAGGAAGCCCTTACCAGTCAGCAAGTGCACACAAGCACAAAGAGAGCCAAGAGCAGGGAGGCCGCGGTCAGAAAAATCAATCTGACAGGGATGCGTCTTTAACCTGATCTTTCCGTTTTCTACATTTCTTTTTTATTGAAAGGCTCATGGATAGAACGCACCTGATCCACTGAAGTGGAGACAATGAAGACAGTGAATGGTTTGTAATTCTGTGGTAGAGTCTTTGGCTTTGCTGAGGACGAGAGGTCGGAGCTGTCCAGGTAGGGCACTGACCCCAAGCAGCGGTTCTGAGAATGTGCTTCTGGAAGCCAGGGTGGCAGAGAGAGTTATGATCCTAACCCCTTGTTATTCTCACTCCTACCTGGAAGGTGTGCATGAGGACTTGACTGAAACTGACCAGAGAAACCTGGACACCTCCTTCATGCCTGTCCTGATCCAGTCCAATCTACTTAGGTGTGATTCCCACCACAGAGGCTTTAGATGTAGTAAGGGCTCAGCAAATATTTGTGGAATGAATAAATGGTTGAATGGCCAAATGGAAGTGTGTGTCCAGTGGTGGGCCAACTAGACTGACCAGCTTATCCCTGTAAGATTTAGCCTCAAAACATAGGAACTTCTGATTTGAAGTACTGTTGGTATCAAAATAAAACTTTTAACTCATATATACAATCCACAGAGGGACGGAGAACTTTCCTGGCCCTTTCGTAGTGCACCGATACAGAACATTACAATTCCTTATCCTATTCCATTTATCAAAACAGATAAAGCAGATCCAAGCTAGCAAAGACAGAGGATAGACGTACATTTTTAAGCCTGAATAGACCTTATGTTATAAGAGACATTCTCTAAGCCAGTGGTTCTCAGCCTTCCTAATGCGGAGATCCTCCAACATAGTTTCCACGTTGTGGTGACCCCCGCAACCATAAAGTCTTTCTTGTTATTTTACAACTGCAAGTTTTGCCACTGTTATGAATTGCAATGCAAACATCTGTTATGCAGACGGTCCCAGGCCCCTCAAAAAGGTCCTCTTACTCCCAAATGGTCGTGACCCATAGGTTGAGAACTGCTTTTCTAAGCTCTTTGCCAGACTGCTTAGATGATTGTCTTGCTGCGTCATAGATAGGAATATCCTAGTTTCTGGTATTTAGCACTTGGTGCTCATAGTTGTGGCCTTAACTCTTCAGCCCCCTTTATTTTTTTTTTAAGATCACATATTAATAATATAAAACATCTTATACACTTAAAATGTTCTATAGACTTATAAATTTAAATATCTTAAAAGCTGTTTCTTGAAATATACAGTTTTAAAATTTCAATTTTCTGTAATACTCCAAAATTTCCTCTTAAAGAAGCTTAAGTCTCTCAATTGTGTGCTCTTGTAAAATCAAAAATAAAGTACCTTTTTTACTTCAAGAGAGAAAAATACAGGGCACAGTTGCTATCTGAACGGAGCGAAACCAAGCTCTACAGTGCAAACAATTCAATGCTCTATACCTGGGATTCATTCACATTCCTCCCTGGCCCCACCCTTGGCAGCACAAACAGCGGCCTTCTAGGTCCAAGTCAGCTCCTCCTCATAGCAGCTGTCACATGGCACCTGAATCTCCAAAACTGCCAGGTTCATTTACTTGGGCTCTCTTAGGAAGTCCGGCCCCACCATACAGTGGCAAGCCTCAGTTGTTACTCACGATTCCTTTATATCTTTAAAATCAATACCATCTGAGTGACTCCTACATTGAAAAGTCTGGCGGCCAGCACAAGCTATATTCCTACATTAAGCCAGCATTGTTTTAAAGTCCTATCTTTATAAACCTTATTTTCAGGACAGGAACCATCATTCAAAGAAATCCATCCTAATTTAAAATATCTTGGAGATCTGCTATCTCTTTGGTTGGCTGATAACATGCGGCCACCTCCATTTAAGATAGACATCCATCCTTTTTATGACATCCATCCTCTTCAATACTGGTAAAAATGGCGGCCATCCACGTGGCTGCCCTCTTTCCAAAGTGGGAAGGCAGCCAAGATGGTTGCAAGCCACATATTGTCCACATCCCAAAACAGCATCATGCCCCGGGGCTTCCTTAAGATTATTCATGTATACATTTTTAACAATAAACCCCATGTTACAAGATAAAAGTTAATATTTTCTCACAGATTTTACAAATTTTTAACCATAATCCAATAAACTTACAAGTTTTCATATCTAAAAGACATTTGAATCCCTGCTAAACTGGACTCAGAGTTGATTTCTGAGCCCTGGTCAAAGCAGCCATGGTAGTTGTGGTGACTGGTGTCTGGTAGCCTCAGAGGCAACAATATAACCAATGAACACAGAACACAGAAAGCTCATACATTCAAAAAGTAGTCAAAAAACAAACAAACATTTAGTGGCCAACATACATCCATACATTAAGCTGAGCCTGATCTATTTCAGTCTAGACTTTCATGTGTGCAACAGAACTTAAGGGACACAGCAGAAAACACAGACTCACACACACACAGAAAACAGATAGACAAATCTTTCCAACAACAAAACAGGCAGAAAAAAACTTTCCACACACACAACACAGACAGAAACCAACAACCATAAGACACAGATTGGTGATCACCAAAACAAACCACGCCTGAGCAAACAGAACAGAGAAGGCAGACTAAACAACATCTCAGTCTACCGGAGAGGGCCAGTTGGTGTCCCAGCAGAACCCTCTGACTTGGGAATTTAACAGGCTGTGCTCAGCAATTCCACAAGTCTCAGATCAGATGCATACCAACCAGAAACCAAACTATGACTCACCAGGAGTCCTCCGGAGATGGCTTGCTGCTTTCCTCAGCATAGCTCTTCACTCTAATATTTGAAAAACTGAAGGCAGCCTCAGAACCTTGGGACATCTCAAGGCATGGTCCTCCTGAGGTGGCCCCTCAGCCCCAGAATTCTGGAGTAAAGGTTTGGCTTTACAACTTGGGTGGGTTGTCTCTCTGGGGCCTCCATATGTAAATCCCACTGGTCTAGAATAAGACCATCACCACAATTGAGCCTAATTTGAAGCAAGCTTTAATTAATTAAATACTGGCAAGGAAGATGGACTCTGACCAGGATCATTCTGAGGTTCCCCACTCATGGGTTCCCAAGAAATGGTGCTGAGTCATGTGGAAAGATGCTTAAAAAGGCAAAACCCATAAGGCTACAGATTTCCCACCAGGTCCAACCAGGGGCAAGCATACATCCTGATGTACTTCTTGCCTGGGTTATCTTCTGCCTATAAGCGACTAAGTACATCCAGTGCATTTGGAACACATCTGGCACATTTGTATTAACCAAATGGAATCTATATAGTCTCCACTCAACATTCCAGGTTATCTGTCCTTGGGCAAGTGGGGAGTACACAATTATGTCTTTCTGCATCTCATTTGAACAACCCCTCCCAGCACTCCAGGAAGTTATCTGTCTTTTTTCTACAGACCTCTTAGGCACAGTGATTAAAATTTAAGACATAACTTTTGCTCTTATAATATATGAATCCAGGCTGGATTTGCATGGTCAGTCAAGATATAAGTATGTATGTCATAAGTCAAAAGTCATAAGTATCTCTGAAACCCCTGGGTGCAGGAAAGTTGGAGACTTAAATCCACAGCAAACCTCACTCCCCCCCCCACACACCACACATATGCAACCACCACCCCATATCCCCCAAGTTTCTACAGCTCTACTGTGTCATTACAAATGGCTTTGTAAGTACTTAAGGAATATTAGAACTCCCTGTGCATGAAGAAATGTAATTGCCTTCTATATACCTGAAAGAAGTACTTTTAGACTCCTTACCAGCCTAGAATCGTGAATCTGAGATTGAGGCTCCTTTTGCAGTCGATTCCTCATGTTGTCTTTGGAAAATTGACACCCACCTGAGGAGGGGAGAAGACTTGTCCCGATTTGTGTACACAGCCCGGGGTGTAGAGCCAGGGCCACCAGCTATGACAGTCATGGTGTGCAGAAAGCAAAGTTGGGAGACTGCAAAGGAGGAAAATCAATCCAGATCGGCAGGTGCTGGGGCCAGGTACTGAGAGCAACCCACACACAGCTCCATGACTGTTGCCATGGGAAAAGCTGGCTCAGTGTCATTGGTAATTCTTCTTCAAAAGAATATGAAAATTAGAGTTCTATGTGAAATAACTGCCTTTTAGTAGGTTGGTATAATAATTGAACTGAGTTTGTTAAACTTCGTTCAAACTAAAAGCACGTACAGACCTCCCATCTGAGACCCCAGGTACAGACAATGGAAGCACAGCACAGGATCCCACTCTGGACTTTGGACTCTGCTATTTTCTACAGGTGTAGCTGTCTCTTCCAACCTATTAAAGTGAACTGGGAAAGTCTTAGAATTTTATTGCTGTGAAGAGACACCATGACCATAACAACTCTGATGAAGGAAAGTATTTAATTGGGCTTACAGTTCAGAGGTTTAATCCATTACCATCATGGCTGGAAGCATGGTGGCAAGCAGGTAGACATGGCGCTGGAGAAGAAGCTGAGAGCTATATCCTGATCCTTGGGCAGCAGGAAGAGACAGTGACACTAGGCTTGGTTTGAGCATCTGAAACCTCAAAAACCTCCCCCACTGACACACTTCCTCCAACAAGGCCACGCATCCTCACAGGGCCATTCCCTATGGGTCTATGGGGCCCATTTTCATTCAAACCACCACAGGGAACATGACTAGGACTGGCCTTTCTCCATTGAGGACCACACACCAAGATGTGGGTAACTCTATCTTCTCTGGGTGATTAACTTTGTCTTTATAAAGATTTCCTCAGATGTTCTAGTCAGCTTTCTATCACTATAACAAAATGCCTGAGAAAATAAGCTTAAAACTTAAATTAAAAAAAAAAGTTTATTTTGGCTAATGATTTCAAAGGTTTTATTCCATCATTACTTGGCCCTGTCACTTTCAGCCTGTGGAAGGGCAGATCAACACGACAGAGAGCTTGTGTTAGATTAAATCCACTCACTTTGTAGAGACTGAGAAGCAACAGGATAAAGGAATGGGCCAGAGTCCCAGCATGTCTTTCAGTGACACCCCAGGAGTAAGCCAGTCCCTCACACTCCACCCACTTTCCAAAAAACTCACTGTTCCTAATGCTGCCAACAGCTGGAGACCAAGCCATCTGAGCTCTGGTAGAGAATATAAGACCCAGATGACAACATGCACTTGATTTTAGCTTCTATTAAGATAAATATCCTTGATAAGACATGTCCATTGGGCCCAGAGATGTAGCTTCATCAGTAAAGCACTTGCTTCATGGCCCTGAGGACCTGATTTTAGATCCCAGCACCCACGTGAACACCTTGGGATGGTCATTCATGTCTATAATTCCAGAACTATTGAGGAGGAGACAAGAGGATCTCTGGGACTTGCTGGCCAGATAGTACAAGTATCTCTGAGCTCCAAGTTCAGAAAGAAACCCTGTCTCAAAACCCGAAGATACCTGGCATTAACCTCAGCACCACCCCTACCCACACACACACAGAAGACTACATCCTTTTACGCTGACCCCCATATTCCACGGCTGAAAACTAATACAAAATCTTTAAAGTTATGCTCCAAATAGAAAAGCAGAAAGAACAGGCAAAGATTACTTCATTTCAGCATGTCCCCTCCTCTGAGAACCTTTCCCGGGCTGGGAAATTCCTTTGTGTAGGGTATTCCCAAGGCTGACACCCAGCGGGTATTCACATTGACAGTTACTGAGCAAAATTCCCACTGCTTATTTTGGAGAAGCCACATCAAGCAAGAGGTCTTTATTTCAGAGCCCTGTGGCATTAGATAAAAGGCATTTCAAATGGTTTTCACACTCCAGACTTATGGGGCCTTCACAGTCCTTAGGAGCTGCCCATCTTGCATAAGAGCCTGGGGATGATAAGGGGTCAGCAGGCTGCTTTAGAGGCCCTGAGCCCTGACAGAAATGATGGCACTCCTCCCTTCCTTACCCACAACTGTCATCAAACACAAATTATGCTAGAGACAAAATAGCTTTTTCCTAAATTCCTATGATTGAAAGATTCTGGATAAATCCATGAAAGCATAACTTTCTACATTGTTCTGGAGTCCTGAGCCAGCGGCTCAGTTCCCTCCAAAATCATTTAATTCAATTACCCCAACCCAGATGCAGGTAACCGTGAATGGGGAAACCTGAGGCCCAGTCACAGTAGCCCTGTATGAATCTGAGCTCAGATTTTATGCTTCAAATGCACCACACTGTGTCTCCATCTCAACTGCCTGTCAGTAAAATGCCCACCTACCCCTTAGTTTTAGTGAGCTTCGAGTAAGGAAAGGGGCACTTTCAACGCTTCCCATAGGAGCAGTGTACATTTTAAGCAACAAAAATCTGCCTAGGATAGTTTCAGCGTCCCAGCATGATAAATCGCACACCCTTGGCAAAGTATTCAATGCGTGTTCTAATTAATTAGCTGTGTGAAACATAAGGCAGATTGGACCAGCAACAAAGAGCGAGACTTGAGAGTTCACGGTAAAGATTCGTGAATTAGCTTCCAAAGAAATGTATTAATTGCCTCTGGTACTTTGCTCCTCCCTCCCTATTTCATTCTGCAAAAACATTACAAGCCTTTGTGTTCCTCTGGGCTTTTCAGGCTGTCTCTGAAGTTCCTTCTCTCTGTAGTCATGTGCTTCCCTCCCCGGCTGCTTCCTCCCATCTACAGACACAGCCAGTGCTTCCTCCAGTATGTCCAATTCACAGATAATTAGTCCAAACTAAAAACATAATCTGCTCAGGATAATTGGCTCTCTATGAAGGAAGTGTTTGGTTTTGGGGTTTTTTTTTTTCTGTTTTTTGTTTTTGTTTTTAAAGGAAAGGAAAAAATATCAACTTAGGCTTCACTGATTTGCATATTACAGGATTATGTCTTGGTTCAAACTGAAATCATAGAGGACTAAAGACTAATCCCCCTTTACATCTGTTAGGTCACCACTAGCAATTCTGATGGTGGAGGAACAGGCAAAACAACAAGCATAGATAGGCAGCACTGCACTTTATCAAAGCACAGAATATGCATGAAATTATTTTAAAATGTTACTCAAGCCCAGAAGTCAATAAAGTGTTTGTCATGTAAGCATGAGGACCTGGGTTCAATTTTCAGCACCTTCATGAATAGTTGGGGGTGGTGGCATGTTTGTAATCCCAGCATTGGGGAGATAGAGACAGAGGACTCCTGGGACTCCTTGGATAGCCAGCTTTGCCTCATCAGTGAGCTCCAGGCCAGTGAGAGACAGGTTCTCACAAACACAAGGTGGAGAGCTCCCAAAGGAAGAACAATACCTTGGACTCCATGCACATGCACAAACATGCACATGCACACATACACACACGCACACGCACACACACACACACACATAAATAATAAGTATCTGTTACCATCACAGGAGGCAAACCATAACTCTGTAGTCTCTTATCAAGAACACAGAACTAAAATAAGGGTCAATTGTATTTCTGCCTCATAGATATTGACAAAAATTTAACATAATCTCTATATGTCCAGAGGTGAAGATAAATCAGCACACACTTTCTGGAAAGTTCATTGGCAATATGCCGAAATACTTTAGCCCTGTAAGTTCCCTTCCTAAGTTGATTCCAGGAGGTTAACAGACATCCTGTATTAGTTGTGTTTGCGCTGCTCTGAAAGAATACCCAACTTGAGGGAGGAAAGGGTTTATTTTGCCTACACTTCCAGGTCACAGACCATCATTTAGGGAACTCAAGGCAGAAACTGAAGCAGAAACCATAGAAGAAAGCTGCTTATCGGCTAGCTTACTGGCTTATGCTCAGCTGGCTTATACAGCCAGGTCTACTTGAATAGGGATGGTGCCACCCACAGTGGGCTGGGCCTCCCTATCAATTAGAAATCAAGAAAATACTGCCCAGACTGCCCAAAGCCAATCTGACCTAAAATAATTATTCAACAAAAAACACTAATCAGGACAATAGGGAAAGGCAGAGTCGGAAGGAGCAGCTCCATAGGAGGAAGAGGGAGTGTGAGGTGATAGGTGTTCACATCATAGCACACCATGAAGCAGAGACCACAGCCTAAGTCAGAAGTAGATATAACCTTCCAAGACCATTCCCTAGTGCCCTAGCCAGGCCCTGCCTCTGAAACCCAAACAGCATCCATAATGTGAGCCTGCAGACAACAATTCAAACCATAATGATTACCATTAGAGAATTTTCTACAGGGAGGTTTGTCGGTGTACTTTACACAAACAGGAAACTTGGAGGGAAATGTCCAACTTAAAAAGAGCAGTTTAAGTCAGTCACATTATAACCACAAAGTAAAGTTACTTTAAATGGTGTTTAAGTTGATAATTGGATGTGGAGAATATGCTCACAATGGGAGGAGTCACTACTGGACTTTCAAGTATAAAAAGACTATTTTTTCTCCAACTTTAGCAGTGGGGGAAAAAAAAAGAAGTAAAGCTCTTCCCATCCAAAGCATACTTCTGCTGAATGATCCTCACCGCATTACACATTTAAAGTGCTACGTAATTATAATGGATTTTTAACAGAAGCCTAGTCACTAAATGGGAAAACTCATTTAGATGAGTTTCGTTCATTGTTACTAATAGTTTCAGAAAGACATATCCGCTTTCGAGGCCTACATCCTGGGCCAACGTGAGAAATCAGCTTTGCATTTGACAGATCTCATTTTAAAACATGCAAAGAGAAACTTCAATAAAGTCAGGATCATAAAAAAGGCATTTGCCTAGCCCTCCCATTCGCCTTCTGTCCAGCCCTCACTGGCTGTTAAGGTAACGTTTGGAAAGAACATATTCCCCTCTCTGGTAATCAAAATGTGTCTTCTTCTCCATCTGCCTCATAACAAGAAGTCATAATCCTCTTTTTATGATATAACCATAAAAGACATCAATAGAACAAAAAAATACATTACTCCTGGTAATAATAGCATTTGTTATGGAAATGGTAGGGGTGTTCCAGTCTAGGTGCAATGTACTTTAATTAAGCCTTGTCAAAGAATACATTTTCAAAACATCTAAATCAGATATTGCAGAGCCATGAACTTGCTGTCACCGGGGTGGGGAGCCGGGCATGGTAGGAGGAGAATGCACATCGTAGATTAAGCCTAGGGCTGAATCTGTTTTCTTATTAAGAGCCCAGATGGCTTGAGACATTTGTAATGGAAGCTAAGTCAAGCCTCTGGCCTTAAGTTCAAGCCTGGCAGAACTGAGAGCTTTCTAGGGTTAAGGGATGGAGGCAGATGGGCTGTAAGGCGGTGCCCAGTTTCCTCAGGCACCTGAGCTCTGCAGTGACCACAGTTCCAGATCGCTCCCTTAGGCTCTCCGCATCTATATCCATGATGTACTTGAACCAGAGGCAGAGAGACAGACAGGCATCGCCAGGGCTCATCACGTAAACCAGGTTCCACGGATATAGGCTATAGACACAGGAAGAATGTGGCGGTGAGGACGGACGCTGGCCAAACACAAAGGAGGAAACCATGGCTTTCTTTTCTAGCGCTGAATCCTTTTAATAATGGCTTTTCGCAAAGGGAGCATAAATGTTTCTCTTCGTAAAGAAACATAGACGGCATAATACAATACGAGGGTGCGGCAAGCACCGTGCGCCTGCAGCGTTCCTTCCGCTGTACTCTCGAAATGACACTTCTTGCTACATGGCCGCAGAGACAGTGCTAAAATGTTCCAGAGTTGTTGTGGGTTTGATGAATAGAGTGTTTTTTCCCCTTTTAACTTTGCTATATGCTCCTAACTTCCTACAGTGAGCAGGTTTAAGAGACAGTAAACAGGGAAACACTGCAGCATCTTGTTGTTTTTTAGCTTTCTTTATTTTGTGTAGATTGGTGTTTTGCCCGCATGTGCATCTGTGTGAGGGTGCCAGATCCCATGGAAGAGGAGTTACAGACAGTTGTGAACTGCCATGTGGGTGCTGGGAATTGAACCCGGATCCTCTGGAAGATCAGCTTGTACTCTTAACCACTGAGCCATCTCTCTGGCCCCAACAGCAGCATCTTGCTTTAAAGAACCAGTCAAATAGTCTTGAGGAAACATAGTAATGAATGTGGGCTTAGAAAGTGCTTTGGTTAAGGGCAACTAGCCAGGCTTGTGTGTCTATTCTGCCCAATGGCTTGTAGACCAAGTGTTTTAGTTAGAGGTTTATAGCTGTGAAGAGACACCATGACCATGGCAACTCTGATACAAGAAAGCATTTAATTGGGGCTGCCTTACAGTTCAGAGGGTTAGCCCGTTATCATCATCACAGAAAGGATGGTGGTGCATGGGCAGACATGGTGCTGCAGAAGGAGCCAAGAGTTCTACACCTGGATCAGTGGGCAGCAGCAAGAAAGTGAGACACTGGACCTGGATTGAGCATCTGAAACCTCAAAGCTTGCCCCTAGTGACGTCCTTCCTGTAATAAGGCCACACCTCTTCCAACAAGGCTACACTTCCTAATAATGCCACTTCTTATGGGCCTATGGGGGCATTTTCATTCAAACCACCACACCAAGGCAGTTTATATGTAGCTATTACCTTTGGACTGTATCATTCTTTCCTGGAGGAGGCTCTTTGAGACCCAGGAAGTAAATGAAATTTGCAATGTTCAGGAAAGCAAGCATATCGGTCTCAGAAAGGTTCTGAAACTTAGGAGATTTACAAGGGCCCACCCCAAGATTATGCAAGCAGCTATAACTGCCAGGGAGAAACAACAGCAAGTATTTTTAAATTGGAATCTCCTAGCCCAAGTCTGACTTAGATAAGGGCAGATAGCCTGCCACTCTCTTCTCCAGCTGTCTGAGTATGGCCTCCAAAAGGCTCCATTGCAGTTTGTACATGCAGCGGTCCACCGCAGTTTGTACATGCAGTGGTCCACCGCAGTTTGTACATGCAGCGGTACATCGCAGTTTGTACATGCAGCGGTACATCGCAGTTTGTACATGCAGTGGTAAGCCCCATCATCTACTTTGCATAACTGCACTCTACTTTCGGCCATGACCCAGAGGCAGACAGCTTCAGGTGCCTGCCTTGTGGGTACGAGCAGCCTTCCTCCTCCCACTGAGCATGACTCATCCAATCGGTGGTTTCTAGGTCCAGACACAGAGCCTGAGTTCCCCCTGAAAGCATGGCTCTTCTGGTCAGTGGTCAACTTTTCTGACTTCTGGTCGAAAAATCTGGCTTCTGCTCTCAGACCAGAGGGCAATCAGGTTCAACTCAGTTCTGGCAACACTGCTACTGGGTGCCTTTCACCAGGGGAGATGTTAGCCATCATCTATTTACCCCAAAGGAGGTAGATACACCAAAGAAATGATTCTACACAAGTCTAGTTTGGTGAACTTACAGGAGTGTGGTGATAGATAGGCTGCTTAAAGGGGAATAGGTAACCCAAAGACAGCGGTTTCACCAAAAATCCAACTCTGCTGTGGGTGACCACTCAATGAGGCTGCATTCTTGGGGCTCTCTGCACAACTTGCAGTCTCACATCCTCAGCAATTGTGGCCACTTATATCCCCTTTGGGAAGGACTCTCTGAATCATTTAATTTTCAGGAGCTCTCTGAGACCTGTAAGTTTTGATTACTTTCTGAACCTTGTAAATTTCATTTATTTCCTTAGACTTAGGAGCCTCCCTCCAGGAATGAATGTGTCAATTCTGAGAAAATAACTCCTGAGAAAATAGCTCCATAACTCCTGTCTTTGCTGCCAGCCTTAGTTTACACCCAACTGCTCAGCTCATGCACAAGCTAGACCAGCTATCCATAACCTAAGAATTTTTAAGGCCTACACTCATTGCTACTCTTCCTCAGGACCAGCTGATTGCCTCTTTAAAGCAAGATGCAATATTGCTTCCCCATTTACCAACTGGTTAAGTCAAGACAAAGACAGATTAGGCAGTTATCTGCCCTTCCTGTTGTAACTCAAGGCTACAGCTGACATCTGGACCCAACCTCCGGGGCTTATAATGCCATCATCAATGGCCCTCAGTGAAGCTTTTCTGGGAGCTAAAGAAAAGTGCTCCTAAATGGAAGAAAAGAAAGAAAGAAAGAAAGAAAGAAAGAAAGAAAGAAAGAAAGAAAGAAAGAAAGAAAGAAAGAAAGGAAGGAAGGGAGGAGAGGGAGGAGTGAAAGAGAAAGAGAGAAAAGAAGAGGAGGAGGAAGAAGAAGAGGAGGAGGAAAAAGAAGGTGATGAAGAAGAAGATGATGAAGAGGAGGAGGAAGAGGAGGAGGAGGAGGAGGAGGAGGAGAATGGAAGGAAGGATGCAAGCACAGGAAGACGTTTAGTGTTGCCAGCTACTAGAAATAGTCCTGGGTTACATAAGCCCTAGGCCTCTCCTAGACCCTCACGAGTTACACAGGCAAATGCCACCTCCCTTCTGTAGTCTCCAGTATTTGGATCTGGAGGTCCCTGTGCCACCACAGACAGGATAGCACCAGAGCACTAGGCACTCATAACACCGGGAATGGGTGACAGAGTTGGAAGTTTCCAGAAAGGGCTACATTTCAATCTTACTCCAGCTTCTGGCTCTCATAAGTGATCAGTCCATTACCTCTGATGAGATGTGATGTGTTGTTAGCATCCTATTTAGTGTCTGCCAACTACCTTCCTAGCACAGGTGATGATAAACACGTTATCAAGAAGGACAAGTGTAAGGCCTGAAGCAAAGACGCATCTCCCTGAGAAAGGGTCCTGGGAAATATCACAGGAGGGGGGCAGTGACTGTGGAAGAGAAGGAAGTAACGTGCCCAGACAGCGTGTGAAGTTTAATCCCCAGGCATCTCTAATGGCCAGGGAAGAGTTAATCGATCTGCAGTGAGCAAGGTATTCACTCAATATCTCCTGCCAGTCAGTGGCTGAGAGTGTTGGGATGAGCTGGTTAGATTGTTGGCACTCCCTGAATACTGAGGATGCCCCGAAGAGGGCAGCTGCCAGGCAGGAAGAGAAGACTGTGTATGTAGAAGGCAGATCAGGCCTTATATGATGGGCCTGACTGAAACTGAAGGGAGGTTCTATCTAAGTTTTTTAAATCATAAGGAGTAAACAGTGATCCCGCTATGTAATTGGGATCAACAAACATTTTCAATCTAAGACCAATGTTTCGGGGATGGGGAAACTGGCTTCCAACTTGCCACAGGGCTAAGACTGCAGCTACCACATCTAGTTAAGGACCAATGTCTTAATCCCTGGGGGATGCTCTAACAAAGTATAAACCAGGTGCACATAAGCAGCAAGAGTGTGCTGTTCGCAACCTCAGAGGGGGTCAGTATGGCCAGGTTGTAGCAAGCTCTCTCTTCCAGGTTTCAGATAGCTGTCTTCCTCATGGTGTCTCCACAGGCCAATAAAAGACTGAAGTAGCTCCCTAGGCCTTTTTATGAGGGTACCAGCCCATGAAGGCATTGGTTCATGACCCAGTTTCCTCCCATGGACCCGCCTCCTAATGCTTGTCATGTTAGATTTTAAAAATACAGCAGGTGAACTTGAGGGGAATACAAACATTCAGTTCACCAGAGTCAAGCAATAGCATTTTAGGCTCTGCGGACCACAGCATGAATCACAGTCATTCAACTTTCGAATGAAAGAAACCACAGGCAATACACCAGCAAATGAGCAACACTACGTTCTAATAAAGCTTTATTTATCCACCAAGGTGCCCTGAAGGTCACAATTTCTGACTCTTGAGATATAATAAAGATGATCTAATAATCACAGACCCCATTTAATTGCTTCATACGTGCTACCTGACATATTCTCTAAAGGGAGATATTGTCATTTCTTATTTCACAAGAATTAATTAATACTATCTATCTGGATCACATGTCCAAAGATGCCCCTATGGCTGTGGGAAACAGTGGGATACACACTCAGATCCAGATGACACTAAAACAACATATTCTCTACACTAGCAAAATCTTTCCAGACTATTACAGAGAGTTTCTAAACTATAGTGGGGTGTGGTAGCTTACATTTGTCATCCCAACACCCAGGAACCTAAGACAGAAGCATCACTGCAAGTTCAACATCACCCTGGATTACATACATAGAAGGCTGTATTGGGCTGGGTAGTGAGGCACTATCTCAAACAATCTAAACAAAGATTTTCTATAAGTACAGAAGCCTTTCTTGAGTGAAAATCTGAGACGTGTTATGTAAAGAACATGATCTTGAGTATATTTTATAAGATGATGACTTCTGAGAGCTGTATTTTATAATCGTATATTTCTTCTCAACTTTCCATATATTTATAATGAACAAATAACTTTCATGAAAATAAAAACTTAACTATATTTTTAAAAATCACAGGGCTCTGGAGGAACATTCATTGCTATCTGAAATGAGATGTGGCCATCCTAAGATGTTTAACAAATGTCTTTTAGACATTAAGAAATATAGTTAGGTTGTATTGCATATACAATGGATTTTAGCTCTTCATTTAATGAAAATCCAAGAAGGTGCCATTTATATGTAGCACATGACTCTGACATTGCGCAGTGCACATTGCAAAGACCCTAATGTTGGAGGGGTGATGTGATATTGGAGAAGGACAGTCTCAATAACTCAGTCTGTAACAGTGCTTTACAAGAACACTACAGAAACATAACCTTTAGAGTTTGACAAAGATTCCAGAGTAATGTTAGAGAGAGAGAGAGAGAGAGAGAGAGAGAGAGAGAGAGAGAGAGAGAGAGAGAGAGAGAAACATACATAACACTCATTCAGAGATTCACTTGTAGTCATGCTATTACAACAAAAATACAGGCTGGGGATGTATGTACCTGTGGTGGGAAAAATGGAATTTGAATGGGAGAATTTTCACAAGAATTCAGAATGATTTGGGGAGTGACCATGAGCTTTTGCTGCAACGTGCAATGCACTTGAAATAGTTGCTGTACTTGAAGCTGGGTTATGCATTTCTCTTTTACAAAGAGACAGGGTATCAAATCTGGGGACCTTTTCTGTGATGACAAATAGCTCTTCTGGTGTGCCAGCAGTAGATATTTAAAAAAAAAAAAGCACTCTTAATCTGACCCTTCAAGGTGAAGAGTGAAAAAATAACTGCTTCTCTGAAGAGAACCGTGTGCTCAAGAGCACTTTTAAAACCATCCCTGTCACTGTGTGATGCTTTTGGCGAATGCAGTTAGTGCACACAGTGTTGAGGATAACAGTATTCACACATGCACACTTCAACCAAAGTCTCCAGCATGCTTAAAAATCTTCCATGAAGTTCCAGTGGGTTAGGGACACATTTGTTTAAAGATGTAAAAATGAAATATCTTCCAATTAGTTTGCAAGAATAACTGTGTGACATCAGGAAGATGGAAATTTACTAGCCCAATTTCAACAGAAGCTGTTGCATAATTGGTGGCTGGCATTGAAAAATGAGAATCATGATTGTAAATACAGCCACCAATGCCCTTCTTCCATTGGGATCAGCATCTCTTTGTGAGAAATCCTTTTCAACCCTGACAGCCATTAAAACTAAAATTTCTTTTAAAAACCTAAACTTAGAACTTTCAATACCTCACTGTATCAAGCATTAAGATTTTATAAATAATGAAGCATATTTTATCTTAATACTTACTATAAACTATTATTAATAACTCCAGTCTCAGCGAAGAAAGTGGCACAGAAAAAGAATTTTTAACTCAGGCAATTTAGGGTGCCATCAGTGTTATCTTTAAATTGAACTTTTAAACGTTCCATATTTGCGTATATAAAATAATGCATATGCATACTGCATCTGTATTTTACACATTATAATAGGTAAGTTTAGCATATTAATATATGTAAATTAAGACATTTATGTAAGGGTTGAGATGTGGCTCTGTAGGTAGACTACTTGCCTAGCATGCAGAAAACTATGGGTTTGATCACTAGCACCCTATAAACTGGGCCTGATGGCATATGACAGTAATGCCACAGGCCCATGCTCTTAAGTTTCCCTCTGCACTTTGAACACCATTGTCCCTGAGTCTAGAACGTTCATCTTGCACCTTCTCATGTGTCAAGTCCTTCTGTTTCCTTTCAGAAAATCCCCAAAGGCTTTATCAATGCCTCTCCTGAGACGCCTTGCACAGACAAGCATCTCAATAAATACTTTTAAATTACATTGCTGTGTAATGTAATGTTTCTATTTCCCTGGAGACGCTGTATTTTTTGCACCTGAGGTCTTCATTTTAATGTTTAATGTAAGAAGCTGACACTTATCCCAAGACTGAGGCCGAGGAGCACATATCAAATTACAAAAAGACTGTCAGCTCCTTGGTCTGCAAACTGGCATTCAATAACCAAAATTAAAATTAGATTCTCTGTGGCTACTTAAGGCTGCTATTACTGTGCTAACCATTAATTACAGAACTGTTGTTTTTTCAAGAGAACATGGTGTTAGGCAAGAGTGGGTGAATCTAGAAGGAGCTAGGGGAGGAGTGAGGTGGTGAATATGATCCAAACACATGGTATGAAATTCTCAAAGAAGTTTTAAAAATATTATATTAAAATATTTTATGTGTCCCATGTTTCCTGTCTCTTCTACAAAGTACCTATTTTTATTTATTTTTTGAGAATATCATATATGAATACTGTATTTAAATCATCCCCAAATTTCCTCTCTTCCAATTCCTCCTGTGTCCTGCCCCCACTCCACAAATACATGGCCTCTTATTCTCTGATTATTTATAAATGTATACACACACACACACACACACACACACACACGTTAGTGTTGTTCATATGTATTTAAAGCTGACCTCTTGGGATTGGATAACCTATAGGGGCCTCAACACTGGAGAAGCCTCTTTCAGCAACCATAATTTGCCTGTAACTCTCCAACTAGGGGTAGAGCCCTGTGAGAATTCCTCCATACATGTTTGCATGTCACTTAGTGCTGCTATTCTCCAGGTCTTGTTTAGACAACTATATTATTGAGATTTCCTGAGAGCAGTCTCCCTGCCCTATACTGAAAACAAAATCTCCCTGTAGACATCCTGGTCTTCACTGCTTCCTTACGAGAAAGAGACTTTGAGACATAATATAGGATTGAAATTCTGCACTCATTTGAGAACCACCTTTGATATTTTCACCCAGTCTCTTGGGCCCAATATTCAGAAAGAAATGATGTAATGACTTCCCAGGAGCACTCTGTGTAGAATGTTGCGTATCTGCTAGTGTCTATCAGAGTGAGGATATCATGACATAGAAAAACCACTTTTATACTAGTTCTCTCATCCCACGTGTTTATGATTCCTCCTTAGTTACTACCATTATAAAGTCACAGAACTTCCTCCTATGAGTCACCAAGCCATTGTTTGAAAAGGTTAACTGTTCAGGACCAAAGACAGAGTTCACCGGTGTTTCAGGACCAAGGACAGAGCTTGCCCTGGGCCTGGAAAAGGTTTGGGTCCAGTTTAACTAAAATATTTCATAATTCCTAGAGTTTAGATTTGGAGATTAATCAGCACAGAACGATCCTTTATAAGCATCCTGAATATGGTTAGAGTGGGGACCCAGGGCACAGGTTTAGTGTCATGTGTCAGTGAACATCAACCAGGTCCAGATACATTCCTCAGCTGCTCCTCCAAGACCTATAGAGATCTGTCTGTCATGTCCAAGTCACACACAAAAAAATAAGCTGAGACTTGTTTGGAATGTAGAATTGAAAATATTTCAGAGATTATGATTTTCTTTTGCCTTGGGCTATGTCTGTCCAAATTGAATTTACTTGAACAACGGGATAGCTATTACAATGCACTCTTTCAGCACTGTACTCTAATGCGATGGCTTTGGGTACTATTAAAAGTTAAATCAGTCGATAAATGAAATATTAAAATCACCAGAGAATTGGCCCAATGTACAAAATATTAACACTGCAAGCTCTAAATCAGACACTGAACATGAATTTAGTCAAAGCCATTGAAACAAGATGGGGAGCTCTGCCCAGCACTTTGGAACCGAGCTGGGACAGAGCTTTCTAGAAGTTCCATCCTACTCCTCATTGCAGCTGTGTTGTGAGATCCACACTGAGGGCTATCTCCAGCTGTGGACACTAGGGAGACTTTTTAGGGAATCCAGAGAAGTCAGGTGACCAGGGCTTCAACTATCAATCATCCCATTTCCCATTAAATCATGATGTCCTTGAGAAAAGAGTCCATAAAAGATTCACATTGTATGTTCAATACATATTCATATTCTCTGTGTGTGTATGTGCCTCTCTCTTCCTCTCTCCCTCCCTCTCTCTTTTTCTCCTTCCTTCCCTCCTCTCTTTGCATTCCACAAGACTTACCTACTTACTTGTTAATACTCTCTGACCTTCCATACCAGTTCAAACTCTACTTCCAAGAACATTCTTAGATGATGATGTCAGGTCCTTCCTCACAGCTGTTCCTTTCTCCCATGACTTGTGATATGAGCATCCATTGACCTTCCTCCCCAGTCTGACTTGAATTACAGATAGTTGTGGTGCAGACACTGCCACTCTTACAGTTTAGATTCTCCCAGAACTGTATTCTGAGACAGTGATTCAAGAGAAAATGGCATATTTAGAAAATATGGGATATACAGCAAGAATATAGGGAGGAAAGGCAGACTAGTGACATCAGGCATTAATTCGGTTACAATACTTGATTCCAGAGGCACACTTTGAGAAATGACTTCAAACATAACCTCGGAACTACTGAGTGTATATAACAACCCTTCAAATGTGTATTTGAGTCAGACATGGTGGTGCTCATCCATAATCCCACAATTCTGGAACGTGGGGCAAGAAGAGTATAAGTTCAAGTCCAGCATGGGTGCTGAGCAAGCCCCAGTGTCTCCACAAATTGCAGTGGGTCTTGGACCTCACATAATTACAACTGTAATTAGAGACATGGAAATGGGAATTTTAGGAGGTCATGGGAGTTGGATGAAGATGATGTGTTCATCTCAGTGGATTAGTGGCTGCATAAGAGTAATAAAGACATGCACCACACTTGATGGAAAGGATGTGTGAGTGCTAGCCGAGAAGATGACTGCAAGCCAGATAGAGTGCCCTCCAGAGCCACGCATGCTAGTGCCCTGATGGTATTTTTTCCAGCCTCCACAAACATGAGACATCAACCTGCACATTTAAGCCCTTAGTCTTTGCGTGCTGTTTGTATGGCAGCACAAGCTGACTAAGGCAATTCACCAGATATTGAAAGTTGAAAGCTGGCTGGAATGTACAGGAAGTTCTTAGGAGTATGAGAAAGACACTTTAAAACTCAGACAGGGCTCAATTACAAACTTTGGAACTCAGGTCTCAATATGAGACAAAGGCAGTTGATGTGCACTACCCCCAAGCACCACCCAATGGAAAAGGGAAGCAATGTTTATTGAGAATTTACTATGTGTCATATTTTACCAGAATTTTTAAAGGTGTACTTATTTTTGCGATGTTATATGTATGAGCTTGCTTGTCTGTATGTGCATCATATGTGTGCAGGTACCTGTGGAGATCAAAAGAGGGTGTTAGCTCTCTCAGAACTAGAGTTACAGACAGGTATGTGTTGCCTGATATGGGTGCTGGGAACTGAACCTGCATTTTCTGCAAGAACAACAAGTACTCTGGACTACTGGACCATCTCTTCAATCCTGTGACAAATATTTTTAAATCAACATTATTTATTAAGATATCATTTACATACAATAAAATACACACATTTGAAGTCACCATCTACGAATTCTGATGATCATGCATTCCCAGAAAACTACCACCACAATCAAGAGGTGGGAACAGTTCAATCATTCAAAGATTCTCTTGAGAGCTAGGACTTGGCTCAGTCAGTAAAGTGCTTACTGTTTAAGCGTGAGGATCTGAGTTCAAATTGCCAGAACTTACATGAAAGTCAGAGATGGTGGCACATTCCTGTAACTCCAGTACTGGAGAGACAAAGGCAGGTAGATTCTTGAAGTTCATTGGCTAGACAGCCTAGCCAAACTGATAAACTTCAGGTTCAATGAGAGACTCTGCCTTAAGAAATAAAAGTGGACACTGATGCTCTCTCTCTCTCTCTCCCTCCTTCCCTCTCTCTCTCTCTCTCTCTCTCTCTCTCTCTCTCACACACACACACACACACACACACACACACACACACACACTTGGACTCTTTCCTAATGGGGTCTCTTGCCTGGATCTGGGTCATCACTGATTTGCTAATTAGATGTGTCTTTCACAGAATGTTTATGGAATCACAGAATAGACAAAGTACAGTTTTCTGTGTTTGGCTTCTTGGTCTCCGCACAATACTTTTGTTCATATTTATTACATATTTATTTATTTAGTGGTGTGTGTGTGTGCAGATGCGTGTGTCCCACGGTGTACATGTGCAGATCATAGGACAAATTGTATGGTTCTAGTCACTGGTCTCTTTCTACCCTCTAGGACCAAGGGATCATACTTAAACTCTTAGGCTGTCAGAAAGTGCCTTTACTCCCCGAGCCATCTTGCAGGCTCAGTCAGCCATGTTGCTACTACACATGTTTGAAATCATTTTTCTTCATTGCTGAGTAGCTTCATTGATTGAATATGGACATGTTGCCAATGTACAATAGAAATTACTTCCAGACAAACATATGCTAAGCTAAAAATAAAGCAAATAGGAGATCATTAGCATAATGAACATGCATAGTCTATCAAACATCGTAACTGAACAACATGGAATACTGTAAGATTTATCTATGTGATTACATGGCTGGTTGGGATCTATGGTTTGCAGACATACTATGGTGTTACACATGACCAGGACAAAATGATCAAAATTTGAAGTATGGATTCTATCAAATGGATATTCCTTTTGCACCATTATATATTTAAAAAAATTATTCTAAACTATCATAAGTTTAAGACCATCTGTGCCACAATTTGTTTATCCATTGACCTGTTGATGGACCCTGGTCATGCTTCAAGTTGACATTGTTAACTCAAGCTGAGGCTTTCAAAATTTGTGTATAAGCTTCTTGCAGACATATGTTTGTATTCTTCTGGAGTATCTTCCAAGAAGTAGAATCAATGGGTCATATATGGTAGTGTGTATGTTTAATCTGATGTGAACCTGTGTAGTAAGCATTTTTAATTTTTTAATTAATTAATCAATCAATCAGTTATTTATTTATTGTCTGTGTGGTAGGTGTGTGCTAGTTCACGTACTCATACACATGCACAGACCAAAGAAAGATTTAGAGTATCCTGCTCTATCACTCTAACTCATTCCCTAGAGACAAGGACTCTCATTGGACCTGGAGTGGAGTTAACAGATGACAAGCCCCAGCAATTTTCCAGTCTTTGCCTGCCCCCCACAATGCTGGGGTCAGAGGTGAACATGTACAACCCCACCTGCCTTCTTTTACATAGGCAGTGGAGATTTGAACTCAGTTATTCATGAATCCTTACCCATTGAGCTATTGCCTCTGCCCATGACAGGCATCATCATCATCATCATCATCATCATCATCATCACTACTACTACTACTACTACTACCTTTTGGCTACCATGAGGTTCATAGAGGGAAATGATTTATTTATGTTCATGTAGCCATAAGAAGGTCATCCTATAGATACACACATTTTCCCACCCTGATGCTATGCTCTTTCTATCGCATCATTTACTCTCTTTATTGATTCATCAAAGAAGACTCGATGTTGAACCCAAGAAAATGTGGCATTTCTTCTGGACTTTGCAGTTACCTAGTCCCAGAAAAACTGGCAACCAAATGGAGAGATGAAACCTCATGGAGAGAGGAATGCTGACTTACAGAGGCCTTGCCTCGGCCACAGCATGGAGCTATCACTATTTGCCAGAGAAGCTATTGAAAGAAAAGGAGCTTACACCCACCATTGTGGAGTATGTGCTTTTGGAAACTGTAATCAATTGTTTCTTGTCAGGCTGAAAACACAGCCAGTTCATAATGAACACAAAGAATAGAGCTGTGCAGTGTCCTTCCATCATTGTCTGAGAAGGGTTTTAAGTCTTAGCATCCAGGCATTCAGGTGAGTTTAGGATCTTATATAAAATCAACCCTAATGCTGACCAAGGCAATCCAATCAATTAAAATGTGGTAAATACCACTCCACATGGACTCCAGAATTCACAAACTAGAGAATCAATTCACTGGAACAAGAAAATAAAGGAACCGTAGGGGTTGAGGTCAAATCTTTAGTGGAATTCTAAAGGGAGGAATTGGCCTGGAGAGCAAATCTTTTAGTACTTACAATGCAAACTCTGGCTAATGTCCAGAAATGAAGGCCATTAAAACCGCATTAGGAAGGCCGTGTTTACATTTCTACAGTCCACCAGATGCCTCCACTCATACCAAGAGGGGTTCCCTCTGTATATCATGGTATTTAGTATCTGTCAATAAGAAACGTACTCGAATTTCACTTAGCTGCAATTCTTGAAACAAGCAGAATATTCCTCAAGCATATGGGAAAAAACTCACCACAAACACAACAACAAGCAGAGGTGATACATTTTAGTTCTTCACTCAGTTCTTCTACTGCTCACCTGACTGTCTAGTAGACACTGGGAGTGGCCTATGAAGGCACCTGGGTGGCTTTTAACCTCTTCCTCCTGACAAGAGCAGAGAGTTGCAAGGATTTCTCTTCCTTGTAGCTTGCTGCAATCTATGTTTGATGTAGCTTTCTACACTGTGCGGTGCAGAGGGATGACCATATTAACTTAAAGCATGATGATAAGCACCTGAAGATTATCTGAATGGGTTAGAAGCAGAGGAGCAGAGTTTGCAACTACTAATGCTGTTGAACCAAGCCTATTTTCCAGTAACACTGAATGACAGGTTTTGCGAATGCAAATAGCCTGGCAAGAGGTCATGAGAGTCTCAATATATTTCCACAAAGATAAGATTCAGGGACACATGCGTTAAAGAATCAGGGAGGAGCATGGGAACTGAGTGTAGAATAAAGTACAGAATCCTGTGGTCTCTGTGTGTGTAATCAAATCACATGGCTATATGTAGCAAGCTTGTTCAGGAGAGCCTGAAGGGTGTCATTAGGGCATTCTGTTGTCAAAAAAGACTCAAGGATTGTGAGTGTCAACCCAAACAAAAAGATTCTAGTTTGAAGAAATTTGAACTAGACCATAGAGGCCTTTATGTCTCTAAGAGAACACTGGAGAACTGCCCCATTGTGCCTCACAAGCCAAGAGATTACAGCAAAGCCAGTGTGAGCCTTACTTCCCCACTGAATTTGGTGATTTATTTGTATTTTTTAAGGTTTTTTTTTAATGGAAATAGAAGTGCACCTCTTCACCTCTCTCTTTTCACCCTCCAGCTCCTGCCAGGTACCCTCCCTGGAGCCCCACCCATGTCCCCCCATTCTCAAGCTATTAATCTCTTTTTCTTTGATTATATGTGTTACATATGTGTGTGAGCCTGCAGAAATATATATAATAGAACCTGCTGAGTCCATTTTTATTGTTTGTATATATATATAGCTTCAAGGTTAACAATTTTGCATTGGACAACCAATAAGTGGGCTCATCCCTGGGATGGAGGCAAATGCTCCTGATCCCAGAAGTCATTAGTTGGCTGTAGTTCTTTGTCTAGGGCTGGGACTCCATGAAATTTATTTCCCCCTTTCCATGTTAACATGTCTAGTGACACTGCCATTGTTCCAATCTTGTTTTTACAGCCATTTCTAGAATAGACTGCTTCACAGCAGCCTTCCTGGTATTCTGGCTCTTACTGTCTTTCTATCCCCTCTTCTGAAGAGTTCCCAGAGACATAAACGTGATATAGGTGTATCCTTTGGGATTGGGCTCCCCAAAATTCATTGAGCTCTGCATTGTGTCTAGTGTGGTTTCCTGCAAAGGTCTCCATTTGCTGTAAAGATCTCTTTGATGAGGGGTGATAGCTACACTTATACAGGATAGGTGAGCCACACACCAGTTGGTGATTTTTTTTAAATCAACTAGAAGTAAGAAACAGTGAATAAAACTAGAGATGTGCACAAGATTTATTTAGTTACCCCCATTTCAGTTATTGTATATGAAATGCCCATAATATAAGCATAGCATATGTAAAAGTAATTTAATTTTTAAAACGCCCATTCCTGTTTAGTTGTATCTATATGAACCCTATGCTCACAGTATCCTGCTTGGTTCCAGAAATATAGTACAAATATCCAGTGAAAGGCTCCTGGTGGGTAAACACTTGATTTAACACCAGAATCAGAGAGGTTTGGTGTCTCGAGCTGTCATTGTAGCCCCTTAGGGAAAATGGTTTTTATTTCTGAAAACAATAAGGTGCCTATAACTTGGGAACATTTAACTAAGAAGTAAGATGCTAAAATACATAGTACTTTAGGTATGGCACTTCCGTTTGATTATTTAGGTAGATCTACTTCATAACTGGTGTTGTAGGGCAAGATCTGATTACATTAAGTAAAATAAAATGAAAGCTATTTGATATTTTACTTATAATAATTACCAATTGAACTGTCAACCTAGGGTCTCTGTGACTAATCTTTACAATAGCCACAGAGGGGACTTTAGCCAAGCTATTTAACCACCTCTCAATCTACCCATGGCTATTGAAGGACCGACATCTAATCTTCACTCATTTGTGGTGGATGAAAAGCAGGTCAAGGGTGAGATGGTTTCATGGGTAAAGGTTCTTGCTGTGCAAGAGTAATGATCTGAGTTCTGTCTCAAGAATCCCTGTAAAGGTGGAAGTAGAGAATAGACTCCACAAAGTGGAGTTCTATCAAGAAATAATGGAGTTGAATTCTGCATGAATTACCAGCAGTTACACTGTACTTCTCCCTCTGTCCAGGCACCTTTTTCTATACTTTAGACCACCCTGTTTCATTGTCCCATAAATTTCCACAAGCCTCAGGGAAGGTGGTTTTGAGATCTACTTTCTTGTATCCATACTTGGTTGTTGTCCTACTTCCCTTTCTGTTGCTGTGATAAAACTCTTAACCAACAGCTACTTAAGGAAGGAATTGGTTTATTTGCACTTAACACTTCCAAGTCATAAGTTGAGAGAAGTGGAGGCAAGAACCCAAACAGGAGCTTTAAGCAGAAACCATGGAAGAATGTTGTTTGTGGGGTTACTAACCCAGGTTCATGCTTAGCTAGCCATTGTATGTAACACAGCACCACCAATGCAGGGAATAGTGCCGCCCACAGTGGGCTGGACCCTCCTAACTCAATTAACAACCAAGACAACCACCAACAGACACGCCCACAGGCCAATCCTTCAGTTGAGGCTCTCTTCTCAGATGACTCTAAGTTGTGTCAAATTGACAGAGCTAATTAGGGTGCTTATCTCAGAAGTAAGTCTTTTGACTTTTGCAAAAACTCATTTCTTTTTCATTTCTGTGATAGGAAAATTAGCTAAGCAGAACTGCATAGCGCCCTGTATGCTGCTGGCTAAAGAGAGCTTTCTTACAATACGTACTTTTCCTAAACTTATGATTCACAGAACCCCCTTCACAGATGAACACTTCTTTATATAGTCTGGAGCTGGTGGCACCAGGGACATGGTCTGGGAAATGAAGCAGTGGAGACATAACAGGACACACATCTTCCTCCTGCTCCTGTGATCAGGCCACATCAGCTTGTCCAACTTTTGCTCAAGTTCTCTTCATACCACTGGGCTCCCTTTCTTTGTTGGGTTTCATTATTCTGTTATATACTAGAAGACCCTTGGGACAGCCAGGGTTGGGACTGTGATGTGGAAAAGCAAACATCAGAGCTCTTATCACACAGCCCTTGGGTTTATCAGGAACAGGCTTTATTAACAGGATAAAAGAAACAATTTGTTTTTGTCTCAGCCTAGCCATTCTCTATTTCCTGCTCCTTTCTTCTAAAAGGCCTTTGACACGGCCACTGGGAAGAGGAAGCTCCAGCAGGTCCTGCCCAGCCTCTGAGACCATTGATCATCGTGTCTTCCACTATGATTGTGCCTGACTGTCACAGTCTTTAATCAGGCAATACAAGGCAGAAGACCCTGGCACACATCTGACCACGATGCTCACTATAGAAACTCTTGGGGAAGGTCATGAATAGGTTAGACAAAGGCATGCAAGATTTGTTTTTGATCACTGTCACCATGAAAGAACATAATTGTGGTGAGTCTACAAAGATGGTGCCAATGACTCAATATTCCCTATTATCAACACTCATGTTTAGACCCTTCCCCTCTATGCTAGATCGGAGCTGCTCCATCAATGGTTTTCACCAGTGCTGTGTAGCCAAAGAGCTGATCCACCAGTTCCAAGCCATAGGTTAAAAATGCCTAAGCCTTCCAGTTCTCATGATTCAAGGATCCCCAAGCCACCAAACAAGTTGTCTGACCACTCTGATGCAGAAGTAAGTTGAAGAGCATGTGTAGAGAGGCCACATGACACTAACTAGGCCTTGCATTCCAGATGAGCCCAAGCTTACAATTATTCTAGCTAAGAGAGTAGACAAGTGAAGAAGAATCTCCACGTGTTATGTTTATTCTTGGTTTGCAGCCTGTGGCTTTGGAATCACCATGAAAACATACCTCTGGATGTGTCTATGATAGTATTTCATAAGAGGTTTACTGAGTAGAGGAAACTCACCCTGAATGTGGGCAGTACCATCCCATCGACAGGGATCCTAGACAATAAAAAGGAGAAAGCTAACTGAATACTAATGTTCACTTATCTCTCTCTGTTTCCTGACTGTGGACACAATGTGATCAGCCACCTCTTGTATCTGCCATCATGCCTTCCTCATCATGCAGGACTTTACCTCTAAACGATGAGTCAAAGCAAACCCTTCCTCCCTTAAGTTGCTTTTGTCAGAAATTTTGTCACAGCAATGAGAAAGGTAAATAATGTCCCTTCCATGTTGCCACATTAGTCTCATGACTGTCATAACCAAATGCCTAAGAAAACAGCTTCAAGAAAAGAATTCTTTATTATGGCCCACAGTTCCATGGACCTCAGTCCATAACCCTCGGTTCTGTTGATTCTGAGCCCATAATAGGGCAGAATATCATGGCTCCTCACATCATGGTGAACGGGAAGAGGAGAGAAGAAAGGAACAAACCAGAAGTTACCCTCAAAGGCACAGCTCCATTGACCTATTTCCTCCAGCTATGGAACAAGTGTCACACATTTGATCCTATAAGAGATATTTCATATCCAAACTGAAATAGTTGCCCTGTATCATTAATGACTCACAAGAATTATGAGTAGCAATAAGCCTACCATGATCTGCCACTATATTAGGGTACAGTTTATTAAGCAGCATAAATAACAGAGTGATGGGTTGTGCTTTGGGTTCAGAGTGGAGTTGAAGGAAACACATCCTAAGGACACGTACTGTAGGGTCAGCGCCCATATGGGCAGGGCTGTTGTGATGGGTGGAGAACTGCTCACAGTCACCAAAGGGAACTCTCCTCTTGGCAAAGAATACCTGAGAGTTTCTGACCTAGCCTGGAGTCTAAGCTAGCATAGACAAAGGGGAAGGTCTCCTCTGTTTGGAAGAACTGAGGGGAGCCATACCCTGAGTAAAAGCTCAGGGATGCCATAGACCTCACCTAGCTCTGGAAGCAGGCACAGTAAGGCCAACATACAACGTCTCTCACAGGAATACGTTCTCAGTCATGCCAAGTTTATCCATACTTCCATCTCCATGGTTGGTAAGACTAGCATACTACTTTGCAGCTTAAAGTGGGGCTTTGGGCACTAATAAGCCTGGGGTGCAGTGCAGAAAAGTGGTTGGGGTACTCTGTAGGGCTGTCGCAGAGCTGAGGTGAAGTAGAAGTGCTTGGAACCCCTGATTTCTCATTTCTGAGAGCAGAAGGCATTTGGCTGTTCCCTCTCAGCTTCTCTGACAGAACACAAGCTATGCTGCCTGATCTCACAGCAAGGTGCCACCCCCTCAAAGGTATGCATGCAACCTGGTAGAATTGTTTATCTGGATCTGTAACTAAATTCTCCTTATATGACCATATAAGGTCTCTCCTGCTAGTCCCCAGAAAATACCTAGGTCCAGGCTAGGACAGCAAATGGGGCTGTCATACATGCACTGTCCTAAACCAGTGGGTTTCCCCTGACATTCCTGGACACCAGAAACCCTTCCTCTTGTGCTATATAGGTAACACTGTTCCTACAATAAATTGAATCACGTCCACCGCAATGGCACCCCGGGAATTCTGTACATTCCAACCGACAGCTAGTCGGTACTCTGATCAAAGACCGGTGGACCTGCCTTAGATGCAAACCAACTAGCCTCCTTCTCTGGTGTGCCAGACATATATCGTGGGGATGGGTAGCTCGCCTTGAGGCAAAACCTATAGTACTTGCCATCCTGAGTGCATCAAATCCTCACTCATCTTGGAGACTGGAGGTGAGAACACTTCCTACTTCTTTGCAGCTGTGAGAAGGCACAGCTAGGGATGCTATTGTTCCTTTCTGGGACCACTGGTGCCTTTCCAAGCCCCTCAGCAGCACTGTCTGTCTGGATGCTGACCTTGCAGTGTGCACACCTCATGCTTCGTCTCTTTGCTCTCATTTCTCAGGCAAGAATAGCAAGGGTGAGCAGTTGCTGGGTTATCTGAAGCCCCTGGATATAAAGAAAAAGGTGAACCTGAATTATTACCCCCTTTCTTTTTGCCCCTTCAAGGCCAGGTACTCTCTCAATGCAGGAGTCATTCATCAGAACAAAAGACCTGGAGTGAGCAGCTGTGTGCCCAGGAGGAGAAAAGAAGGACTCCAGCAAGAATAGTATTACAAAGTGATTCAAAGCATGGGCACAAGCACAGCCTGCCCAGCAGCAGCCTTCTCCCCACCAACACTGCGGGGCTGCCAGAGGCACCCTGGGAAAGTATTGTTCCCACACATCAGTCTCTGTGACTGAATGATTCTTTCTGCATATGACCTTTCTCCACAACAGGATGTCTTTGTCACTCTTTAATGGTCTCTTCACAGCTTTCCTCCATCTCTTTTATTCTTTTTTTGGCTCAAGAACATCTATTTTTTTCACTCAGCCAATAATTTCATTCAATATCTAATTCATCTTCTATCTTGATGGAAAGCCAAATAGGGGTGGGATACAATTATCTGTCCATTTCCAGGCAGCCCATATGTCCACCAGCCTGAAAGTTGGGTTTCCCTCAGGGGCAATTGTGGGTTTTAGTGGAATTACATTTGGGGACAGGAATTGGCTTGACATCCCAGTGAACAAGCTCGAAGCATCAACTAACACACTGATGGCCAAGGCAGATGCTATTGCCATGACCAAGTGTGACCACAGGTGGCAGTGGTGAGACAGATCTACCTCCAACTCCTTGTTCTGTTGGTGTTAATGTTGGTCCCTGTCTAGGCCAGGAGCTTCCAAGTTCTTGGTCTCTTATTTAAGAATTAAATAAATTGGCTTGCATGTTGCAAAGTAGTGGAGAAACAGCAGTATGGATGAGAGAGAAATACAGTCAGCACAGACTGCGGGCCACATGAATGAGGGCAGAACGGCGTGGCTTCCATTTATGGGGTTCAGAAGAAGGAGCTTGGTTACTAGGAGCATAGTTTTGGTTGATTATGTATTTTGATTGACAGGCTTGGTGAAGTCAGGCATTTTCCCTTTCCTTTCCTTTCCTTTCCACGATGCATCTGATTTTAATTATACACTTGTCAAGTTACACACAGGTATAAGACAGTAAACAGGAGTTTCCCCTAAAAGTTCACTTTGAGGACATAATTTGCCCTCTTCTGTATGCAGTCTGAGCTAGTTCAGGCTGGATTGGCCTCCTACATTCATTCCAGATGTGCTGGGACAATCTTTGAGCAGAAATTGTCCAAATCTGATGGTTATTAAGGGGAAGGAAAAACTGATTCCATTGCTCAGAGCGGGGTATACACACAGCTTGATGCAGGTGGGGTCCTAGGTTGCTAACAGGTTGCTAGGTGAATTGTTCAGAGTCAGATGTGTGAGCATTATACACATATGTGAGACTCCTAGGTTGAAAAGTGCATTATTAGAAGAGGGGTGGTATACAGCCCAAGCCAAGTGGAGTCCCAGATTGCTAAGCTAGTCCCTATGCTTGCCTGCCTTACTAGGGAGCAAGGAAGCCATCATTAGGGTTATAAAAGATGGAAAAAGGCCAGAAGATAGAAACCAGGCAACCCAAAGCATGAATGGGAAACCATTACATATTTATGAAATGTACCTTTTCCCTCTGTTATGAAAGTAAACAGGAAACCAGACTAGTATTAATAATTCTGGGATTTATCACCAACAGACATGTTTATATCATCTTACTGTGGTTGCTTATATATAAAAATTATTGTTTAAGCCCATTAGCACTTCAAGCTGATGAAGGTTATATTGACGTTAGATCTTCTTTTGAATTCATTAGCAGAAACAACAGTGTTAGGCCATAAATTGAGGTTTTATAATATATAAACAAAGTAAGACATTGTCAATTATGTTTTATCTTTGTAATTATATACTTTATTTTATGCACTAAGAAACACTGCTCTGAGAAGGTGTCCCTAGGCTGTATCAGACCACCAGAAGGCCCCAGGCACAGTGCTCTTTACGATCTTGTGGTCTAAGGGAAGCCTGAGGTTCTTGATACCCCATTCTGAACAGGAGGTAGAGAAACAAAAATGAGAAAGAAGGAATAGAGAAAGTAGAGGAGAGAGAGAGAGAGAGAGAGAGAGAGAGAGAGAGAGAGAGAGAGAATCTGTCTGCAGTTTCCAAACCCACTCCAAGAACATACAAAATAATCAAGGAAGCCAAAAACAAATCCTAAAACTCTCCATTACAACAAAGGCGCAGCAACTCCCAAGAGTGACCTCGCACTGAAAGTCTGAGCATCCTGTATCTGGCCCAGGTATCTGTAAAACAGTCTCAGTGCAGACCTGCTGAAGACAAGGATCAGAGGAGAAAAATACCAGACCCCACATACATGCTTTCTGCATGGAAGATGATAAGGGTCTGGTCCAGGTGGTAAGAAATTTTTGTCTGACACACACTTAGTATCCTCACAGGGAAGTGGAGGCCCTGTAACTCCCTTCTCTGGAAATGTTCAGATGCCCCCTCTGATAAAGATAAAGTAGGGATAAGTAGGCTGGGTCCAGGCATTCAGTGTGCTGGGTCATTGTAGCCATTCAGTAAAATTCATGTCCTCTCTGTTCAAACCACGGTAGATCCCAACAGCCTTTCTTCACACTCCTTCCCAAGCAGACATGGCTGATGTAGTCTAGACTCTGGCTTCTTGCCTTTGAGCATCTTCTACATCTTTTTCCACAGTGGGAAAATGAAGGGGTAGATCCTACAAGGATCCACTTTGTAGGCGGAGGTCCACTAGATACAAATTCTCTACTAGAGAAAGAGCAAAGGCTATAGGGAAGAGCAGGCAAGGAAAGGGTGGCATGCTAGCTCCCCCTGCTGGGAGGGGAGATTGAGTCTACTAGGCAAACTTGGAGACAATGTCTCAAGCTCAAGAGTACTTGCATTTGGGGTGGGGAGGTGACAGAACTGGAGAATTGCTGTGCCAATTTCTCTGGTCACTAGTTGAGGGATGATGAAGAATATTGGCTATTCCTGGTACCAATCAAAAACTGTAGATGCTGACATTTGGAAGTCAGATGGAGGTACTGGAGAGAGGTGTGTGAGAGGATGTGGCAGGGTACCCACAAGGATGCTCGTGAACTGAGAGTTACTGAGTTCTTACTAGAGACCATAGGCTTAGTTTATCACTCTACAGATTACACTTCATTTTTATAATACCACTATGGGGCTAGTATGTTAGCTGAAGAGCGCAAATGAGGACATGCAGGCCCTCCTCATCAAACAAGCAGCATCATGCAAAATGAGGCATTTATCAAAAACTGGATTGTCTCAGATTACAGCTTTTTAATTTTTTCACTGCACGGTATTCCATGTAACACCTCTGAACGCTGTAGAGCAGAGTCCGCTTTGCTGGATGAGTCATATCGCCCCATTCTCAGAAGCACCTCACACTAGGCTCAGGGCTCTGCAATCCCCCTGTCTTGAAATATAACTAATCTGGGAATAGATGTACAACAGTTAATCTTAGTTGTCAGCTTGAGTGGCTTTAAAGTCACCATGGAAACACATCTCTGGATGTGTCTAGGAGGGTGTTTCCATAAAGTTTTAACCAAAAAGGGACAACCCACCTTGAATTTGAGCAGCACCAGCCACCCCATGAGTTAGGTTTCTGAACTGAGTTAAAAGGAGAAAGCAAGCCGAGCACCAACACTCAATGTTCTCTGGTTCCCGGCTGCAGTGTGGCCAGCCTTGCTCCTGCCACTGTGCCTCTCAACCACAGTGGACAGTGTCCTCAAACTGTGAGCCAAAACAAACCCTTTCCTCTCCACTCTGCCTTTGTCACTCGTTGCTATTCACTTTGCATCAAGCTATCGATTTCATGCCAGGTCCTGATTCAGGGAGCCTTGCCCAATCACATTCTAACACCTCCTCCCCTCCACACACACACACACACCCGCCAAGAAACTCATCTCCAGCTCTAATGTAGCCAGTTAACATGTGACTGGCTCTGCAGAATTAATTGAAAACTCCCTGCCACTTGGATAATAATGTTCCTCCCTAACGTTACACTGAGAATTAGCAGGTGATAATGATTTAACAGTACACTCCAGGCAGCAGAGACTGGCCAGATTCTTTCTCAAAGGTCCTCGTTACTTTAATCTTCGCACTTCCTCCCTGTGTCGCAGCACAGTGGCTAATGACCTGCAATAAATCCAAGAAGCTGTGATTTGAAAGCCACTGAGACCAGCTTGGAAACAAATCTATAACTTTCACTGAGAGGCAGTATGTAGGTTACCTGGGCCCAGCAAGGATCCCTGGATATTAAGGTTGTTCTTCTTCTGAGAACTGAATCGGCATCTCTACTGTCTCACCCAGGGACTTGTATTTTTTCTTTTAATCTCTCGCACCTATCTTTTTATCTAACCTTGCCAGGCTTGCTCTTTCAAGTGCAACAGCTGAATTATCCAAGGTGATGGGAAATGTGGCACTGAAAGGGAACCAGAGAGGAAGCAAAGACCAGAACATCTTGAAGATGTGTGCCCTTGAGACTGGCCTCAAGTACCATGCTGAAGCTGCAGGATCCCCTTGCCACCCATGCTCCTGCCCCACCCCTGATGCACACGTGAGTGATGTCCAGTGGTCTGTTTGGTGCCACTAAGACTCAACAGACATGTTTATCATTGTAATTCTCCATTCACTGAAAGCGTCTCTGTTTATAGACGGATCTATTTGATAAAAGCTGAATTGGAGTTGGAGGTCTCCTTTTTTCCTTGGCAAAGTGTATTGACAAGCTCAGCTCTCTCCAGCTGCACCCTTGAGAGGAACTGAGGGATGTGTCACGGATACAGTTTTGGGGTCCTCAGTTCCCAAATCCAAATTCTGATCTTTTCAGTCTATGGGTCAAAGCCTGATCTGAACTGAGCTAAAGTAAACAACATCTCCACTTCTCCCTTCTGATGTGACTGTCCCTGCATATGCAGCCCAGCTGTGGATGATGCTTCTGACAGAGACCACCTGCAATTGCTACATGGTACGGGATAGACACACCACCCAAAGGAAATATTCTACTTGCCAAAGTGCATCTGCTCCTTGGAGTTTGGACCTTCCCTTCCCTTAGCACGAGTTACAAGACACTCTTCTCATGGTGTGAAACGTACATGACTACCCATGGGAGAAGCTGGTAATCTGAGAAGAGGCCAGCTTTACACATAAATGCTTATCTTTAAAGGGGGAGGATGGGGAGGCACCCCGAGGAAGAGTTGTAATGAGGTACAGAGCTGAACACCATCGGGTATGCAAAGGCTCAGTGGCAGGAGCCTGGAGGGGAAACACAAGACTGGAAGCTCCCTTTACAGAAGCAGAGAGGAGAGAAAGCTAGGAATGTCACGGGGGTCACACTAGAAAGGACTGGCAGGCTGGGCAAGACAAAGATGGAAGGGGGCCATGGGCTGCACTTTAAAATGGTAAATTCTCGCAAAGCTTGAATCCATGCATGTGACTGACCAGGAAGCATGGCAGAATCTCGGGAGAGATGATGATCTGGATCAGCAGGGTGTGGCTTTGTGCTCAGGAAGAAGATAGATGCTTCTTCAGAGACCCTGCACAAAAAAAGAGCCCGCACAATGGGAGGAGCTGGGATTCTGGGACATAAAACCAGTACCCATACTGCATCTCCCTCAGTGCAGTGAGTCTGGCCTCGGTACCATGGCAGCCCTTCCTCATCTGTATTTCTCCTCTAGCATACCCAGAGACGCTTAATTATTTAAATCTCAATTAATCCCTGTAAGGGTGGTTGCATGAGAAGTTTGTTTAATTATCTCCTTTAAACTCCCCAGTTGCACATGGCCTTGTTTGGTTTATTGATCACACAGGTGCCAAGCTTCTGGCTGGGAGCTGGCAGCCAGAGTAGCTGAAAAGCAGCGCGCCCCCCGCCCCTGCGTTATCTGGGACATATGGCAACAGAGACAGGTTCAGGTAAGTCATGGAAGAGACCAAGCCCTCCTTTGAGTTCTCCCGAAAGTGTCTATAACCTCTCCATCCCTTTGCCTGCAGTTATGTTTGGCCTTGGTCATTGCTAATAGAAGCCATGTCCTAAGAGTTGAAGATTCCATGCTTCTCAGCACCTCCCACCATCAGCGTGCCGCAACATTGCCTTCTGCTTATATGGTAAAACACAGACAGCCTAAAATTCACGATTGGCAGCATTTTGCACCTTTACAATGCTGTGCAATCACCCACATCAAGTTCTAGAATGTGTCCATCTTCCTAAAAGGAAATTTCATACACATCAAGAAATCTCTCCCTATTCTCTCCTCTCCCCACTCCCTGCCAATCACCAGTCTGCTGTCTGTCTCTAAGGATCTGTCTGTTCCGGACATTTCTGATGTATGCCATCATGTAGCATGTGGCTTCTATCTGGATTCTTTCATGTGGCTAAATGTCAATATATGGTAGCGTAAGTCAATACTAAAGTCATTTCTGTGGTTGGAAAATATCCCATTGTATTGGTGTAATACATTTTGTTCATTCACCAGTTGACGGTTCTCTGGGGTCATACACTGCTTTCTCCTTGTGAATATTTGCTTCAGGATATGATCGGGAGTGTCGGTTGAGGATCCTGCACAGACCATACAACATAGCAGAGTTTTCAAATAAGCATTCTGTTGAATCCTGGTGTAGGTTCCTTGAACTCCAACTCTGATCAGCCTTATTCACAAGTCTGGTGCAGAATCTGATGGACAGTATCTGAGCAGTGGGAATTTCTTCAGGTCATCAGTATATAACTTCTTTAAAATGTTTTGAGTAGCTTTCAAAGACCTTTCCAGTCTGAGTGTGCAGCCTTTGACATTGAAATGGAGGAAAACTGCAGTAGATGGTCTTCTTCCTCCAGGACCACTCATCTTTAGGATCCACATTGATGAATAATTCTCGCTGCATTTGGAGTGCTGAGAACTGGACCTGAGTCATGCCCCTGACTCAACCTAGTTAGTATCTCTACTATTTCACACACTGAGACTCAGTGTCCTCATGTTGTCTACTTCATATGGGCTACAGAGGTGGCCCAGTCTGTATTGTTGTCTGCCGTGTAAGCCTGAAGACCGGAGTCTGGATCTCTAGCACCCACATAAAAAGCCAGGAACACAGGTACTCACCTGTAATCTCAGCAGAAACAGGGGATGCCTGGGACTTGTCTGCCAGCCAGTCTGCACCAATTGGTGAGTTCAAGGTTCTATTATATACCCTGTCTCAAAAACATAAGGTGAAAAATCATTTGAAAAAGACAGCTGAAGATGACTTCTGGCCTCCAAATGTAAACATGTACACATGTATTCACACATATGTGTACCACACATGGACACATACAACTACAACTATATATCACACACAAATAAAATAAGAGATGTATCATTAAAAAATATAACAAAGTCAAGTGTTCTCTCTCATAATCTCTCTTATAATCCAAACATTTAAGAGATGGATGCAGGAGAATCTTGAGTTCTGGGCTAACCTGGGTTACATTCTGAATGAGCGAGATCTCATCAAAAAATGTACATTCCCCCAGAGTCCTGCACATGCGGTTTATGGCAGCGCTGTTTCAAGTTGATATAATGTGAAGCAACCAGAATGCCTTTTAGCAGTTGGAAGGTTAAATAAGCTCAGGATATTTAAGCAATAGAATATCATCCAGCACTAAAAAGAAATGCGTTATCAGGGCCAGAAGACACAAAAGCACTTCATATACTTGTTACTGACAGTTCTCTAAGACTGAATCCTACATGATCTAATTATATGATATTATAGAGAAATCCAAACTATGAAAACATTTTTAAGTGGCTGATAAACATGGTTTTGGTGAGAAAAATGAGTGAGACATTTGTGGAACCGTGGATTCTTAGGGCAAATACACTGCTTTGTGTGACACTGTAACAGTAGAGGCCATTATTGCAATTGTCAAAACCCAAAGAATGTACAGCAACACGAGCGAGCACTAACGGCAAATGACCAATGGGTGACTATGATGTGTGAGTGTCGGGGTCTCAAGTCTGAAACGTGTACAACTCAGGTGAGGATGGTAGGAGGAGAATTAGTGGATGTGTGGGAGAACCATCTGTGTCTGTGAATGGGAGAGCAGGTGTGTGAGGACCATCTTCGCCAGAGATACGGAGGAGGAACAGGTGTGAGAGAAGAACCTGTGCCTTCTCTGAATTTTCCTGTGAAAACCCAATTGCTCCACAAAGTTGAGTGTTTTAAGTCTCCAACTCTGCAGAACACATAATTGGAACATATGAGGGCTGGGGATATGGCTCAGGGGTAGAGCACTTACTCAGGACACGCAAGGCCCTGGGTTTAATCCCTAGCGCTGAAGAGAGGAGATTGCAAAGAAAGACGGAGCTCCTCTGTGGTTTTTAAAAGGAAGGTAGAAAACCATTAGCATACACAGACACTCACACCATATACTCACGCACATTGCTACTCACACAGCACACACACAACACACACTCACACAGCACATACTCACATTCATACTTAGTCACACAGTACACACATACATACACAGCACACACATGATCCCACTCACACAAAGGCTCCCAGTCACACACACACACACACACACACACACACACACACACACACACACACACACACTTTTATGTACACACAAGCATTAACAAGCAGTTACCTGATTTAGCTAAATCTGTGTGGAAAGGTTCTAGAACTTCGCAAAAATACTATTTTACAGACTGCAATTCTTTTCAAGTCATGTGCAATAAGAAAGTATATAATATATTCACAGTGAGAAATAAGGCATTATTAAATGAAAAAATCAACTTCCTTTTCTGCAGTGCAATTTGTTTTTTGAAAGAAATTTAAATTTAGGTGCTTTGTCAAGATAACATACATTTAAGGCCATGATGCAGAAGTCTTGGGGCTCACTGGGTTCAAAGTGACAACAGGAAGTATCCTCCCCTGAGAAGCTCACAGCCTAGCAGCAGAACCCTAGAACCCTACTGATGCTTGGCATCCCCTTGATGAGGCTGCCCAGGCGTGGGGAGAAACCCATTTGGATGGTGCTGTGGGGGTAGAATGGATGAGCTTTCACTGTAGGAAGTGCCACAGTCTTAAGGTTAGATGGGCACTGGAGAGATGGCTCAGTGGTTAAGAGCACTGACTGTCCTTCCAAAGGACCAGGGTTCAATTCCCAGCACTCACATGGCTGTTCATAATTGCCTGTAACTCCACCTCCAGGGGATCTGACACCCTCACACAGACACACATGAAGGCAAAACACTAATGCACATAAAATAAAAATAAATAAATCATTGAGAGATGGGAACTTTCTGAGACTCCAGACCTGGGATGAGGCTAGCCAGGTAAACCATAACACAAGGGTCTAAGAATGCCTGTATTCTAAAAATGCTGCTGGACTGCAGTATCTACATCCAGCTTCTAGATCCAGCAGCTCTGAGAGAGAAGATGGGAACCTGGTCTGATCTATCTCGTGAAGTAGCTGAGTGAGACAGTGAGTGGTTGTCAGTGTCTCTGATAATGGGGAGCCAGTGAAGGGTTTGAAGAGACAGGGAAGTCAAGTCTGTGTTGAGCAGGCTACCAAGTAGTCTTTTGAAAATAGATATATTTTTAAAAGTGGCCTAGAAATTCTAAGTATGTAGATATTGCTTCCACATTTTTTTTTTTTTTTTTACTTCGTGATTGATGGATTTTTGTTAAGACTGTAAATAATGGGTTGGAAGAGATTAGCTGTCAGACTTAGACAAGATGCGTGTTCAGTTTGAAATGCCTTCCTGGAATTGTGCAAAACTCACAACTCATCAACCTTGCTACTGTCTCTTTCACATATACACACAGGCCTCTCCCCTCTCGCTGGCTCTCTTTTTCTCTTCTTCCTGATCTTGAGCTATCTCTATGTGTACCTTGGTTTGGAGGCAAGGTTCGTTAATGTCCCTCCCCTGAATTTATGTGTTGAAATCCTAATGCTCAGTGTCAATAAACTCTTCAAAGCACCTCTTTATTCTCAGGAGCAAGCTAGCAGAATGATGAAGAGCAGAGAAGATGGGGACTGACACGTTGGCCACAAACCTGCCAGTGAACCCCTGCCTCCCATTTGCCCTCTCCATTTAGACCTCGGGAGAGAACCCACAGATCTTAGGCTTCAATAACTAAATAACAAATAAATAGTTCAATGTGGTTACTTTAGGAGATGAGCTTTTGGCAGAGGTGATGAGGTCATGGGGTGGAATCCTCATGATGAGATTAGCATCCTTCTAAGAGACCCTAGAGAGTTCCCTCGCCACATTCCACCTTGCGAACAAGCAGTAAGCCAGCATGTGCCACCCAGAAGAGACAAGCCTGCAGAGCTCTCTCATCCTGCTTAGACTTCCAGTTTCCAGAACCACGAGATATACATGGGTGCTGTTTATAAGCTCACTGCACCATGATGTTTTTATTATAATAACTTGAACAATGCCCTCCAGGACAGCATTCACACAATGTCAGGAACAAAGGGTGCCCAGAGCAGAAAAATCCTCCCTGTGATGGGAGCAGACACGGGCGATGGATGGAGGCAGGTGCTGCCTGTTGGGTCCCTGTTCTGCATGGGACTTGTCATCCCAGGCTGTCACCAGAGGTCTCCCATCCCACATTCACACAGAAACCACAGAAATCCTTTACATCGTCGAGGCTTTTCGGTCTCCCCCTTTTCTAATAGTCTATTTAAAGCTGGAAGATGAACCTCATTTTTTCCAAACGTAATTTGAGCGAATTTGCATGATACACGCAGTAACAAGTGAGTCCTGAATTATGTATGATCTCCTTTAATGGGCCGGAGCTTGTTTGGGAAGTGTGATCTTATAAACTACTGGGTTTGCTTTTTATGGCAAATTGAACGCCATTCCCCCACTCTTGCTTTACATATTCTCCTAATTAGGGGGAGATAAAATAGATTTTAGACCTGAAAAAAAGCGATTTCTTTCCGAGAACCCACATTTGTATGGAGAATTAAGCTCATTCCAGTCAGCTGCACCCTCTAATTTAGAGCTGTTGTCAGCACAAAGCACAATCATAAAAGATTTCTCCACTGGGGGCTCTTATGCAATCCACTTCTTAAGGTGACATTTTCACGTCAAGGAGGGGACTGGAAGGTTGGCTCCTGCGGTGGGGGTGGGGAGGGGGGTGAGGAGGTGGATGAGACCTGGCTTTCCCCGAGGGCTTACAGTTGCTCACATCCTGCTGGCAGTTCCCAGGAGAGAGAGTGAGTTTGGAATTAATGAGAATTGCTATCACTTATTGAACCTCAGCAGCAAGCTGGACTGGGTATCTCTAGTAGGAAGTGGTTTGCTGCTGGCACTTGGGTCATCTTGTAGTGATCCAGATGTTATATTCAGGGTTTGGTAGTGATCCAGATGTTATATTCAGGGTTTGGTAGTGATCCAGATGTTATATTCAGGGTTTGGTAGTGATCCAGATGTTATAGTCAGGGTTTGGTAGTGATCCAGATGTTATAGTCAGGGTTTGGTAGTGATCCAGATGTTATAGTCAGGGTTTGGTAGGAGGCTGTCTGGGCTCTCAAGGCTCAGTGGTAAACGAGGCAAGCCTTCTTCATTTAGAGGAGAGAGAGGAGAGAGAAGTAGTGAAGGGGTAGAGAGAAGGCTGTGGAGAGATGAGAGAGCAGAGCTGGAGAGAAAGTTAAAATTATGGCACCCATGGAAGCCCCACGGTCATACAAACATAAAGTCCCTGGGGAAACATCCGGGCCCACACAAGGGCAGGACTATAGGAGTATCATGGTCCTATGAAAAAGCAGGACCCATAGGAGTATCACAGCCCATATAAGGTCAGGACTTCTGATGATGTCATGGTGCATGTAAGGACAGGACCTGTGGAAACATCATGGCATGTGTAAGGTCAGGACCTATCGCTAGAAATGCCAGATATTTCCAAAAGCAATGGGAGGGGTTTCTTAGCCTCTCAATGGTCTAACCAAAGAGCCTCTTCAGAGATGTCTCTTTATAACAGAAGCCTCCCACTTGCCCAGGGACATTCAGTTCTCTGTCCCCCAGTGAGGGAAATGTGCTCACAGTCTCCAGGCAGCAGATTTTTCTGGCTTCTACTCATTTGAACCATTTAAAATGGCCCTACCACTGCAGCCATTATTGGCCACACCCCACACACACCATCTCAGGACACCCAGGAAAAACAGAGTGTATAACCAGGACCTGTGGTGGCTTGGCTATAGCAGACACCTAGTCTGCTCTGGGTGGAGGTGGCATTAGAGCAGAGCAGGAAAGGAAGATAGAAAGGTAGAGAAACCAGGAAGGAAAAAGTTCAGTCATGGAAAATGTCATTGCTGCCTCACTCCTAGGGCATAAAAGCCAGAATCTTCTAGAAGATGAAAGAGGATCAGTGAACCTGGAAGGAGGAGCCCAGAAAGGAAGAAGCAGGACTCTTAGGCAGAATCCAGGTGGTTCAGGCCAGGTGTTGATACTGAGAATGTATGTGTGAAGCATTTTAAATGGAAAGAAATGGAAGCAGATTTGTCCAATAAAAACGGCAATGGTTAGAATTCATGAAGCATTTTTCTGTGCTCCAGGACTATGCTCTTGGCTTCTGACAAGCCACCTCACTTATTCTCAGGAGCATGCTGGCAGAATGATGAAGAGGAAAGCTGGGGAACTGACACCTTGGCTGTGCACCTGCCAGTGAGCACCAGCCTCCTAGATCCCCTCTCCTTAGACCTCAGGACAGAGCCTGAAGACCTTCAGCTTCACTAAATAAACAGATAGTGAATAGATAGATAGATGATAGATATAGATAGATAGATAGATAGATAGATATAGATAGATAGATGATAGATAGATACATAGATAGATAGATAGATAGATAGATAGATGATAGATAGATGATAGATATAGATGATAGATAGACATAGATAGATGATAGATAGACAGAGATAGATGATAGATAGATAGATTAATCAATAAATCAATGAGGTATTATTATAACCAGTAATCAGGAGGTGCTCATTTCATGGCTAATTTCTTCCGTCCACTTTTTGCAGCTGATGAAATGGACTTGATCAAATAATAAAGAGGCTTTGGATGCTGTGAAGAATAAGGAGTGGGATAATTAGGACACATTAGCGAGCTCAGCAGGGAACAAAGAAGTCAGCTCAAAGAGTCACCTTTTTTCTTAAAAGGAAAAGAGAAGGTAATCTTTGGGTTTTATTCCCATTTGCCTTTGAGATGTCAAACTGATTTTTCACATGCTAATTTCTCTCCTGACTCTGTGTTTGTTCTTGGAGGGCAGGAGGTAGGATGGTTTTCCCATCCATTCAAGTGCTCCCACTGGGATTTTTGTGCCTGAGTCTGGTGGAGTTGAGGGACAACAAAAAGCAATGAGCCACCCATGGGGAGGCTTCAACCACAAAGCAAAGAGTCAAACTGAGCATCTCTAAATTCCTTCTATCTTAAACAACAACAACAACAACAAAAAAAAAAAAAACCCACCAACAACAAAATACTTTTTTTTTTTTTGAAAGTACAAGAAAGCTAGGGGCAGACTGTTGCTTTTAAAGGCTGTGGGAAAAAAAAATAAAAAACAAAAAAAAACCCCAGAAGACAGAGAAGTGTAAGCCTCAACCACCCCCAATTTTTTAAAGCATTATTGGCCTTTTTTTTTGGGGGGGGGGAGCTGGTCTTGAATCTCAATGTTTAATCCAGAGTTCAGTCATTGTAAGAATCTAAGATAGAAAATGTGATTTCAATGTGGGTTATTTCTTTAGCCTTTATACCTCCACATTCATATTTAGACCGTCTCTGGGGTGTGTGTGTGTGTGTGTGTGTGTGCGCACATCAATTTCTTCAGGAGACTATGCAACAGTTACAGGAAGTATTTTACACAGATAGACACATAACATCTTCCATCGCATATGCTCTTTGTCCTGATGCTGTCAGTAGAAAAGGGAACTCTCTCCATGCGTTCAGGCAAGTGTGACAACAGTGTACGTTCTGAGGCTGGATCATAAGGTAGTACATGCCCGGCTCATTTAGGGAGACTTCTCTTGGAACCCAGCCACCATAGTGTTAAGAAGCCCAAGCAGCCATGGATCAGCCACGCTTAAACACTCTGACCAGCGGTCCACAGGAAGGAGGCCGGACTGCAGTCAGCTTCAAGCATGAGACCACTTCTCTTCTTAGTACCAAGGACCTTAGCCTTCTAGTCACCCCAGGAGGGGCTCCATACGGCCCAGGGCAGAATCAGGTGCCTTTGCAGACACCAAGTCTCCTGGACCCCTGGACGCAAGAGTTGTAGTTTGGCAACACTAGGTTCAGGGTGGTTTGTAGGGAAAGAGAAAAGTAAACGGAAAAGCTATGGTTCAGAACCCAGGAGCACCATCTGGTAAACTTAAATAAGACCTTTATGTTCATGATTCTCAGGCCTTTCATTTACAAACAAAATTAATATCTGCACGTGGGGTTTTGTTCAGGATTATATAAAATGGTGTGCGGGAAACACACCATAAACATGAAGAAAGACTATTCAAATAAAAAGTAGTATTATTTTTAAATGTCAGAAAAGTCTTGTGCCATCCAAACAGGAATCCTACCTGCCCCCAGATGAGGGTGTCTGGTCAGGCCCCTGGGTGAGGCTTCTGTTGCTTTAACTATGACAGAAAAGGTAGCCAGGAGAAATCCAGGAAGAAAATGAAGATGTATGTGAAATGCATTCAGCTTCATACTCCAACTAAATGGGCTGCTTGGAGCATTAAATGGGACAATATATTCTTATTAGGGTTGAATGTGCAACATTTCTTGGGGAATTCCTCTGGCCTTAATTGCAAGGCGGGCTTGTCCACACCCCATGGAGAAAACTGGGAAATGCCTCCCTAGGGACATGCACAGAGCATAACATTTAGTTAGTGAGCAAGAAATGGGAGCTCCTATCTCTGGGGTGATGTGAATGTGCCTTATTTCTTTGCCAATTATCTCTTTGGGCTAAAGTATATCTTTAGGAATTTTTCAGAATGACTTAGGTATCTCCTCCCTGGATCTCTGCCTCTACCTAAGTGTCTCGTCTCTGCTTCCTTGTGTCTCTGTCTCTACTATCTCTACCTCCCCCTGTCTGTCTCTACCTCTAACTCCATCTTCCCTCTTCCTGCCTCCTGTTTCCTCTAAGACACATATCTTAGAGTTCTGAGCTTCTTTAAATCTTTATTGTGAGAGTTCCTGTTCAGGTCAGCCAGTGCTTGTGGAATGACTTCTCTGACACATCACCAGTCTCTGTCTCTCTCTGTTCACCTATTTCTGTCTGTCTGTCTATCTATCTATCTTGGGGAAAACCCAAGGAAATAGCAAGCATGGCCCCGTCTGGTAGATGAGAGTATCTTGAACCTTACCCAGCATGTGCCAGTGAGGAGGAGAACAGCGCAGAGTGAGGACCAGAAGGCCATATGCAAAGGCTGCAAACTAGCAAGCAAGACACCCCGCCCCCCTGACACACACACACACTCTGCATAGGCTGTCTAGGAACTGGCTGAAGCCACTGGCACAGAAACAGAGGAGCCTCCAGAGGAAGATGACCTATGGCTCATTATAATACTTAAATGCACACCTCTGGGTAGAGACTTATAAGATACATGAGACACATGAAACATGAAGTTTTATGAAGAACCATATGTAACAGAGTGTACGCTAGAAAGCCCACACTATGAAAATGTCTCCAAAAGCTCATGCTATGCAGATGGGCCATAAAGCACCCACTGTTTGACCTATACAAAGCCCACTTTGTATAGCAGGTGCCATTGAATTTCTAAAATTTCTCCCTCTCCACTCTGCTTCCTCTTTTTCTAATAAACTGTCCCTGCTTTTCCTTGGCAATTCCTTGTTCTGGTGCCTAAGAACCTGCATCGCCTAGAGAGGTGCCCACTGAACCTATACCTCCAGCAGAGAGCCTGGACTCAGCCAGGACTCTTTAACACTATTCTTGCTGGGTTGGGTTGTTTTTCTCTTCATCTGTTTCTACTCCATTCTGGAAGCCTGAGATGATGTTATTCAATTTCAGATCATGTCAATTAGCTCTTCAAACTGAGTCAGCACTCCGATTTTATAAAGGCTATACTCATTGTGTGGTAGAAGCAAGATCATTTTATGAATAAGGTTGTCTTACTGGTTGATTATAAGCAAAATTGAATTTTTTTTCACAATAGGGCCATTAGTGTAGCCAAGCAAGGCAGAGAAGCATGAACTCAGTGTTTAGTTTATCAAATTACCTGTCTTTCTCCATTGGGTAGTGATTGCCATGAAATTGTTTGAAGCCTACACCAGTGACACCAGCAGATAGGCCTGTGCCTACTTCCTGGAAAGAGAAGAAGGGAGCTTGAAATTTGAATTCCCATTGACTCTGAGGCCATTAACAGATCTAAAAATGGTGTGAGTCTGTGACATTTATAGTCACCAAATTCATGTCAGAGAATAAATCTGGAATCACCTGCGGTTGACAAGTATAAAACTCCATCTCCATCCGCGTGCTGGGGGGACACATGCTCCTTAAATGGTAATATTCAGAAAATGCCAAGCAGTTTTCATGCCACTGGGAAGCACCTCTCTGCACCTAAGTCTTAGGCACTGCAAATGTGTGAAAAAAAATCAGGCTAGCCAGAGGCACAGCAGCAGGGAGGACGGAACAGAGCAGCTGAGAGCAGCCAGCCTTGCCCTTCCACAGCAGCTACCTGGACAGATGCACTTGGCTCTGCAGCAGGGGACAGGTGTTGTGGGCTGAGCTCAGCAAATGGAAGGTCACATCTGGGATGAGGTTTGTGCACTTCTCAGCTTGAAATCCTTCCCCACTGCAACTCCATGAGGCATCCGCCCGGTACGATGTCAGGTGCGCTTAGCTGCTGTAGCCACAAAGAAGCAATCTATTGAAGAGCTAAAAGTACTCTGCTTCCAGGGACTGACAGGCAAATATTTGAGGGAATACTTCACTGGCCACCTACCATTTGTGAAGAGACATCTGCCAGCGTTGTTGATTGGCACCCTTCCTGTGATAGTCATCTTACCCTGCCTTGCTAAAAACTCTCAAGTACAAGTTTATTCATGTGTTCTCTGAAGGGGCTATTCCCAAGGATGCCTGCTGAGAGAGCTCCCTTCCTTTTCCCCTCAGCCAAAGAAGTCTCTGGGGACCATGGGAAGGGGGGTGGAGTTGGGGGGTGTTGGAGAGCCTTCCCTGGTGGAAATGAAAACCCGCTGTCTGGGTCTCTCCAGACTAGCATCTTTGTTTGACCTCTGATGCTCCACGTAGCACTCAGATGAGAACAAAGACGTTAAACTTTGGAAGAAACACTTCTCCATATTGCTAATGGAGCTTATGAAGAGATGTGGAGAAACTGGTGCCTAAATATCCACCCTCCCTCACCAAGTGACTGTTGGAAGTGTTTCCGGAGGAAATGAACTGAGTTGTATAGTGCTTGCTGAATTACAAAGTCAGCACTCTGAAATATGTCCACGATTATTTTCTGCTTTCAAAGTGTGTTTTGTCACCTCAAATAGAATAGAAGCTTCTGGAAGCATGCTGTGTTTGTTGCTATATGTTCCTCCCATGGAATGGAGCAGCTCCCACAGTCCTCTGCAGAAATCATTTTATTTAACAATGTTGTGAAATCAACCATGGTCCTTACTTTTCAAATGAGAAATCTGAGACTTGGTGAGCTCACTGGTCCTCACTGGTTTGGAATTGAAGTGTCCTCCCAGAGCTCATGTGTTGAAGTATAGTAGTGTTTAGAAGTAGGAGATGATTAGATCTGGAAGGTTCTGACCTCATCTGTAGATTACTCCATCAATGGATATATAAGTTCATAGCATCATTGGGAATTGGAGGAAGCTTTAAAGGTAAGACTGGCTGGAAGAACATGACTGGGAAGGCTGTATCTTGGGTTAAGCAACTCTGTTCTTATCAGTACTTAGTCTTGCCATGAGGTTTAGTCTTATCTGGGACCCAAAGGGGTCATGGGCTCTTCTGAAACAATGATCTGAAATATTTTTTTTCCTCAAAGTTGCTTTTCTATGGCATTTTGTTATAGTAACAGAAACGTGACTTACAGAGTCCTACAGGATGTGTTTTGGGAGGTGAGTCCTACCTGGACATTGACTCTGAAGCCCATGGCTTTGACTTTGCAGTGACTATTACAACTTCACATTTATCAGTTTGACTGACTTAACTGTTTTGTTCTAAGATCCATGTAGTTTCACTGAAAAGTCAATTCCATATGAAAATGAGAGTAAATATAAAGAATTTAAGAGCAAAGGGTATGACTGTGAGCTGACATCCTTGACCCACGCTGTACCCATGAGCCTTGTCCTGCCCTTGAGTTGCCTGTCAGAGGTTTGCAACAGTGACTCCATCTCTCCAGTCAGCCTTATCAGCATCTTCCATGCCCTGGCCTTGAGAGATCACTCCCGCTCCCTTCCTACACACACGTGTATCACAAGACAACATCCGTGCTGTGCAGTGTGGCTGACTTGGGAAGCCTGGCCTCCATCTCTTACTGGTTCCGTGAAACAGTTCTGAGCTCTTTAAACCAAGGCTGCTTCCAGACCTCGTGCCAGAAAGCCTGTCGCAGACCAAAGTATCAAGAAGGTAGCTGTCCTCCAACCACTAATCTCCTAACCTATTTAGAAAACACAGCATTTGTTTGCCAGAGGGATGATGTCCTTGTTTTGATTGCTGTTATTACTTTGACTCAGTGTAATTCTATGTATCATAAACCACTCCTTAAGTACTGTTTGCATCAGGTACTTTAGATTCTGCAAGGTGTGCTAGGGCCATAGCACAGGCCTAACTCCTAAACCGTTCCCCGACATATAGAAGTATACTTGAGTATCCATGCTACCGGCTGTTCCCGTCCTACATACACGTGTATCACAAGACAGCACACTCTGTACAAGTGCCTCTTTTTACTGTAGAGTGACTGGCCAGAGACACTCTAACTATGACGCCTTCAACCAGGTTAAGCCAGCTGCTGCTCCTGCGAGAAGTGATAATCCTACTTCCTGCAGTATTAGAGGAGTGGATTAATGAAGGGAGCTTCACCCTCCATAGGATTTTTTTAATTTGGATTAAAATAGAATAAAAAGGAGGCTGTGTGCACCTCAGGGTCTAAGGCAGCAAAGAACTCACCGATTGTGTTGTTGGCACAACAGACACCAGGAGGTTGCACATCAGCACTCCGCTGGCATTATAATACTGATTCTTATTGGTTGTATCAGAATTCTTGTTACCAGGTTTTTTAATGCTATCTTCAACTCATTTTTTTTTCTGACCCCTGTGATGTTTATTATGCGATTTTGAAGAACACTGGGGGTTTTAGGGCCACACACATGGTGTTATAGCAAAAATGCATACATATAGATTTCTAGAAGCCCATACACTGATCTCCAAGCTTGATGTGTGGTAGGTGATTTGCAAATGGAAGCTTCTGTTATAGTTGAATCTCTGCTCTGAACCTGGCTTTCCAATTGAGACTTGGCCGTTCTCTTGGCATTTGAGTTTCAGACAAGCCTGTAGATGAATGGGCAAGTGTAAGTTCTGGGTTCCCTTATACCTAGATAGAATAAACCCATGGGCACTGAGTACTGGCTCCTGTTTCCCCATGGTGGCCCCTGTTCCCATCAGTCACTGTACCTGCTGAGAAAGAATGATAAGATTTTACTTCAAATAAGCACTTCTTAGGGCAGGGAACCCTGAGCAGTGGCCTCTATAGCCCCTAGCCATCTTTAGAAAGAAAATGCTTAACAGCCAGAATCTGGAACTCTATGGTAGAGCTTAGTCATCTGAGTTGAAGCAAGTCCTCTGAGGGGATCTGTCATACACTGAAGTATACAAACCACCTATAAAGCAATTTTCTTGGAGACTTCGTGAGTTAAGCACTAGTTCATTTATTCAGTTTTTCATTTGCTTAGTTAAGGAATATTTATTGAGTTTCTCTGATGAGCCAGATGTGCTTCAGATTCCTGGGACTGAGTAAAATAGAATAGTAGTCTTGGATCAGAAGAAAATAGAGGTTAGGATCCTAAACTCAGGACCCAACAGCCTGATCTGAATCTTGGCTGCCCTCTTCCCTAGCTGTGCAGCCTCAGGCAAGCTGTTTAGATGTCAGTGCCTTGGTTTCCCCATCTGTTCAAGGAAGGTGACAATGGTTCCTGCTTTGTGGGGTTGTGATAAAGATTATGTTATAAAAAGTGATAGGAAATAGATCTTTACAGTATGGTAGCTAAGGTCATCCTAAGTTAAGCCAGAGTTGAAAGTAAAATGTCTTACATGCATTCTACAAAACCAGGGAAGATCTTTGCAATGTTGAACTTCAGGAAACATACTTCGGACACATGTACTATTTAAAAATAATGAAACAAACAAACAAAAAACATCTAACACGTCCGAACTTAGACTGTTGTGGTTAGAACATGAAATATCCTTCAAAAGCCCATGTGTCTAAAACTTGGTCTCCAGTTTGAGAATCTATAGGGGGTGGAGCCTCACTGGAGGAAGTCTGTCACAGAAGTTGGGGCTTTGAACTACACTTCCTGTTTACTTGCTGCTTCCCGGGCATGGATGCAGTGTGACCAGCCAGCCTCCTGCTTCGGACACCATGCTGCCCTGCCCGCTGCCCTGGTGGACTGCATCCCTCTGCATTGTAAGCGAAAACTACCTTTACTCCCTTAAGGTGCTTTTGTCAGAGTGTTTCATCACAGCAGCAGGAGAGTAAGGAAGACCAATGAGGGTGGGCAGAGGAAGTCGGAGTCTCAGAACTGACCACGGAGACAACGGTTGACTAACGAGCAAGGACCGCGCCCTGAATGGTGAGAAGGTACAACTGTTGGTGGAATACTCATCAATGGATCCAGAGCTGAAGCCACAGTGAAGAACCAGTACCTTCGGAGGCAGGGCCAGGTGGCAGAGAAGGTGGCTGGGTATGGGTCAAGCCCAACAGGAAATCCCACATGATGGATGTCCTGTGGTTCTCAGTAGTCCATAGGACTACTGAGTGAGAACTCAGATCAAGGCTGCGAGCCCCTGTGCTGGGACTGCAGAACAGGAGACAAACTCGATGACCTCTGTCGAATAAAGACCTTACTTATTGGGAAGAGAGCTAGTTGCCTACATACTATCCCTACTACGACAGGGACCCCTGCCTCTAAAGGACCCCACTCTAAGCTCTCCATAACAGTCTCTGTGGGATGTGCCTTGAGGAACATGACTGGGAAACCTTAGCTTCTGTACATAGACTGTGAGGGCAGAGCTGGGGACGGGGCTCACATTATAGAAAAGCAGAACATGTCTAGGACTAGACATGGTGTGGCCTCCTCCCTTTCCAGGGTCCCCAGGGAGGCGATGGGTTTTCTTTCACACAGCTTTTCAGAGAAGGCTGATGGAAGACCACACAGACCCCTTCCAGCTCTGGACTTTGGCTGATTCCTTGGCTAAATATATTAAGGAAGTCACCCTTCTCTGCTTTACAAAGACACCAGCTTAAGGCCCTCCTTGTCTCTGATGAGAATCCAGGAAAAATGGAAAACCTGTGACTTGTGGTCAGTGAGAGGTATAACTATCTCATTGCTTCATGAGGCAAGTTAGAAGCAGGCAAATCATTTCCTTGATTTCAGTCCAGTTTACATATAAGACAGCAGGGTCTGATCAGAACCAACTGGGCAGGTTTGCTGGGGTCGGGAGATAATCCAAACAGCTCCTCTGAAAAAGAATGAAAATGGGTGGAGACAAGATATACTCAGACTATGGAGCAACAGCTGCTGAATGGGGCCCCTGATGGGCTTCGGCTCTGTGTGGACGGTATAAGGTTTATAGAGATCCTCAAACATATTGCCTGTGCTCTGGCCAACAAATGGGAGAATGGAGACTCACATGGGACAGTTAGAAAGCCACTGAAGTCACCTGACCAGATCAGTCAAGGTGCAGCCTGATACTTCGTTGTGAATCCTGACTACACAGCCCATGGTTCTCAGGAGGGCCTGTGTACTGCACATGCTAAGGCAGCAACAATGGGAGGCCCTACAAGGGGCCAGCAACAAGGTCAAGAGGCTCCAAGTCTATACCCCAGTCACTGCTAGAGGGTCCTGGGGCTTCAAGGGAATAGATCCAATCAAGCTCATTGCACACAACTTAGGACAGAGCTATGGTCATTGCCTACAAAATGAAGGTGAATCAGCTCCTTTGTGGATCCTGCTGAGTGTATCATAGAAAACAGGACATCGTTCTTTTGGCTGTAGCTTCTCCAATGAGAACAATTTCCACAGAAGCAAAGGACAGAAGGACAGATGGCCAGGCAAGACCGACAGCCTGACAGGAAGGAATAGTCTCAGTTGGGCCTGGTGGCTCAGGCTTAGCATTCCCAACTGCTCAAGAGGCTGAAGCAGGAAGATGGCAAGTTCAAGGCATGCTTGGATGACAGTGAGAGTTCAAGGCCAGCCTGCGCAACTAGTGAGAGACTGTTACAAAATAAAAGGTACAGCAAGGGGCTGGGATATACGACTTACTGGTAGAGTACCTTCCTAGCATGTGTGAGGTCAGTACAGAGAGTACAGAGAGAGAGAAAGAGAGAGAGAGAGAGAGAGAGAGAGAGAGAGAGAGATAGGATGGAGGGAAGAACAGAGGGAGGAAGGGAGGGGGAAAGAGGATATGAATCACACAGGTTAACTAATAAACCATGAGGCTGAGGGAAACTGTCAAAGTTTATAGAAATATTTCAGGTTGAAAAACTAGAGAGAGATTTTCAAAAGTGGGGCAGATAAAAAAAAACAAAACAAATATTTGGCTTACCAGCCCAGTGAGCTTGAAGTCCCTAGCAAAAATCTATGAATGGTGATTTACTAGATCCTCCCTGGGACCAGTCAGTGATGCAGATACTCAAATTCTCTTCAGGAACATGTGGATGATAGATTAAATCCGACTTTGGAACAGATAAGAAGGGTGGGCTGCACGGGGAAACACATGAAGTGCTGCCCCCTGCAGGTGGTGCAGAAGAGCAGATATACTCTGTGGGCCCCTACAAGGAAAACCAGGCCTCAGTAGTAGGGCTCAGAAATGAGATTTTTGCCTCAATTTTCAAACAGTCATGAAAGTGAGCACGGTCACCAGAGTTAACCCTGGCCAGCATGGCTCTAGAAGCTGAGGTAATGTTTGAAAACCATGGTGACTCACTTCCTTCCAGTCTAACGTTTTCAGAGCGTGAAGAAAGGTAGTGTGGGAGGACTCGAAAGCGAAGGCCTCCTCACCTGCTGGCTACTTCACAGTCTCGTTGCTTCTCTTCTCTCTCCTAACCCCGGCACCCATCCTTTGACACAAGATGAAGAGAATTCTTTATAGGAAAGTTGTAAATTATAGGAATGTTGTATCTCATAAATTCATTGAGATACTGTGTGCCCCAAACACATTTTATGAACTAAAAGGTGCTGTACTCATGTGGATTATCATTAAGATTTTAAGAGCTTGGAAATAAAAGGCTCTTGAGGCTGATAGCACTTGGTACGGCTTGCAATATTCCATGCTGGCCCTGGAAGTATAGCACAGCAGCCAACCATGGCTTGCAGGGCCAGAATCACTCAGCTTCCTGTCCAGTCCTAATGACTGTATGAAAGCACCGTGGCTGAGCCTGTGTCTGCTTGGAAGTTGGCACATTTTTATTTTGGTTTATTCCAAATTTTGTAAAACGATAGACTGGCTACTCTCTGGGTCTATAGAGAGTTGTTGGAATTCCCTTCCTAATTAAAGATGTTAACAAATAGAAAGAGGTTCCATTCTGTTCTATTCCCAGCTCATCACTGGGCAGAGAGCAAGGTTTCGAGGACTGCTCATCAGGGACCCAGGTGGGGAGAGTGGTGCCGCAATAGACAGCCTTCCTCTTTGTTCCTCTTGGGGGGTGCTGTGCAGACACTGATGTTTTGAGGTCTGTCGCTTTGCTAGGACATCTAGTATTTCTGCGTCATGGTTCTGCCCAGGGCTTAAGCTGGAAACAACATTTCTGAGTGTCTAAGCACTCAAATTCATTCCATTCACTTTCCTCTGTGTGTGTGTGTGTGTGTGTGTGTGTGTGTGTGTGTGTATTTGAGAGGGCTCTCACTGGCCACTAAGCAGGCTGGACTGGCTGGGCAGTGAACCCAAGGCTCTATCTATATCCCCTTCTCTAGGGCTAGGATTACAAATGCATACCACCATGCCCAGCTTTTTTCTCCCTCGTTTCTAGGAATCAAACTCATATCCTTGTGCTGTCAAGACAAGCGTTTTACCCACTGATCCATCTCTACAGTCCTGTTTCTACTTTCTTGCACAATTCAGTCCAGCAAGAATTTGTCGAGCAGCTACTCTGGGAAAGCAAGTCCTCTGTCTCCGCTGTGAACAAGAGCTGAGCCTAGCCTTGTTCTATACAGGAGCAAACATATCCTCTGACCCCCAAAGTTACCAGTGTGAGTCCCCAAGCCAACTGTCCTTTATTACTGTGGTCCTTTAGGGTGTGGCCTGGTACTGAGGCACAGGGTCCTGGGAGCTGGGAAGTCCAAGATCAAGGTGCAAGCACTGCACTTTCTGGGGAAAGCTCACTGCTCATAAAATTTGCCCTTTCCACCACATCTGCATGTCGTAGAAAGGTATGGAGTAGGAGATGACATGGGGTGAGACGCGAATTCCCTAAGGAGTTGTTCTCTGCGGCGGTAAAGCTAGGGTGACCCAGGAGCAGAGATTCTTTCTGCACTGAAGGATGACTGAAGGGGGTGGCTCCTAATTACTTCCCCAGTGCAGTCACTGTAATAAAACATAGAAAATATTAAGAGTACTTGGAGAAAGTACTAGCTTTTGGGCATTGCCCCTTAACTGGCAGTCTATCCTTGGGTAAGTATTTAGAGCAGTGGTTCTCAACCCCCCTAATGCTGCCGCCCTTCAATACAGTTCCTCATGTTGTGGTGATCCCCAACCATAAAATTATTTTTGTTGCTACTTCATAACTGTAATTTTGCTACTGTTATGAATCATAATGTAAATAATATCTGATGTGCAGATGGTCTTAGGTTGACCCCTGTGAAGACCCCCGAAAGTTTCACGACCCACATGTTGAGAACCATTGACTTCGAACCTCCGATTCTCTGTATTCCATCTATAAATAAAGATCTTCCCCAGCCAAATTCAAGTACTAGGAGTGAAATAAAGTTTGTTAATACTCTTAAAGCTTGGCTGGCACATAGTAGGAATATAACAAATCCTTCCACTATGTCTCTATGAGAACTTCTACTTTTCCCAAGATACTGAGGACCCACTTAAAGAAAGATTAAATAGAGAGCAAGGAATTCAAGTAAAGGCAGGAAGACTCTGGTTGCCCTTTAACCCAACTTCTGGGAAGTTTCCAAGCTGCCCCTCCCCTCGGGCAGCTCAAGGTCTTCTTTCTGGTCCTACATCTAGCCTCGCTTCTAGAGACTGGTGTCAATTCCCTATGTGGAGGGTAGTGGGCACCCTGCTTCAGGGCTGGGAAGTAGACTGTGTCATGTCCAGCAGAGGCTCCAGGGAGCCACGCCACTGCCTTCCTCCAGAGCTGTGTTCTGGACACTGGGTTTTACGGTGCAATATTAACGCGGCTCAGCAATCCTATATGCAGTAAATCCTCTCGCTTCCTGCAGAAGTAATCACCACACGTGCATAAAACAGACCGCTGAAGAGAGTTTCACTCTGCCCCTCAGCTCCCCTTCTACCGAGTAAGCATTCCTGTAAAGATGGTTCTGGCGCCCAGATGGTCTGCGGGAAGAAATCACCAACAACTCGTCACCAGCAGTTCTGTGCCAAGACACACAGAAGGCCTGTGGAAAGGTAAGTATCGAACAAGGCAGAGCCCAGGGTAATAAAAGCCTTTTATTTCCTCCTCTCTTTCATAGTTGTGGGTTTATTCTGTATCTCACCAGATGCTTGACAGGCATTAAAAGCAATAGTTTCCTGCCCCCCAAAATGTTTTTTTGTTCCTTGAACTGAGTTTGCCTAGGTAAGCATAGGCTGCTCTCCACTGGAGGGTAGAAAGGTTGAGAAATGTCATTGTTAGTGCTGCCACCAGGAATGGTAGCTCTGTGGGGACCCTGGCTCCCTCACTGAAAGCCACTTTCTAAAGGCTAGGAGCCGAGGAGAAAGACACAGGCATCACCCAAAAGGACAGAGTGATTCACAGAGCATATTTCTGTCCATGTATCCTTTTTCTGTTCAGCCAATGCAGTAATATGCAGGGATGGGTAATTTTACATATTACATATGTCACAATTTATTGTGTAGAGCCTTGACTTCCAAGATCAAGGTCTGATGAGTGTCCATTCCTCATAGACAGTTCATCTGACTGTATCTGCATATGGGAGGGGAATCCTCAAACTCCCTCAGGTCTCTTCTTAGGAAGGGTGCTAATTCCATCAGGGGGTGCTCTTCTCAGGACCTAATCACATCCCCTCAAAGCCCTCAGTTTTATTTTAAATATTTATTTATTGTGGATGTTTGTGAATTGGTATGATACAAGTCATATGTGGGGGCCAGAGGACAAGCCTGTGGAATTGGTTCCTGCCTTCATCTTCACGAGGGCTCCAAGGATTTCCTTTCTCATTTTACTTCTTTTGCATTTTATTTCTCTGTCTCTCTTCTTTTCCTTTCCCTCTTCTTGTTTTTCCTCTTCTCTTCCCACACTCTTCTTCTTTCTTTAAAAAAAATTTTATTGCCTTTTTTTTCTGAGACAGGGTCTTACCCTGTAGACCTGGCTGTCCTGGAACTCACTCTGTAGACCAGGCTGGCCTCAAAGTCACAGAGATGCTCCTGCCTCTGCCTCCCCAGTGCTGGGATTAAAGGCGTGCACCACCATGCTACCCACCTCTATCTTCCTTCTTAACTGCTCCCTTTTCTACTTTATCTGTCTTAGTAGTCTCACTGTCTCTGTGTTGTCCACGCACACAGCATACGCACTGAATAATTTCATGACCTTTTTGAACCTTCTGAAACTCATTAATGCAAACTGGAGAGGGGGATTAGTAGATCCACCCAAAAATCTTACTCTGATTTATATCCAAGCTGAGAACTAAGTTCTTTGTTCCTGCAAGCTGCTGGGGATAAAATTATGCTATGCTGCTAGCGTTTACTTGTCTTGTTGACAAGATGCCTGGCTGAAGCAACTTAAAGGTTAATTTGGGTTCCTGTTCTGGCAGTTCCAGGGTGCTGTCCGCCATAGGTAGGGAAGGCATGAGGGCAGAAGCTCGCATCAGCTAGTCACAATTGATCCATTGTCAAAAAGCAGGGGAGTGAATAGTGCTTAGCCTACTCACCCTCCCCTTTTCATTCAGTTCAGGATCCCAGCCCCGGCAGTGATGTCACTGGCATACAGCCTGAGTCTTCCCATCTTAATTAAGCCACTCTAGAAGCTTCCTCATAGACATGCATACCCAGAGGTTTGTCTTTTCAGTGATTTTAGATTCTGTCAAGTTGACTATCAATGCTAATCATTACTGTGTTCCTTCCCACAGCCACAAACTCAGTTCTTATTGATGAGAGATCCATGTGAGATCCTCATCAGAAGTATTCCAGGATGCACCAGGGATCATTGTGCCCACAGAGCAGAGTACAGAACAACAGTGCATCTCATGAGGAATCCTCATCCAGGACTCTCCAGAGCAGTATCCTCGGGAACACACATCTATCTGGCTTTGTACTTCTTGGCTCAGAAGCCTCTGTAGCCCCTATTATGTGCCCAAGGCTATCTGTACATAATGGCCCACTCACTGGACCACACTATCACCATCCAGCATTCCCTCCACGGGGCACCTGAGTTTGGATACCAGAACCCACGGAAAGCCAGATGGGTAACACACATCTGCAATCCTAGTGCCCCTAAAGGCAGATGAGAGGTGGGCACAGGAGACTCCCTCAGAAGCTCATGGGCCAGCTCGGTTGGCCTATATAGTGGTGATCAAGAGACCTTGTTTCAAACAAGGTAGAAGATGAGGACTCAAATCTGAGGTTGACCTCCACATATGTACTGCGGCACACGCACACACACATGCTCACACATGCCCATACACACATTAAAGGGAAAAAACGTAGGGTTATCTTTTGTATCAACATTATAATACTTAAATATTTCACAGGAATCTGCATTAAGTCTAGTTTTCTACTTTAAAGATACGAAGTCAACAGGGATTTGGGGGAGGACCATGAAGCATTGGGATGGAGGATGGGATCCAAAGTGGAAGTTCTGTGCCCCACTATCAGATTTTCTGCGTGTGAGTGGGTACCCTGGCTATGCCCCTTGATCCCTCCTGCCTCTGTGCCCTCACCTGAGGAATGAAGAAGGTGTTGTCCAAATTTAAAGCTGAGAAGGTACCTTGTAGACTGTGCAGGGCATTGACACAGAATGACCATTTTCCTTGTCCTGAATCCCAGCAAGCTTAGTTCTTTCTGGACCTCATTTGTAGCCACTCTCCAAAGTCATTCTCTAAGTGTTATTCAAGGCAACAGAGATCCAAGTGATCTGGGAACAACCCAATTCAAAGCCCAGTGTGTACAGTAGTCACCCTTCTTAGGATGTCGTCTGGCCCTCAGACTGACAGTGCCTACTATGGTTAACATACAGCCAGACTCTGGACTTGGAAAAAAGAAAAAAAAAAAAAAGAGCAGGGTGTTGCCATGACAACCCCTTGCAAGTGTTCCCAGTCAAGGGCTGGGTTGCTATTTCCCTTTCTTTCAGCAAGTCTGAAAGTGAGAATGGTCTCAGGTAAGAGGTCTCTAATGCTAGCAGGCACCCCTGGTTCTGCCTGAGTTACACAGTGGTAAGTGGCAGCTTTGGCATACTGCCTCAACTGCAACTCCTTGTACACTGGCTGCCACTCAGAAAACATCAGGTCTTTTGGGAAACCAAAACCATGTTTTCTGTACATAACTCCCATTGCACCTGCCCTGGACTTACACTTGCCTAACCCTCCTTAGGACAGTGACAGGGAATCAGTATGCCAAAGCTGCCACTTACCACTGTGTAACTCAGGCAGAACCATTCTCTCATGGGGTGACTCACAACTGCATGTAACTCTAGCTCCAGGGATCCCTGATATCCTTTTCTGGCCCCTATAGGCACTACCGTCATTTGCACAAACCCACACACAGATACACACACATATACATAATTTTAAACATATTTTAAAAAGTAGAAAATTTGCACAGAGCAGTCACTATTGAAATCAAGTGACGTCACTCCAAAAGGCTATGGCATCTGGTTTGGAATCAGTTCTTTCAAACTTTTCAGGTCCAGAGAATTCTACCAGTAGATGAGCTAATTCAAAGCTTTGGAAAACTGCTTTTTACATTAGAAAATAGACTCAGTTAGCCTAAAATCTCAGGATTTAAAGAGACACATTCATTTACAATAAGGCAATCTCAGCAGTCATGAAAACATGTGACTTTTAAATAAAATCCTGTGGCTGTATCCAGTTTTATATTGAAAGACTCCTACAACTTATTTAAGAAATGTAAGAATTTGAGATGGCAAGGCATAATTGTAACATTAGGGGATTTTTTAAAATTTAATTCATCCCTTCAATTTCTCAAAAAAGAAAACTAAAGAGTTCCCAATTGCAAGTACATTGGATATAATTCAACATACCATCATTTATGATTTAAAAAAAAATACAAGAGTTCCTTTCTGGAAATAGATTTTTCTTCAAATGGTGGAGCCAACATCAAGAGCAAAAGCCATCTTCTCGGTGGGCTCACAAAGGCAGAGAGCATCCCTGCTTGGTGTTCACATCCCAGTTAGACCGACTTCTTCACTCTTCTGCTTGAACCATTATGACCCTACTCTTTTCTAGTTGGAATGGACCTGTAGGTCAGGGATGGGCTTTTCCAAGGGAGTCTTGAAGCACTGGTTGCTCTGAAGATTCTGTCTGTGAAGGGTGCTTCAACTAGAGAGCTGCCAGGTGGTAGGTTCCTGCTCTCAGGTGTTCTGGTTCAAGGTGGGAATACCTACATACTGTATATGTCTGTGCCCTGTGAGGTCACCAGCCCAGCTCTCTCTCAAGATCTATTATGGCTTCAATGGGGGCACTTGTTATCTAGAGCGCAGAAGATTTCTCCTTGTATAGCCTCTCCTAAAACAAGCCAAAGATGGTAAACAGCAGGATACTATGATCTTGCCCAATGACCTGGAAATGAAGGCCCAGTGGAGTAACAGTCAGTTTTAAGAGGAAGGAAATTCTGACTCAAGCTACAAAATTATGGACCTTAAGCACACTGCATTAAGGAAGCTGAGTTTAAAAAAAAAAAAAAGGCAAACACTGTATGTGTTCACACACATTACAGGTCAGCATCAGCTAAACTCAGAGACCAAAAGTAGAGGGGTGGTCAGCTCAAGTGGGAACGGGGGAATGGAAAGCTGTTTAATGGGTAAAAAGTTTCAGTTTTGCAAGCATTCTGAGGAAAAGTTCTGAGGATGGGTTGCTTAAAGTAAACAGACTTCAACTTACTGCACTATATGCTTAAAGTGGTTAAGATGTTGAAAAACACACACACACACACACACACACACACACACAGCTTATAACATAGAACTACAGAGATTAGGAGACAATAAGTTACAGATTCAGTTGTTCAAGAATCTCACAATACTCCATAAAACATATGAGACATAATCAATAACAGGATTACTATGAGGATTACCTAGCTAGGATTTTTATGTTACATGAAGCAGCTCACAACCCAAGCATGGATGAACATTTTCATCATCATGCTACAGAACCTCAGACAAGAGAGCCACTAAAGGGCTTCAAGTTGAAGGATGACAAAGAAGATGTCCGTAACAAAGAGGCAGCTGATGTGGATGTCAAGACAGTCCCTGGACTGTTAGTGAGGCAGTCAAGAAGGGGAAAGTGGGATCCAGGTGGATAAAGGAGCAATTGTTTGCAGCACAGGAGAAGCAGGTATGAGGAACATCCCAGGAGAGAGGACTAAGCCCATTGCATAGTGGGTGGCAAGTGAGGAAGAGAGGGGCAGGGCTCAGTGATATTGAAGAGAGACCCCAAGCAAAGGGACATGTCTAAAACACAGTGAACAGGATCTGGGGCACCCCATGGACTGAGGGAAGATGTGTGGTATCTTTGAAATCATGGAATTCTCAAACAACTAATGCTCCGGTTTCAGGAAGAAGGTGCATTGAGACAATGGTTCAGCAGTGAACCCGGGTGAGGAGTCTTGGCAGAGGAGGGCAGGAAGTTGGATCAGATGACCTTGAAGTGCCCTTCACCCTACAAGTCACCTTCCCATTGGGGAAACCCAGCTCTTTCTATCTATCTAGAGTTTGAGAATGTTAAACTGTGATACAACTATCAATCATGTGAGGTCATGTGGATTTGCAGACTTTTTTTTTTTTTCCTTAATGGGAATGTCCTTTTTCTAAGAGAAAACTTATACTTTTACGAAAGTGAATGTGTATGGAGTCAGAGAACTTTACTTTTGCCTAACAGGTCTAGGGGTGATTTGTATTATCTGCTTTCAGCAAGGAAACAATGGTTGTGACACTGGTTGTGGTCTATCCCTTTCTCAAGGTAAGAGATTCCTGGCAGGGTACATGAAGCCAGAATTCTCAAGGAGCATGAAGTTGTGTAAAATGTAGGCTGTAGAGTCAGACTGACATTCATTCAAATCCTAACTTCTCTTTGAAGAAGCCTAGGGCAAGTTAATACACTCCTGTGTTGGCTTTCTCATACACAGAGGGAGATGTCCTTCCTTTCCTTTATAGGGTTTTTTGTGGCAATTAACTGATATGAGATGGTACACATGGGGCCAGTAAGATGGTTAGCAGGTAACTGTGTATACCACCAAACTTGATGACCCGAGTTCAATCTCCAGGATCTATATGATAGAGGAAAATCCAACCCCTTCAAATTGTCCCCTGACCCCAACACCCCACCACACACACGCGCACACACGCACACACACATACACACACACAAATGTGAAAATAAATTTTAGAAAGAGACCCTGCACATACTCTCAGGGTCTCAAGATATTGTACCTTATGTTGTTTTGTTGCTAGGACAATTTTCTAGCCAAGGTATTATAAAAGAAATGAGCTAAAGCAAGTTGAATGACACTAGCTACGTCTCCCGGCAAAGGTAAGTTGCAAAAAGCAGGACTAATGACAAAAAGCTAAAGGAAATGAGGCTCTTAAGAGAACTCCCAGATGTAACTGAGTGTGGTTAGCAACCTTTACATATCCAGAGCAGCTCAACCCCTTTCCTGAGAAAACCTAGCAGTTTGTGGACACCCACAGAAGCTGAGCCACTGAACTTGGGCTTGCTGCTTAACCAGAGGATAGCAGAACTTGACACAGCACGGGGGTCTGCCCCAAGTCTCCTCATTTGCAAACTGAATGCCTGTGTTCTTCCTGGAAGGGCAGAATTCTGACTGTTGCTCTAGCCCAGTTCAGGCAAACTGAGATTCACGATTTCACTGTGCAGAGAAACATAAGACAGAAAAGAGATCAAGGTGCTACCTTGGAGTTTAGTTTCTTGTCTGGTCTCCCCAAGTGGGCTGAGCAAGGTCAAGGTCTGGGTCCACTTTCCCCTGACTTCCCTCTTCCAGAGGCTCTTCTTTCTTCATCCCCCTAGCCCGTTCCCTGAAAATGAACTTGAGGCTTACAATTGGGAGTGGTGGATGACAGATGCAAAGAAAGTCAATTAGGGAAGGAGCTCAAGGTCATAAACTAGCCAAGTTGGCTTCAGATCTATAGGTCTGACTCCAGTCCAGTGTATGCTCTCAGTAACAGGCATGCTTGCAAAAATAATTCCCATCTTTACATCAACAGGCTAAGGATGGGCCAGAGCAGAGTTCAAGTTCCCATCTGTCCTTTGCTCTCCTTAGATTAGGAAAATTCTGTTTCCAGACAGCTCTGGTCTCTCTCCCTTTCTTACATTATGGAGGCTCTGGTTTCTGGAATGGGCCTGGGTGCTTGCAGGCAGACTCCCGGGCTCTAGGGAGCTCATGCCCAGAAGTCCAACACCAGCATCAGAGTGGAGTGAACTTCTCATTTCACCAGCAACTGATTGGTGCCTGTGATCCTGAACTTGCAGCTGTGAGCAGGTTACACTCCAGTATTTTCAAGTATGCATGGCTGGTTTTGTATCTAAGAGCTCTGGATTCATCAGAGTTGAAAACCAGCCTACTGGCTCAGATCTGCTAGTGGTGAGGAAACCCATAGCACAGGCACTCGAGAAAAAGGAAGCCTCCGTTTCTTCCTGTCAAGCCCTGGAACAGGCCTGAGTCTATTTTCCCATTGTATAAGCCATCCTCAGTTTTTAATGACTCTGAGTTATTAAGAAGAGTGACTGAATCCCCAGCTGCTGGAGCCAAATGAGCTTGGGGCTGCAGCATTTACAGTTAACTATAGAAACCTCAGCTCACGCTACAGAATACAGCGAACTCGCCTTTGAATGCTTTCCTGCTAGGTTTATCATGAGTTTTCCTTGCAAAAAGGTAAGAGCTAATTTTCAAAATGATGGAGAACTTAACTCATTCTGTTCCTCCAGAATTCCTGCTATTCAGACCCAAAGACCAAAGGCAGCCAATTAAAAAACACCAACCAACCAACCCAACTCTAACAAAATAACCTTATCTCCTTATTCAAATTTGGTTGGGGTGAACAAGCCACAGAACTTTTCACTTCTTTCAGACATTGCATTCCTCCTTTTTCAAACTAGCTCCCACACACCTTCCCCTGAGACCCAGGGAATGAACTGGAGGTGGCAGATGGCTTCAGGCAACAAAGGCACTAGCTGCTTTGTGACAGTTACTTCTAATTATCAACTTGCTGCAACCTAGAATCAACTGGGAAAAGAGCCCTAATGAGGGATTTGTAGATCAGATCAGCCTGTGATGGATTGTCTGAATTATACTGATTGCTACGGAAAGACCCAGCCCACAGTGGGTTTCACCATTCCCTCGGTTTGGGATCTGGAGTAGAGAAAGCAAGCTGAGTACTAAGCATTCATTTATTCATCCTCTCTCTGCTCTTGAATGTGGATGAGACTAGAGGCTTCAAGTCTCTGCTCTAACTTCCTGGAAATGATAGACTGTCATCCGGAACTGTGAGCTAAAATAAACCCTTCTTGTCTTACTCAGTGTTCTATTTCTGTGAAGAGACACCATGACTAAGCAACTCTTATAAAGTAAAAGCATTTAATTGAGGCCTGCTTACAGTTTCAAAGGCTTAGTCTATTATGGCGGGGAGCATGGTGGCACATAGGCAGATACAGTGTTGGAGAAGTAGCTGAGAGTTCTACATCTGGATCTGTGAGCAGTGAGAAGGGCCACTGGACCTGGCTTGGGCTTTTGAAACTCCCAAGTCCAGTGGACTTCCTGCAATAAGGCCACACCTTCTAATTCTTCTCAAGTGGTCCTGCTTCCCTGATCACTAATCATTCAAATCTATGAATTATGGGGGCTATTCTTATTCAGACTACCACACTTCCCAAAGTTGCTTTTGTCAGGGTATTTTATCACAGCAAAAATAATGGAACTATGATATTCTAGTAGCCCTTCCAAAGCCATACCGGTAGGGAGAAACAGGCCAGGGTTGAGTCCTTTTCCACTCACACAGAAAACGTGTCTCTCACCTCAAAGGAAGTAGAAAAGTTTATCCTGAAGCCAAATATGAGCAAAGAATGGATCAGGATCACAAATTCCACTTATCCCAAATTCCGTGTTTCAACATGGTAGCTGTTTCATGAAGCTTTTTTCAGAAATAGAACAAAGTCATAAATCAACACTTTTCAAAACATTAGTAGAAACATCAGGTAGCTGGGTTACAACAAAGGGAGGTCTCTCTGCTATAGGCTTCAGATGCTATATGGTGACATTCTTCATGGTTGGGTTGTGGGAGAGAAGAGTCTGTATATTCACAAAAAAAGAAAAAAGGATTAGAGAAGCAGAGCAGCTGGAGAGATGGCTCTGTGGTTAAGAGCACTGGCTGCTCTTCTAGAGGACCTGGGCTCAATTCCCAGCATCCACATGGCAACTCACAACTATCAGTGACTCTAGTTCCTGGGGCTCTGATGCCCGTTTCTGGCTTCTGTGGGTATCAGGAACACATGTCATGCACAGAAATACATGCAGACAAAATACCCATAAACATAAAATACTTTTTAAAAGGGGGTTTTGGCTGATAGTCACAAGAATGTCAGGTCATAGACAGAGGTGAGCAATAAATGGATATTTAGGAAAGTAAAGGAAGTCCAAGATAATTTGGCTCTGGACCTGCAACATTCTGGCTTTCCACAGCCACTGAAATTTTAACCAACCAGCCTAGGAGAATGCTTAACACAGTGAGAGCTTTTCTCTGGGAATGAGTTTTCTATTTGCTTCTGAATGAAGGCAAGTGCCTAGTCGTGTGCCCTGGATGGAAGTACATGGGTTAGGACATGGAGCTCCTCCTACTCCAATATGCTACACAGCAGAGTCTTACATGGAGTACAGGTGTGTTCAGCCTGCTGGCTTTGACAGAATAAGGAAACTGACCAGGTTATTCTTCATGACAAAAGATTTATAAAAATGTCATCCTATCCACACGTAGATTATACCTATTGATTATCAGCCATACTGCCTCCCCGTGCCCCACCAAATGATTTCTTGTCGGCACGGTGGAGGAGCTTTGAGCCATAGTATAGTGATGGCAGTGGCCATGGTGTTGGTATGATGCTCCCCAGTCTGTAACTTAGGCTGTTGCTGTGAGGTTTGAGTGAGACTCTCTTGAAAGCCAAGTACAGAGCACTGGGCCACAGGCTCTGTCCTTGATCACACACTTGGGCAGAAGCAAGTGTACTATGTGTACCAGTGTACTATGAGAGAATCCTTATCCCTAACCATGGGAATATCCCTTCTGCAGCTTTTTGGGCATGTGAACATGTCAGCCTCAGTATGCTTATGTTGACAATTGTGGTAACTGTTTAGCAGCCCTGTGTGTTGTCACTAGTCATCTGGCTGCATCTTATAGGCAACATCCACATATTCTAATAGCTAACAGGCAGGACAATTAGTATTTCTTAAGCCTTTTCTATATACCTGATGGAGCTTCACACACACATACTCTCATACAATAATTAGTATGTGTGTGTGTGTGTGTGTGTGTGTGTGTGTGTGTGTGTGCATATTGCAACACATTTCCATATGACCAATTCAAGGTCTGGGGAAGTAGTCTACTTGACCTAAGGCCACAAGAACTATCCTGAGTCTTGGACACAGGACCATTCCTCCCCAGCTTATGGTAGCTGGCTGAGCCTCTAGGTACGCCATATTCTCTTGCACAATGTGCCACCATTTCCAATTTTCTGAGCTATAGCTTCAGGTTCAGTTAACTGTATTCTACCCAGAAAAGAAATGCTTAAAAGGGGGGAAAAAAAGAATCAGCAGTAATAACAGAGTACACTAAGCCATCAGCATGAGAAAGAAAGCACTAAAGGGCATCCACTTGCCACTACATACACCTTTATTTGGGACCTGTTAGAAAAGCTGAGAACAATCAATTGCTACAGGTGTTGCTTCAGGCAAGGCTTTGGAGTCTGATGCTCTCTCCTGCCAGGAGAGGGTCATGGGTAGTTGTGCTCACACCCACTGCCTCACTGCGCTGAGGGCAGTGCTGAAAGTTCTCAAGGCGCGGTGAGTCCCCCGCACAGCCAGGAGGAGTGACCCAGCTTCTACTTCATGGCCGGCGTCCCGAAGGTGTCTGGCCAGTTCCTCTGCATCCCAATGCCCCTGCTGGTTGCTGGCCACAAGGTGACCAATGATATGTGGATAGAAGGGAGTGGAGACACATTTCACCAGCAGCCTGGCATCCACGAGCAGGGCAAGCAGTTCCTGGTCACAATTGGAGTCATTCACCTTTAAGAGATAAGAAAACCATGAGTGGGCATTTGCACCCCCAGTTCCCTGTGCTCTCCACATGGGTGTCATGTGCAGTCTGCTGGCCTTCAATGTCATGCACACCTGTCCAGCTTAAGATGACCTGCACCAACAGTGAAAAGAGGAACTGAGTAGTTTGGAGGTCAGAGGCAGGTCAACAGACATGGCTTCCTTTCAGCAAAAGGAGTATAACATAAATGTACGAAGACCTAAGCTTGAGCCCTGATTGTTCCAACAATCATGTCGAGCCACACATTGTGTTTAATGTTGCAGAAGCAGCACTTCACGGAGCCCCCTCCAGTTCAGCCTGGGAAATTCGGCATTTCACATCTCAGTTTTACAATAAGGAAGTTAAGGTGCAAGACATTTTGCTTAACATTGGAGTGAGCTGTCGAGCCACAGTCTGGCGTTTAGGTCAGTCTTGACTTCGAAGTCCCAAGCTCCTAACAATCACATTTACCATTTCATTTGTCTTTTCATGTATGTTCTTTGCAGATCCACACAAAACAGATCTTTTCGGGATAAAAAAAGGCCTTCCTCCTACTCTGTTGAGGGTAAGCAGAGCAGGGGGCTGAAGCTATTCTCGCTGAAGCCTGTAGAAGGTGCAGGTCTTATCTTTCAAGCCTACTCATGCCTTTCCACAGCTCTGCCACTTTGTTTACATTTTTTGTTTGTTTTGGATTATCCTTCCTTCTTGTAAGGAATCCAGTCAACACAGACAGCATATCAGAAATAGTCACTGCCATCCAGCATCATGAGACAGCTGCATGGTAGGTTTTATTTGCTGCCGTGGCATGCTTTAACTGTGGTTGCACAGACCTCAAAAATGATGTAGTCTTCCAGACTCCGTTAATTAATTAACTGAATCAACTATGTCACGAAACTCTACACGGTGCGTTCTTCCTGCCCGTCTGCCATGAAGAGGAGTATATACTGAAGAGGAGGACGCTGTCTGCCAGCACGAAGAGTAAAAGCAAGAAGCACAGACAATAAAAGTTACTGCCTCCATTGATGGCGCATCAGAATCGTTCATAAGCCAACATAAACATCAGCTCCAGTGCCACTTTCTTGGTGACCTTTTCTGAAGCTGTTAGCCAGGCTCATTGCTACTCCTACCTCTTCATGCTGTGTTCTGGTGACCTCTGCTGCTGACAAAAGGGGGGTTGGGGAGGCAGAGATGGAGGACACAAGGGTTTTACAGCTTTTCCTCAGTACCCAGTGCAGGTAACATCAGTCAAATGGCCAGATGAGCTGGCTTCAGTACGCTTTGTCACAGCTTTATACACTATACAAGTGTGTGATAAAGATCCTGTCTTGGCAGTGAATCGATCCCTGACCCCCAAGGCCTTGGATGCTGTTATCCAGGCATCCTCAAGGCTCTTTCCTCTTCTCATTTCACACATTTGTTTGGAGGCAGTGTCTCCCATCTCAGCCTCCCGAGTGCTAGGGGTACAGGTACAAGCCACCACACCTGGCTTCTGCTTCCCAAATTCTTACATGTACAACTTTGTACATGACCTGGGAAAATACTTAGTTGGTCTGCATTGGGCTTTGGGCTTATGTTGTTTGGGGATGCTATATAAAAGAGGCAACTGGTGTAAGAGACTGGTTCTCCTGCCCTATCATGGGAAGTGCTACCAGAGTGCCTCAGCAGGGCTGCCGATGTGCCCATAAGCTCTGAATGGATTCTCTATCCTATTCCCCAACCCCGTCCAATACCCAACCCTGATTTTTATACAGGTCAAGCATGAATCTTAAACCCATGAGCTCATGCATCCCCACTACATGTACATCCTCAGAGAAATGTTCAGTGTCCACAGGACTCTCCCATGGCAGTTCCATCCTCACATAATAGATGGATATTGTGTGGGTACTCTGTGGTGGGGTTGTGTTAGCAGCTCATCTCTGACTAGTCTGCTTGTTCTGGGTTCTCTTCTAGAATACCAGTCCCTTTAGGGTGGAAATTCCAATCCCCTATGTTCAGAGTGGCTGGCCATAGGGCAGCAGCACCCCAAGATTTGTAGAATACGGATGTGAATGAATGAACCACCCACAGGTCATATGTCTTACTGTTCCACTTTAAACTATTACCTGTGTACACGTGCAAGCAGATGGCCTCTGGGAGCTGCCCACAGACTGGTAGAAGCAGGCAAAAGGAGCAATGGCCTTTTGCTCTGGTGAAGTGTTTCTCACTGAGATGTTCCAGAAAGACGTAGCGTTAAGAGCAAGAGTCAAGTGTATTGAGAGAATAGGGAAAGGCCTGGGGGAAATTCTGCTCTTGCCTCTCGAGATGGAGAGCAGGGAAAATAGTAGTGACTGCTACTATTTCCTCCTGTGACTTCCTGCCTGCCTCTTGGTAGAAGCACAGGGTGGCTTCAAAATTGTGATTTGCAAGGAAAATACTATGGAGAAAATTATTCTGTGAACATATGAAACAAAATACAGAATGAAAAAGTAAACCGAAGCTGAGCATGGTGGCTCAAGGCTGTCATTCCAGATCTTGGGAGGCAGAGACACCAGACACTCAAGGCTAGCCTGAGCTGCACAGTGAGTTCATAGCTATGTCTAACAGTAGAAGAGGAGGAGTGGCAAGCTGGCTCCGTAGGGGATGGCTTACTGCCCAAACCTGATGACCTCAGTTCCATCCCTGATTGGTTCCCAGAAGTTGTACTCAGATCTCCACACTGTGATGTGGAGTGTGGGCGCCCTCACACATGATGGAAAGACTGAGATAACTTTTGTCTGATCCATTCTAACAAGTACTTTAAAGAGAAGCGTGCAGGCCAGAAAGGAAACGGGCAGCTGTAGCCTTAGGTCAGAGTCCCTCCACACGCCCGCTTGTCTTTTATCAGGCATTGCAGCCAGACTCTCCTTTCGCTCCTCGGGGCCTGAGACACTCTAGGCACAGGACACTCGAACCATGCTGTGTTAACTTGTAGGCCTCAACTTTTCATCTTTTTTGTTTTTGTCTGAAATTCTAACTAAAGATGTTAATGACCTGGTACTGCCTACCACAGAGGGCAATTTCTGTTTCTCCACGTTATGTATCCCACTTCTTATTCTTGAAATTGAAAAGCAAAAAGGAAAAAAAAAAATACGTTGGAAAAGACATCAGTGCTCCAAGCCTGGATCAAATGGGAGAGTGACTGTGCCCGCGCTCCCTTTCCAGGGGCTGTGGACTGAGTCTTTTCACAAGGGAGCATGTGACACTAGTATTCTCAATAATACTAAGGATTCAAAAAATGTTTTTATAGTTTCCTTTCTTAACATTCTTAATGGCTGTAAAATAGCCTATTGAAAAGATGTCACCGTTATTTAACTTCTGCTATAAATTTTCAGCTGTTTTAAATTGAGATTACTGAAACACTACAATGAATGCCTTTTATGCACATATTCTCTTCTTTATTTCATTCTTTTCCATACTATAAATTTCTAGAAGGGATAATATTGGGGTGGTATGAGCTGAACTATGCTGTGTCCTTTTCTCCTTCCAATATCGCATGCACTCTGTACCCAGTGACTGCAGGCAGTGAGTGGGTGTAGAGACTGGGCTTGAGGGGTGAGCTAAGGGCAGCAGGGTGGGCTTCACGGCACTACAACCAGTGCCTGGTACAGAAGCAAAGCTGAGGACATATATGAAAGCTGAGAATTACAGGCATAACGACAGTCACCTCCTGACAAAGAGAGGCCTCATAGGAAAACAGCCTGGCCATCACTTTGATTCCAGACTTTGAGTCTCAGAACTATAAGAAAAGAAGAGTCTATGGCTGAGGCTATCCAACCTGTGGAACTCTGTTACACTTGGTCTCACACACTATGGCAGCACTGGGTGATGCCTGAACCCCTTTCTGCTACAGCAAGCATATAAAAACTGTCTGAAGCATGGAAGGGGCACATGCAGCCAGGTCACAGTAGTGACAGTAGTGTGCAAGTGTGTTGGCAGTTACCTTAAATAAAGCAATGTGTTAATTTAGGAGCTAGGCAATGGCATCTCACAGCTGCTTTATTCTGGATTCATGTATTACAGAATTGAATTCATAATCTGTTGTTCTAGGACTTACTCGGGCTGTCTGACATAAGCATGAGCCGAGTCCAGAAGGGTTTGCTGATTCCCCATTAACTAAACAAGTGAAGTAAAGTGAGAGGCAGTATGTTGGTGCGAACAGGATAGTCCTTCGAGTTAGAGGTAAATTTCTAGCCCTGAGTCTGTTGCTAATCATCTATGTGGCCTTGCAAGGGCAACTCTCTGAACTCCATGTTCATGAAGAAAGGTACTCTGTCTGAGCTCTGATAATAATGCAAGCTTCCACGTGCCTTGCACAGTGCCTGGTGTGTAGTTCAGCTGCAATTATTATAGATGACAAATGAGAATGAGGAATTTTCTAGAAGAGGAAATATTCAATATATTTACCACATGATGAGATGCATCTCTTCTGTGTGCTCTTGTCAGTGGCCAGTTTTTTAGGCTAAATAAAACTCTGCAGATCTTGGGAAAGAAAGCTATAGATGTAGACACAAAGTATTACTGTCTTACAACTACTAAAATATTATCTGCTTAATTCCTCTTTCAACAATAAGTAATGAACCTTCTCTGAATTAAAGCCTTTGATGTTACGGATCTCTATTAGGCTAAGAGTAATTACAGTAATGAGGTAAGCTGAATTCCAGCAGCATAATGCACATGAGGCTTCGTCTCAGCGACTTTAAAGATCATTTACTGATACTTCACTGTTTACTTTAGGGAAGATATCTGTCTCTTTTACACATATACTAATAGTTCATAAGTTACTAAAAACATTAACCTACAATTCCAGAAAAAGAAAAGAGTAACACAAGTGTAAACTTCAAACAAAAAATGTCTATATTCTGTATTTGGACATGAAGTTCCAATTCCACTTTCTCAGCAAACCATGAGCTCTATTTCTGGAGGAATACCTACTCATACACTTTGGCCAAGCTATCTGGCTTATTATGATCTAACAACACAGGGAGAGGACCTTTGAAATCACAGCCTGGTCATGGCTGTGAACACAGCTAGATGCTAGACTTCTGGTTCCAATTCTGTCCTAGACACACCTCATGTAAACACAGAGTGACGATGACATCTCCAACTTTACATATGCCCTGCAAATGTCTTCACTCCTCACACTCACACATGGGTGCTCAGTGAGTCTGTCTACAACTTAGGTCAACCAACCACCAGCGTTGTTCAGAACTAGCTGCTAAGGAGTCAAATAGGTTCAGATAAAAAGTGACCCAGCTCTCTGGCATGGGAGGGGGCAGCCAGGCCCAAGGAGGTACAGATCTTCCTTCATCAAGACAGCTCACAGGTGAGAACTGATTACGGTAGGGAAGGAACAGTGCTATGACTTACAGGTTAACACAGAAGTTCACATGTCTACATTTCTGAGCAAAAACAGCTCCACCCAGAGAGCTGGAAGAATAGTAACCCTGTTTAATTCCAGGTAGGAAAGAGCTTCCTTGATTACTTCTACCACTTAAATCTAAATTAGTTTAAATCCACTTAGAAAAAAGCCCCAAATGAGATCACGTTCAACACCAAAGCAGGGCCCTGTAGACATGCAGCAGGTCATGAAGCCCCCACCCAATCTGCCTAGTATAGCCAGAGAGGAAGGAAGCATGTGAGCTTGCGGGGGGGGGGTGGGCGTAGGAGGCAACAGCAAAGGACAATCCAGCATGAATAGGGAGAGGCTAGGGAAAACTCAGGAGTTGGAGGGACGCAGAGAGGTAGGCTCTTTGGTTTAAACAAAAGCCTTCCCACGCACGCAGGCTCTTCTGTGCATCTTTAAGGTGCTGGTGCCTCAGTGGTAAGATAGAACCATCACATTGGCTAAGCCTGTGAAGGACTGCCATGGAAAGTAGGTCCTCACTCACTCTGAGTCATCCCCCAGGGCAGGACTGTGCGTACCAGATAAGGGCTGCAAGTCTTGTTCAGGGGGCCCAAAATGGCACAGTACCCTATGGTATATGGGAGTGGTCCATCCCAGCAGTGCTCAGCCTTGGCCTGGGTGAATGAGCAGCTTAAAAAGAAAATCTAGCTGGGCGAGTCATTGGCAGCTCTGCTCTCACCTTTGTAAGTGCTAATATTACGTACTTCATGCCTATTTCCACAATCTCGCTTCTTTGTAGGTAACACACACAATATATTTTCTGAGTTATAGAAGAAAAGAAAAAGCAGCATGGCTGAGCATGATTTAGAATGCTAGACTGGGCTGCTTACTGGTGTGTGATCCCAGAGCAACACTTCCCAGAGGATTAGAAGGTGAAGAAGGGCTGTTGAAGAGGTGGGGAATATGCTGTTACACCTGGCAACAAAAGCACTTGAGAGATGGTGGTGACCCGTTAAGGGAGAGAGGTCCTTGGTAAGGTCAGAAACACAGCTTACCCTTTCACACTAGGAGCTGGGATATGTGCTGGGGGACACAGGGGTGGGAAGCACCAGGAGGACACAGAGAGGGGCAGGAGCCACCAGACATCTGGATCAGTAAACGGTGAGGCTTTCAGTTCACAAGACATAGTAAAATACACCTTTGCTCTCTTAAATGGAATGGGTTCGAGGTTTTGACCTGAACAGAGAAAAAACCTAGAAATGAGCTTCAAGCATGCCAAGGAGCAGCAGCCTTCCTGTCGAGGACCGTACTGTGAGTGGGCTCTCAATGTCACCAAGACTAATGGAGACCTCACCCAGTAGACTACAACACAAAGGACTTTGACTATTCATCGGCAATATCATCTTAAGACTTAGTGTTTCCGACAAGGGAGAGAGGCTTCTGGCCATCTGTGTAAGGTCACAAGCAAACCAGTCCCAGAAGCACTTACAGGGAGAAATGGGTCTTGTTGTGAAAGGGAAGCTGCGGCCAGCTCCGAATCAGCACTTAAGCATCTTCTTTATAACTGCAAGCAGCTACCAAGCTGTCAGCATCGGATAATGAACAGCGAGATAACCCGAGCTGCCAGCAAACAAGAGCAGGCATTTCTCCTCTCAGATCTGCACACGTGTGGACCAATTGCTGTCAGAGGATCCCTTTGCCAGATGTTATTTCTTCAATGCCAACAGGAACTACTATCAACAACCAATAAGGGGAAACTAAAGTTATTGATGAACCTTAGCCCTTACTAATGGGCGGAGTGAGTGTCAAGGAACGAACAAAAACAAAAACAAAAAACAAACAACAACAAAAAAACCGAAGCTCAAATAAACAAAACAAAAAACCAGCACAGGTTTTCTATTTTTCACTGCAACAACCATGGATTGTTTAAAGACAGCAGGCTATGGGCTACAAGCAACACTGCCCACTGATACCCTTTCTCTGGTGGATATGTGACGAGACCCTTCACCAGTATTGGAGAACAATGTCAGACTCTGGTAATTGCATATTCATTTATACAGTACTCTAGAATGACAGAATTACAGAGATGCAGAGCAGATTAGTGTTGCCAAGGCTTCTGAGGCCATGCAGGGCAGAATGAGGGCACTCGTCACAGAGACATCTTGTCACAGTGACACCACGGAGCATGACTGCAGTGCTTGCGCAGGAAGTCTACCCACCGCCGTGCTGCGGAACCAGACATGGAAAACCGTGAACTATGAAAAAAGGTCAACAGGCCATATCAACGCTTACAGTCCACGTCATAATACACTGTAGCTATACAAGATTTTACCTTGGGAAAACTGGGTGACAAGTATCACAGACCTTACTGTGCATTTCCTACAATGAAGGTAACAGTTCAATTACCTAAAAATCTTAAAGATTCAAAGTGATAAAGTCTATTACATTTTAGTTTTTCAAAGTATGTAACATGTCTGAAGATATTCAGCCTTTGGTGAAGTATATTTTAGGAGCATAGGCAGGCTGTCCTAACACAAACATTCAGCTTAGGGTAGACTCTTATCATTGAGTTTCTAAGTGTGAGGGTCCCTACATAGTAAGTGAGACACATGAGCAATTCAGGCTTGTGGATTTCAGCTTCAAACCTGTAGGGCAGAGCTGGCTGATGCTAGCTTCATGGCCCCAGGCAAACTACCCTCAATTTACAGAGCAGTTTTAAGTTCAGAGTTTAGCATGATACGGCACTTCACAAGCTCAGAGGACCTACTTATGGAGGCCCACTAGTGCCATTTAATTCTCATTTAGTTTCTGATTTTGATACTGTTTGCAGGAATTGTGAGTGAGTTAGTAGTTTGGGATCCCTTCTCTAGTTAACAGCTCTGACAGATGCATTTGAGAGATAAAGAACTTTTACAATGAGAGACAAAACACTCACCTATGAAATTCTAACCAGGAGTGTAACAGGAGAAGGATGAAGAGGGAGAGGCCAGGATACTACATCACTGCCTTGTTCTCCAAGAGAGCCTAGAAAAACGCCTAAACAGGGACTGATGAAGACTAAATAGGGACTAAGGCTGTGGAGGAAAGAGAACGTGCTAGAGAATCAGTCTGATTTTGTTCAGCTTGCTCTTCTTCCTCATTCCTTGGATTTACAAGAAAAAAACAGGCTAAGAAAAACTCCGTATAATTCCCAATTCTTATGAAGTTATACAATCATGAAACATTCACATCAGTAGGGAGACAGGAAACTACCCATAGATGAACCCCTGAGGACTTCAGTCTGACACCCCAAGGATCCCATCAGGACCAAGTATCAGTGATAATGGTAGCCATTCAAAAATCCCTGCGGTGCTCTTACAGAACTTAAAGAACACGGCGGATGAAAGGAAATAGATCTTTCTTATTTTGTTCATAATGACTGTTACCAAGTCCAATTTATGTAATATTTGTTTTTTTTGTGATTAATAAAGTATTTTATCAATGATATCTTTTCATCTATTTCTTAGCTGTCTTCTGTAGCCATCACAGACTTCTGTTCTAGCACTCTTCTTCTCTCTGGTTCCCAGATGACATATTGTCAATACAGAGACAGCACAGAGAGTAAAATATACAGAGGTACGCTTGCATCTGTGTCTGTGTGCATACGCATGTACACACACTACTCACAAGCAAAAAGGATGTCTGTACAGAAGGGCTTGGAAAAGGATCACTCTGCCTGAATTTGCTAAGAAACAGCCCTGAGCTATCTAACTGGAGACCACATGTCTTAAAAGGGGAGAGAATGCTGCTTTCCTCAGTCATCACAACAAGATAGCCAGTCTTGAGCAGGAACCTGCAGATGTCATTTTAGCACATCTGTCCTCAAGCCCAAGCACTGCTCCCCCGAGGCTCAGCTTCAGAAGACAGCAGCTGTGGACTTGGGGTGGCTGCAGCGAGTGCTTCTGGGAAATGTTTCTCATTGTCGTGGGGAGCTACCACTTGAGTCAGCATGAAGTGGGGCTCAAGTTCCCCAGACCCCAATCCCAAGTGCCAAGGAGCCTGGGCTGCTGGTTCCTGAGACTGAGATGCTGTTTCTTTGGGCAACTGTTTTGTTGCATATATCTGTGTTCACAGCAACTGCACAGAGCCTGGCTCTTGGGAGAAGTTCAGTAAATGCCTATGAAACCAAAATGTTCAGCCTGGATAGAACAGAGGTAGCTACTATAGTTAGAGAACACTATAAAGTGGCTGGGGATTAATCATGGTTTATTGTTAATGAAGGATGAAAGCACTAAAATTAACTTTTCTGAAACAAGAACAATAGTAAATTCAGCGGGGCATACCTTGGTGACAGCTGAGATTTGCTCCAGGGCCATGGCCCGTAGAGTCTCTTCTCCACTCTCCAGGAGAAGCTTCAGGCATGGGAGCAGCAGGGACTGGTGCAGCAGCAGCAGGCACAGCTCCTTCACACCCTGAAACCACACACAGGTGAGGTGAGTTCGACTCGGGCAAATACAGTACAACCCTGTACTGCATCTTCTGGATGCACTTTACCCACCACTACTATTGTGTGTGTGTGTGTGTGTGTGTGTGTGTGTGTGTGTGTGTGTATACATATATTTGTGTTTATGTTTGTGTACATATGCATGCATGTGTGTGTATATGTATGTGTGTTTATGTTTGTATATATATGTATCATGTGTGTATGTGTGTTTGTTTCTATGTATGTGTGCATATATATGTGTGTATGGTTTGTGTGTGTGTGTGTATATATGTGTGTGTGTGTGTATATGGTTATATTTGTGCATGTATGTACATATGTATTTGTATTTATGTTTGTGCATGTGTGCATGTGTGTATGTGTGTGAGTAGAGCTGCTGCCCGTGTCATTCCCCTCCTGTAAGCTATAGCAGTCTTTTCAGGTGGTCAGACATCTGTGTATAATATCACTTTGAGTGCCAGGATGCACTCACTATGCGGATTCTAATGTTAAGGTAACTGGAATTCTTGGTATATTTAAGATAGTCCATCATCATGAAAACTATCTGTGGTTCAAAACAATGAACACATGTGGATGTTCACAGGTGCACCTGAATTTCACTCTCAGTTTTCTTTTTGTACCTGCTGAACCTTTCACCAGAGAAAAGACTCTGAATAAGGTAACAGAAAATAATCCTTTACAACAAAGAGACAGAAAATAGACGACAGAAGTATAAAAGAGTGAAGGTCCTGCAAATTGTTTTGCCCCACTGAGCTGGCTACCTTTAGTGTCCTGACTGCAGCTGTGACACAAAGAACTGAACACTCGACCAAACAGTGGACAGTGAATTTAGCTCCATTATATTAAAGCAAAACTATTTTGGAGAAAGAATGATATATCACTGCCCTGCATGGGGCTGATTGTTCTGTTGTGCTACTCCATAACAGCAGAACAGAGAGCATTCAAAATTCAAACACAGGGCATTCTCAGCATCCTTGTCCATCATTCTAAGATGAGCTGATAAAGATAACAGACTAAATGGTGAGCTGCCCGCAAGTTGAGCAGCAAGCTCCTGGGCTCTTGCTTTCATGAGCTGTCACCCACTGGGGTGGGCTTTTGGAGATGCAGATGTGACCCATTTCTGCTCCTGTGAGTAACACCCTTCACTCACACTCCCATAAGCACCCCCAATAAAACTCACTGCTTCACCAAGTTGGATGTCAGTGGTCTGTTGCTTCCCTCTCTCGGACTAGTAGTCATTGGTTCACGTTTTCCCAAGAATAGTGACGTACTATTGGCCCAGCTTAGTCTCCATTCTAGAACATTCCTACTATACTGTTTACTTCAGACACTATTTTTTGTCCTGCATTTCTGTATTCACCTACATGAACCTCTTTGAGGCTGACCAATGCTTCTTGTATTCTAAAGTTACATGGCACAGACCATACTTAAAAGCATTTCTGCCTGGTAGTGGTGGCACATGCCTTTAATCCCAGCATTCGGGAGGTAGAGGCAGGTGGATCTCTGGGAATTCGAGGCCAGCCTGGTCTACAAACTGAGTTCCAGACCAAAACAAAAAGTATTTGTAAATGAGTCTGTCTTAGCACTCATGTCTGCTGCTTGTTCAGTGTTATCCCTGACAAAAAGCCTCAGCATTCCAAGATGTTTAGACTAAACATTTCATTGATTGTTGCTTTAAATTTTATAAAATAACACACATATCATCTGAAAAGACAATGAATAGATAGTGTCTTAGTTTGCTTTCTATTTCTGTGCTAAAACCATAACCAAAGGCAGGTTGGGGAGTAAAGAATTTATTTCATCTTAAAGCATAAAGTCCATCATGAAGGGAAAGCCAGGTCTGAAACCTGGAGGCAGGAACTGAGGCAGAGACCACGAAGGAGTGCTGTCTACTGGCTTGCTCTCTGTGGCTTGCTCAGACTGCCCAGGGATGGCATCCTCCCATCAATCATTATTAATCAATAAAATGAAATGTCCCAAAGACTTGCCAACAGGCAATCTGACGGGAGCATTTTCTCAAAGTTCCTCTTTCCAGATGATTCTACCTTGTGATAAAAAAATCTAAGGAGGACAGATCTAAGTATGGCCCAGAAAAGGATTTGGAGGATGGAGAATTCCAGTTTATGGGACCCATTGAGTACTTTATAGTCTCTTAGCTAAGTTATCGGCAAAATACTCAGTCTTTACATGCTGAGTCTTCTCCAGTGCTTGTGTTTTGAGAGAAGAGTTAAGAGATTTACACAGGGAACTACAAGAAGGTCAAAGCAGCAAAGAGAACCACAAAACCACTGCATTTGCCAGCTTTACAGTTTAGACAGTCAGAACATAATATCACAAGAGAAAGGGGACAGATAAGTGGGCCTGAGCTCAGGGACAAGCCTCAGCCTGGAATTTATTCTCCCTGTCGACTGTGATTTACTGTGATGCCCTGGGTAGTAAGTAGTCCCTGAGGCCTGATGTTGCCAGGGAAGTCAGACCAGTCCACTGACACTCATGTTGCTTTTATACAACCGGTGGGGATACAGATACAGTGGATCAGTGTCAACAGATGTTTTAGAGCCTGCAGGGGCACTGTGAGTGGAAGGTGCATGGTGTATTGCCATGAATGAAGCCAAGAAGCAGCCTCAAAAATTTGCAAAATTATGGGATACATGACTTATGAAAAGCAATGATTTTAATTTGCCGGTAATATTTTCCATGAGAAAAAACATCATGGCTATGAGGAAGCAGGTGCAATGAAGAACAGTATAAAATCACAAAAAAAGGCACTCTGACGAGTCATGGAGGAAAAGAAAAAACTGTAACTATGGAGCTTTGTAGGTGATGAGAATTAGGGTGGGCCCACCTCAGTGCCCCATGACAACTGGGCACACATATCATTAGCCATGGGAAGAATAAAAGCAACTGAGCAGTGGATAATTTTAGCAGCATGGTGAAGGAAATTATTATGGAGCTCTCAGATTAAGCCAAGCAACTTTGAAATGTGGTGAAATAAATTCAAGACATTTCTACTTTGTAATAATTATGTTCTCTCTCTAGAAACACTTTTTATTGAGCACATTTAACAATAAATATAATGCCTATCACTTACTAGCCTCCTGTAATCATGACATGTTAGAAACATGTATTTTTTTATACACATGCCCAATTTAAAGGAAAAAATTAAGCTTATAAAGCCAATGAAGTCACAGTGGCAGCAGCACTCCTTCAGTAATTACCTTTTACTCCATCAAGTGAAACAGAGAAACAGTAACAACCTACTCTGAAACCGTGATCAATACACTCCTTGCCCAGCCCCAGGAAGACTCTGGATCTAAGAATGATGGTGAATAGTAGCCCACAAGGAGCTTCAGCCCAGCCTCCTAGAGCTGGAGACACAGTGGGAAAGACAATCACTAGACAATAACACTAGAGACTATGTAATATCTTTCTGACCAGCATTCATTCAACAGAACAGCTATAGTTCAATTCTGACCTTGTCCTTATTGGAATGCTCTATCTATCTCAGCTCATATGAAGGCAAATGTGTTTTCATACATTTACTTAGGTAAATTAGAAATCATGTTGAGCTCCACTCTCTGGGAGTGTTGAATCTTGTCCTGGTGATGAGATCACTCTACCAGGTTCGTACCTTCTGGGCGCTCTGATCCACTAGAGCAGACCATATGCAAATGAGTATCTGATACCAGAAGGCCCTGGTACACAGCTCCAAACACAATCCATGGTGTTAGGTGCTGGCACTTGAAATATGTTACAGAATACCCCTGTCATTCCAGAGGTTGGAAGAGTTCTTTAAACAAAAAAGTCTTTTAAAAGTCAATAAAAACACTTGCTCAGTTCCAAATTTAGAAAACGACTCATTAAATATTAATTCATGGTAAGAAGAGTAGTTTTCCTGAGTGATCACAGTGAGGATTTATAGGGCTAGATTTATAATTTTAGTTTCCAGTTTCTTTCCTATCTGGTGGAAATTAAACCAATGAATTAGTTTAATGCCAATATCCAAATGCTCAAATTTAAGACATATAAGTTGCTCAAACAGATTACTGCTGAGTAGCCATACTGTACGCTACAGTAATTAACAGAATAAACAAAATGTTTCTATGCCGTACATATTACAAATACACCTGTGACACTTAAATCCTGGGATCAAATAGAAAACAAAGGTCAAAATGAAAGTGGCTTAGTTTCTGTCATATGTTATAGAGAGTAACTGCCTTGGCTATTCAGTTTCCTTACAATGACAGAAGTACATGGGAGCAGAGTGGTTGCTTGGTTACCACGTACAACTGGCCTGGTTCAGGCAAGTAACACCTGATACTGGGTTCCTTTGGAACGTTAACTCTGACTGGCCATAAAAAAGGCCTCCAGGGGGAACTGCACTGGTCTGTGTCCTAGGACGTAAAGGTAATATTGCTTCAGAGTGTTGGCAAAAAGACCTGGCAGGCATCCTTTCAAATTATTGCTTTTGTTTGTTAGTTTGAACCACTACAAGTCACTGGCCTTTACCAGAGTTGTTAAAGCTAAGTGTTCAAGTACAGCGACTACATTTGCTTAGAACAGAGGGCTGTAGAAGATGGAGGACATCCAGGAAGGCCGCTCACAGCATCCACTCACCTCCACAGGCAGCATCTGTGTGGTGTTGTAGAGAGAGCGGCAGATCTTCAGCACCTCATCCCCTAGTTCCTGCTTGTTCTCTGCCGTACATCTGGTCAGCATCACAGTCGCCAGTCTCACCCACGGATTGCTGGCTACACTGCTCCTCACAGAGAAACAAGAAACGTGCAAAATATTGAGATGATCAAAGTGCTCACAACTGGGATGAATTAAAAAAACAGAACAAAGTGTTTGTGGCGGCTGAGACTCAGAGTGTAGATAATGCGCTCCTGCAGCCTAGCTTGTGGAGAAGACATGCAGGCCACTGTGGCGTGGATAGGCAGTGGGCAGCACTGGGATGGCAGATGTGATGAGAGCTCAGGCTCTGAAGCCACAGGCCCGGCTCAAATTCCATCCCCAACGATAAGACTGCCAATATTAGACTCTGTAGTCCTTACTCTCTGCTCCTGTGAGTTTTAAGTGGAACCCAGGACCCAGAGACCTGCACTTAGCCATAGCAGGCCCTGAGTCAGTGTTAGCAAGACCACAAGGAAGTACTATACAGTGAAGTCCTATGATATGATAGGATGTGGGTCACTAGTTCAAGGCCAGCATGGGCTACATAACCAGACTCCGTCTTAACAACAACAAACCCCAAAATAAACAGTTCAGGTGGAATCTGCTCTTTAGAACACAAGTCAGCACGCCATCACTGTCATAGGTGACAGAGATTTAAGACAACTTCTTTTTCCTATCTAAAAGTATCTGGTTAAGGAACAAGCAAAAGACACCACTCTCCTGGGTTTGCTTTGGGAATTCCAGATGTTCTTTCCTGCTCCCAAACTGCTCCAGGGTTAAATCATTTTTGGGGAAGCATCCTTCTTCCCATTCTTAAATATGGAACGTTCACTGGCCTAGGACAGTATTGGGGTGTACAGGCCTAAGCAGGGCACAGGGCCACATGCTTACCAATAAAAAGCAGCTTAAGATAGGGAGTGCTGTGTTCAGAGGAAATCTGCACTTCTCCTGCAGGAAAGGGGGCAATCGCGTGGCCAATGGCACAAGGACAGGTAGGTAGCTCTCAGTGTCAGCAGCAAGCTCAGCAGGACAGAGAGGAAACAGCCCAAGACTCCAATGAGACCAGTCTTGATTAGAATTCTGACTACTCCACTTGTTAGCCATGTGCAGCCTGAAGTTACTTAACTTTTGAGGCTCAATTTCTTCATCTGCATAATTAGGTAACACTACCTTTACATGTTTGTTGTGTGAATGATTGGTAATGTATGTAAATTACATGCTCAATATTGTGAGCACTTAATAAAAGGGAATTATTCATTTGTTCCATATGAATTCTCAAGGTAACACTATAAGCTTTGTTTAAAAAAAAAATCAGGCAAGAAATTTCCTTGTGAAAATACCAGAACAAAAATATTGTGCTCACATCATAAATCAGACATGGTTATGATGTATTTGCATGATACTTCTGAAGAAAACATTTGGGTTTAGGTACAGGGAGAAATAGAAAAATACTCCAATACTTCAAAACCAATTTAAATTAGCCTTATAAGTCAAAAAATGATCTCTCTCATACACACACATATATATATATACCTTTTAAAATCCACAATCTTGATTTTTTTTTGTGATTTCAGTTACCTATGAAAAACACAATCCAAAAAAGGAAAATTCCATAAGCAACGGCATGGTGATCCGGTGTATCCATGCTGTATGGTTCCCTTCTGCTAGTCATTTAGTGGCCATCTGTTAATAGATGGACTGTCAATGGTATTGCCGTGCCTGCACTTAACTAATCCCTTTTTATTCAGCAGTAGCCTCCTCACACAGGAAAAGTAGTGAAGACAGCAGCTCAGATATGCCAAAGAGAAGCCATAAAGTGCCTCCTTTAAGTGAAAATTGGAAAGTTAGCAACTGTAGGGGAAAACTGCATGTTGACATTGCCAAGACCCATGATAAAAACAAATCTCCTACCTGTGAAACTGTCAGGAAGGAAAAAGAAATTCAACAGTAGTTCTGCTGTTATACCTTCAACTGCAAACTACAGCTACAGGGGACTAAGGAGTGGCTTAGTGGGTAATAGTGCTTGCCCTGCACACATAAGGTTCTGAGGATGTGAGGTCATAAGTACCCACATAAGAAGCCAAGCATGGCTTCAACGTGTCTGTAACCCCAGCATTGGGGCTGGAGAGAGGTGGGTCCTGAGAGTCTGGCGAAGCAGTGAGCTTCAGGTTCAGTCTGTCTTAAGCAATAAGGTTGGGAGGGAGAGACACCTTAGGCCATGCTTTGACCTCCATATTGGTGTGCATACATACCCACACAAATATAAAGCACACACACAAAACACAACACACAGTAAAAAACAAAAACTAAACAAAAATTATCAGGCATAAAATTCATTCCTAGTACTGTAACTTGATCAAAAGCCCAAGGCCGGGAGGTCCCAGAGCCCAGGTTAGAACCTCTGTTGTTACTTTCCTAAATGACCATCCTGTCAAACTGTCTTCTAAATATGTGTGTGTGTGTCCATCTGATGCTCAGAGTTGTTTTTTGTTTTGTTTTGTTTTGCTTTGTTTTTGCAGTGGACAGCAGCCAATGAGAGATATGTAACTGGTCAAAGTGTTGAGATTAAGAGATTAGTGCACATTTGTAAATGGGACAGTTATGTTAACCCAATACTACCAAGGCTCAGAGAATACTGAGAAAAAAATGTGTGTATGTGAGTGGGTGTAAGAGCCAGAGAATGTAGAGGAGTGCTGTGAGATGCTGTCTTCCACAAGAATTGCACAAGATCAAGTCAGTCAAAATCCCAGCACAAGTGGGATAGATAATCTCCAGGCCCCACAGTTTATTGAGGAGCTAGTGGCAGTGGGTAGTTGCTGGGGATGAAGAATGTTTTTTACAGAGGATGTGGATACTGGTAGATTCCCACGCAGCAGGACAGCGCCACACCCATGCACATATGGGCTGCAATGACTGCACTTAGTGGGTTATCAAAAAAAAGTATGGATTTGGGAGGGGTATATTGGTGGGCTATGAGGCGAGACTGAGGGGGAAATAGAGGATAGATATGATCATAATTCAATGAATACATATACAATTCTTTTTTTTTTTTTTTTTTTTTTTAGAGACAGGGTTTCTCTGTTGTAACTCTGGCTGTCCTGGAACTCACTCTGTAGACCAGGTAGGACTAAAACTCACAGAGATCTGCCTGCCTCTGCCTCCTGAGTGCTGGGATTAAAGGTGTGCACCAATACCACATGGCTATATATACAATTCTTAAAAAGAAAAAAACTAAAAAATAAAGAAGAAAAAACTTACTGCTACAGTGCATAATAAGTGTTTAGCTAAGATGGAAAAAAACATTAAATTTGTGTAGGTATGCACAGGAAAATGTACAGTGCGAAAACATGGTAGAGAACAGAGTTTGGTACAATCCATGCTTTCAGAGTGCTTGGAATATATGATCTTCAAATGAGGGACTGCCTGAAATCTTGATATATGTCACACACACACACACACACACACTCATGAATGCATACACAGAGAGTCACTGGCTCTGCTGAAGTCAGAAGTTGTTACATTTTCAAAACTCACATTCAGACAGAGGACATCCAAATAGGCTAAGCTCATCTTAATACTTACACATATTCATGTTTCATAGGTGGCCAAGCTTGCAAGAGTAAAATCAAGTGCTGAAATTCGACCTCATGATGACTAGATTCTAGGAGCTCCATGAACAGAGAGTAGCGGTTTTCTTCATTCTCGATGTCGGTTATGTTCACCTGGAAGAAGTAATACACATCTGAAACTAGGGGCAACGAATGCTGAGTTGGTGCAAGGAAGACTCTGAATCGGACTATCTGAGAAAATAACCTTGAAATATTTTGCAGTAAACTGAGTGAAAATTAAATACCACAAAAGCCAAAACAGAAACCTGCTGTGGTCTGGGTTGTTTGTCATCTAAAAGTTCTTGGGTGGGGAGTCTGGTCCTTTAGAGTTGCTTATCAGTCTCAAGGTCATTGGCAGAATGGCCTTCAAAAGGGACTGTGGGGCCCACTCTTTCCATGGACTTCATAAGCCACATGATCTCACCCTTCCTCAATTGCTCCCATCACAAGGTGGCATAGTTAAGAAGGCCCTCGCTAGACGGAACCAATGCCAGCACCAAGCCCAAAACGTCTGCTCATTACATTTACCATTCCTCAGGCATTTCATTCCAGCAATGAGAAAACACACTGCTACAAAAACCTTTTGAGTCTTAGTTTCAAACACTTATAATCTCATAAACTGTCGAGAGCATGAGGCTACAGGAAGGCCTCTACTTGCCTTACCAAAATAAAATCAGACAAACAGATGTCTAATACACAGTATCGCTGGCATTTAGCATGTTAAAATACAGATTGCCTTTACAATTGAAACTAATATTGTAGCATACTTAATATGAATTTTGAAAGTTCAAATTGTTTAAAATTAGTTCTTAAAGTTCATCAGAAAACCATTTGCCTCCATGTGCTAGAAATTCCTCTAATTTGAATCAAAGATTTTACATAAGTTCACTTGTCACATGATACTTTTGCTATAGTTCAAACTAAATCAAAGACCTTATTTATTTCCATTCTGTTTCTAATGCAAGAGACGTCACACAGCATCCATCCCCTCCCACTGGATAGCCAAATGGCTTCTTTTCCAATTCTGGCAGTTGCAAAACAAGTCACATGTTCGGAGCCTCTGGGGGAAATGCCCGTTATTTTAAGTTGAAAAGTGGTTTTGACATAAAAGTATGTCAGTCCAGCTCTCCTTGCTAGCTTCTCTTCACACAGACTCTCAGCATTTGGGTACACAGACAATCATAATGGTAAATGCATGATGACATGTGTTCACAGGAATTCAGATGAACACACTTTGAAAGGATAATGAGAATGGATTTTACTTACATATTTGCTAAATTGTCTGCACTAATGCATGCTTCCAAAACATTTATTTAATGGCCGTGATGGCTCTGATCTCAGATGCTATCTGAAGAAGTCTCTCCATGAATTCTGCAATGTTGCAGATGGTCACGTGTACTATGAAATTACTGATAATTACTATGGGGAGCCTGGCTCTCATAGTGACCTGCCAGATCCTGCAAAGCCCACCTGGGGCCATTCATCTATAGAATAATAGCCCCAGAGCATTTTATAGTTTTTGAAAATGTCATGGTACAGCAAGTCAGTTGACCGCAATCACAGCTCCATGTGGGGGACACTAAGGGGTCAGGAAACTCATGGAACATATAGACCAGACATTGGCTCAACTGTCCTGGTAATGGGGCCCTCAAGTGACAGAGACAAAGAATAATCAGAGCAGTTTTCTAATAAGAGAACTCAATACTAGATAAGCACAACATCATTTAAGGGACTCTTCTGTCTCAGGTAGTAATAAACAAACCATTTTAAAAATCTTAAACTAGTGCACACTTTTGATCCCTGCACTTGGGAGACAGAGGCAGGCGGATCTCTATGAGTTCAAGGCCAGCCTGGTCTGAAAAACAAAAACAAAAACAAAAACAAAGAAATCTTAAATTCAAGACTTGCAGCTATCATTACCCAGCCTCAAGGCCTCTTGAGGTTTCTTGCTCACAATTATGCACATTCTGCCTCAGCTACCTGAAACTATTTCCTTGGCCTGGCACATTCTTCCTCCAGATATTGGAGCAGCTTAGAGGCCTGTTTCCTCAAAGTGATGGATGTCACTTTCCCACCAAAGGCCCTGTGTAAACCGGCTGAACTGCACAACATGCCCACAGCATGTCCATGCCTGCACGTCTTCTCTAAACTACGCAATGTGTAATGAAGACTTTTGGAGTGAAGGAACTGAGTAGCCAAACTTACAAATAAATGATAATCTATCATTTATAAAAAGATTTAAAATAATTTTAAATCCTCATAGACTTGCCATAAAGTTTTGATTGGTTTTGTTATTAGAGACAGAAGATGCAAAAATAAAATACCACTGAGACAGAAGCAACAACAAACGACTATGACGGCAGGTTTGCTGGCATTGTGTTCCCCATCAGATTTCAATAGAGCCCTTGCTTCTGCCTCGTTTTCCTTACATGAAAAATGGGCTTTAAAAAAATGCTAGAAGCCTCAGGTCATGAGGGTGCAGCTTGACGTCTGTATCAGGGAGAGGGGTCAGTCAATCCTGCTTTGTAATCTCCACTTCTCTGAAAGAGCTTACCCCAAGCAAAGATTTAAGCATTGAAGACCCATCAAATGATACCCTGCAAACATTCTTAATAACATCACTATTGTAGAGTCTGCAATTAAATGCAAAGTAACTAATGATAGCAGTTTTCCTTTTATAAAGCATAGGATCCTTGTGGGCTGTTTTCTGAGTGATACATCTCATGAAGATATTCTTTAAAGTCATGTTTCCAATATCTAGATTCCAAAAATTGTAAAAGTTTATAAAATTTGAAAAGACTTCATCAAAAAATGAAAAGGAAACTATAATTTAAACTTTCATATGTTTTTTATTAGTTTGAATAGTTTCAGCTTGTAAATTTTTTTCACATTAATCTTTTTGTATAATCGCTCTCTCGTATTGACACAAGACAATGAAGTGTCTATTGCATTAATGCTCCCCCAACTGCCTCAGGTTTTCTAACTTCTTTTTAGAGAACACCCAAGAGCCAGGTGAGTTCACCAGCTTGCGAAAAACAACTGGCAGCAGCGGGCTACCAAAGATACTAGAGAAAACTGGAATTTTGATAAACTTGTATCTGCCATGAGTATAACAACCTTCCCAACAACATCCTGGTGTTTATAACGGGCTGGATCAATGATGACTTGAATAAGATTATTAATGCTACATAATTAACAAGGAGAAATGCTTTTACACAGGAAATGGACCAATATTCAGAGGAGCTGCACAACTTACTCAACCATTATTTTCAGGTCAACATGTCTCATAAAGATGCACCAGAGTGAAAGAGAGACCAATGGATTTCTTTTATAGTTTTACAAGCACTGTGGGGGGGAAGAAAGCCAAACTGTTGCCACGGTTTCAAATTCCACACGGTAGTTGATAATTAGGCAAGTGTCACTTGTGGGTTTGCTTTAGCCCCCAAGAACAGCACCCACGTTTATCAGAAGGGCTGCTGAAACATCTTCCCTCGTTACCGTGTATCTGCTTGGGAAGAGGGTTTCTTCATGTACATCAAGATCAACACTGTATTCCCATATGGTGAATACAGAAAGAGATGCTCTAGAATGGATGAAAAAGACTTAAAAGAGAGTGGATTTTAATAAGAAGCAAGAATTTAAGAAATGGGCATAGTCAGACCTCCAAAAAATCCAGGGGATTCTTACATTTTTTAAGATATTTGTATTACACAGGACATGTATTGCAACAGGAAGATACTGTATAAAAATCAAAAGTTATTATTAAGTTGTCAGAGTAGAACCAGAGAAATTTTGTTTACTAGAAGGTTGCAGCACTCAACTGGTAAGATGACTAAGGACATACATGGACAACAGGCTGCTATTTAAAGGACCAATTAACAGAACTCACGTTTTTTTTTTCTCTGCTGGAATTTGAATGGTGGAAGTGGAGATGGGGAACTATAAAAATCCCTCACAACTCCTTAATTGAGAGTTTCAGCCAGGAACAGATGCAAATACAGAGGAATCCCTCTGTGGAATCCCCAGTCCTTACAGAGGGGAGGGAGAAGTGTTGACTCAGGACTGGTAAGTGTGGGCTTTTATTCATCTACACACTAGCTGAGAGAGTACTTGGAGTTGAGCCTTCATTCCCAACAGTATGGCAGAGCGAAGGGGCAACAGCTCCCTTGAAGTAAGGTTTTGGGTTTTAATTATTTTAGCTCCAGCTCCCTGTATATTAAGAGTGGAATCAGTTACTTCTCATCCCAATCCCTGGTCTCCAGCAGCAGGAGGTACAATAAGAGCCTGAAAAGTCGGAATTGTGAATTCTATGATTATTTCCCAGCTGGATTTCCCAGTTCTACAGCTGAATCTATGTGCACTTTTCTTCTTTCTAACTGCAATGCGGCTACTGGAAAAGCAGTGGGTTGAGGACAGCTCCCTCCAGCTATAGCCAAAGCTCTAAGGAAATCCAGTTTCCATTTTATGTATTTTATTTTAATTTTTCTCCCTCTTAAGGTGAACAAGGAACCTATCCCAGAGCCAGGCCCTGATGGCAGGGCTCCAGAGATAAGAGGCAAATCCTTGCATAAGGTCACTGGAATGACTGCATGAGAAAAGGCAAAAGAAAAAAAGAGCATCCCCTCTCCACATCTCACACTGCTGTTCCAGGGTCTGTGTAATCTTTGCCTTCACACTGAAATCATCTATCAAACCGCTGGTTATCTGGGTCGACAAGGACTTCAACTCTGCTTTACTGAAAGGCGAGATAATGGCTCATATTCTCTGCTAAAAGCAAAGGGAGACTGTCGGGCTTCTGAGGAAGTTTCCATACAAAGTCTCTCTTAGGCTGACCCATTCCTGAAAGTAAACTCACAGGTGTCTGACTGCATATGAAAATGGATGGGCATAACCTTCTCCCCGTGCTGTGTCATACATTATAGGAACAGGAACCTGGAGTTTATTTTGAAAGACATACTTTGAGAATGAGCCTTTGTCAAAAATAAGAAAGAGTCTCTCTTCCTGAGAAGCCATCAGGACAGCCTGTCTAGTCTGCCATAGTTTGGTTCTGACAGAAGATAAGAGACGCTTGAGTCAGAGACAAAGACCTTTTGTACTCACAGGAACAGCGGCAGCCAGGGCATGAGCATTTGCTGTGTCATTTCCCCTGTCCCCCTCAGAAGCAGTACTTAGGAAACCAATACACACATGCAGTAGGTTGTGAAGAGCCCCACATTCAGGACTACATATCTCTTATACCCAACGAGCATAGGACCCTGCTCCATGGGAGATACTATCTCCACCTTCCAAGGCATTTTCTAGAAAGACGTCATCGAAAAGAATCCTGAACCAACTTATTGCTGGTCAGTCCCTCTGTGCATGAATATTGCTGAAACATGAGAGATCTGTAGAAAACTGTTTTCCAATAGCTTTGTAAAGTTTCTGTAATTTGTATGTTTGGGAAAGAGTCCCAAACCATCTTTTAATTTTTAAACTTTTCACTGATGTACATCCATGTTTGTGGGTGCACATATGTATGAGTATGGAGGCTCAAAGATGATGCAGAGAATCATTCTCCATCACTATCCCACCTTATTCTTCATGGCAGAGCCCCCCTTCCCTGCCCCCAGACAAACTCAGAGCTTGACCATAGGACTAGCCTGGCTAGCTTGCTCTGGGGAACCACTGCCACCTTACAGGGCTAGAACCACAGGTAGGCAGCCAAGGCTGACTTGGGTCCTCTTGCCTGGATAGCAAGTTCTTTAACTGCTGAGCTGTCTCCTCAGCCCAACCAAGACTATCCTACTACCATTAAACTCTAGTAAAGAGCATCAAACGAAGGTTCTTAAACACAACTTTCTAGATCTAGGTGTTACTGAGCTTTTGAAGAGCAACATTTACCCTAACATTTAAGGTAAAGATGACACACCAAGTTTGAAAAAGTTTGTCTTTGTAATTAGACTCATAAGCCTAAAACTTATAGGCTCTATTTGCTTCTTTCCCGGTTAAGAATAATGCTAAAATACCGTCATCACACTGCACACTTCTGTATTAATCCTAGTTATCAGGAACATGTCTCCAAATTTTCAGTGTTAAAAATTTTGAGCTACAATCAAATGGAGTAGTCAGCAGAGAAGATCATTCAAACATCATATGATCAATACACATATTTTGTTTTGTTTTTTGTTTTTGTGTGTGTGTGGAAAAGGTACAATCGAAATAATGATCTTTCTAGAAGACTGTTTTGTCCCATTACATTTTCATACTATATTTAGGAATGTTGATCATGAAAAGTTAGAGAAACTAAGTAATTTTAAGTTGAAAAAAATTGCCATTTCATAAAACTGACAAGTTATCAACAGAAAAAATTAAGAAGGAAGAATTGTCCTGAGCCCACAAACGTTCCATCAAGTGCTTCCAGAAGTAGGAGGGCAGATGGTTAGGGTAACCATTCTGAGAATTTCCACCCCTAAAATACTGGAAGTCAAGGCACCTGGTTCAGTCTGGATGGGAAGCTAGGCAAGAATTACAACTTCCATCTTCCAGGACATAGTCTGGTCCACATAAGATCTCCCTTGATTATACTCTAAAACTGAGGCAGGGTCTCTCAACCAAACACAGAGGTCACTGATATGAGCTAACCCATCCCTCGTCTCAGCCTTCCTTTTTAGTGCTAGACTTACAGGCCAGCTGCCACACCTACCCAGCATTTACACAAGTTCTGAAGATCTGAACTCTGGTACTCAAACTTGGGGACAAGTGTTTAACCCACTAAGCTGTCTTGCAGCATAGAACTGTTCGTATCAGAGAACAGACAGCACGTGCAGGGAGTATCTGAGAACACGGCCAATATTTCACAAGCACCGACATGCTTATTGACTGCTTACTATTGTCACTAACAACATTGTCATTATGAAATTTAAGGGACAAAATACAAATGTGACTCAAAAACAAGAGTACGGTTTTTGTCTTTACATGCTGCTTCTTTCTCCCATATTGAATTAGGGGACATCCATCCTTCCTGGTAGTCTGTTTGTCAAGTGGCTGCAGCTCCTTATCAGGCAGATTCACTGTCCTTGGAACAGAAGGACTAGCACTGTTCTCATGGAAGCCATTTTTTACCTTCAACTGACTTGTGCTGCGGGAAGTGAACCAGACACCTTAAGCTGGGACAGTACGCTTGATTATCTGCCTACAGGCACCAACAGCAGCTCGCTGCCTCTACAGATACAAATACAGAACAGCTTACTAATGAACATGAAAGTACTCTATGGGTAGAAATGCTATAAACCTTTGTAGGTAACAGTGATATTAACCTCTGCTCTTGTGGATTCTAACAGATAATAGGGTGATTAATGTAAAGATGCAAGATAACTATGTGATTCTTTTTACAGACATGATGATGTCACACCGTGATGCTCATACACCGGGTTTCAAAAAAATCCACAGGCTCAGTAGAAAAAAAAATGCACAAAAGGTCAAAAGAGTTGAGCTCTAGGCAAAACTAGGCCTGTGGATGTTCCAAGTGGGCAACATGGCCTCCTGTGTCCACTGAACCTAGTCATTTCTCTAGAAATGGAATGTTGAGAGAGGAAAAAGACCTGTCACCAAGGGCTGACTAAGCAGTCTCTCCCACTGATCTAAGTGACACTTAACCTGGTCTCGGAACACAAGGAGGACCTCCAGAGCACCTATCACTATTGTTAGACACTGCTATCAATTGTAGAACTATTCCTATTAGACAAGAAAATATGAAAGTAGCAATGGTGATTTTTCATGGATTTTATTAAAACAAAATCAAAATTATGAAAATATTACGTTTTTAAACATTAGAAGGAACTTTTTTGGAGTAAATTTTCTCATCTTAAAAGAACTAAAGCACAGATGCCAATATTGAATGCATGTCATAAATATATGACCTTGCACTACAAGCATGCTGAGAAAGCCGTGTTCTAGAAGCTCCTACAGCCTGAGCTGAAGTGTGAAGATATATTATCAGTAGGGGTCTGACCAGGAATCAAAGAATGAGAAACTAATGGCCTCACCACAGCTGTGCTACCACAGAAAAACGGCCAATGCCTTAATGTATGCATAGGCTAAAAAAGTCAACTGTACAAACCCAGTAGACCATACTGAGATTATAATGTATAACCCAGCATAGCAGAGTGCAACAGGCACAAACTCTCAGTATATAACAGTACCTTAGCTGACAGAGTTTAGTACTTCTTTACATATATCTGTTTGGCATATCTGAGTACTGAGATACAACTTTCCTAACCAGCCTCAGCCTTCTTCCCCATGTGATGAGTGGGATCAGAAGAACACCTGTGTCTGAGAACTATACTCTTGAAACCTGATACATGAAGCATGATGTCCAGTCCATGGTAGGCTCTCAAAAACCTGGAAACAAATTAGACCTTCCCTAAGGTGTTTTCAGTGAAAACACATTTTAGTTCAGCTAGAAGTTAATGAGACTCTGGGTAACTGAAGAAAGTGATGTATGTGTCTGTCTTCCTATTTATTCTCCAAAGGGGGAAAATTGAAGATCAAAAATAGTTGCATATATCCAATATAATTATAGACTGAATGTCTAAACTTGAAAATATCCCATGTAAAAAACAATACCAAATTCCACATTGTAGTTAACATTGTAGGTTAATGGTTCACATCAAAAAAAAAAAAAAAAATCAAAACCAGTTGGGTGGTGGTGGCACACGCCTTTAATCCCAGCACTCAGGAGGCAGAGGCTGGCAGATCTCTGTGAGGTCGAGGGCCAGCCTGGTCTGCAGAGTGAGTTCCAGGGCAGTCAGAGTTACAACACAGAAACCCTGTCAATAATAATAATAATAATAATAATAATAATAATAAAATAAAATAAATAAAAAATAAATAAAAACCAACAAGATTGGACAAATCACACAAACAAAAACAAAAAACAAAAAACAAAAAACAAAAAACAAAAAACAAAATGAATGGTAGAAATGAATAAGACAGCCAGGCTGAAGATGATGCATCTGTGTATATGTGGAGCAGGACAGGAGGAAGGGAAAAATTAAAACAAATAAAAACCCACATTGCTTCTACTATTGATCTATGGCTAAAGATCAAAAGCTCCATAAAAATAAATTACAGCTAGAAAATGAGTTAGTAATTTCCAACTTCTATATTCTATGACAGAGCAAATGTGAAAATAAATTATGGTTGAGAACCAAGTCCTTACAGAGGGGAGTTAACAAATAAGGGCTAGAATGAACTCTATAGCACAGACTATAACTAAGTATCAATATGAACCTGGCTTTTAATGGTCAGTACACAACAAGTATAGACTTACAAAATCCACACATTTACTTACTTTGTGGTTCTTCTTCTTAGAGGACCTAGAATCTATAACAGCACATACCAGTGAGCATACCCGACAGCTAGTTTGTCTCCTAAATACCATTCTTCAACAGAAGGAAACAAGGCTTTCTGAAATCAATGACTGAATCAAGAGCTGGCCACAGACAGTCCAAGTAGGACTCGCTGTATCAGACAGTGAGGAAGTGCTCCAGACACAATGGGCACTCCGGAGAGTGCCTGAAGGACACCCGAAGAGAAATCCCAGTGACCAGCTCAGGAAGACCTCAGCAAAAACAATTGATTATGATGGATTAGAACCTCGGGACAAAACAAAAACCCTTATGACCACACTCAAATAAATAATTGAATAAACATGTTTAGGTGAACAAGTGATGGAAGACAATCCCACTATAGCTAATATTAGTCTCATGCAGCAATCATCAATTCACGATAAAATAAGCCCGAGAAAGTATGCTGAGAGAATATAACAAACAATAATAATAATTTCAAAGTATCTAATGAGCTACTTAATAATTTTAAAAAAGAAAAGAAATATGCTCCCCAGTACTTCAAGTTAACACTATTAGTCATGAAAGAAAGTATGTATCTCCTGACATAATGCACTGAGAAAGACACATCACTTCTGTGGCTTCCTGCTAAAAACACAAAACCTGAATACAGGACAATGTCAAATTTTCTGATAGTTTACAAAATAATTTTCCACTGCTTTTTAAAACTATCACAAGGTCATAAGAGAGCAAACACAGACTGAGAAGTGGCTATAGATTTAAGGAGACTAAAGAGACGTGACAAATACAGTGTGTGACCCGGGTGGAAGCGGATCAGAAGAGGGACTAAGAGGACAAATGAAAGTGGGTGACCTGGGTACCAATCAAGAAGTAGTGCTGAATTCACACGGCTGTGGCTGAGCAATTACTGTTTGCTGAACTGGACTGAAACACACACAGAAATCTATGTACGGATTACATAACTTTTTGTAAGTCTGAAATTGCTTCAAAACAAAAAGTTAAAGCCTCAGCTACTCTGTTGCTCTTATGCGCAACAGTCACATGATTCTTACTTTTTCTTTTCCTTTAGTTCTTCTCTGCATTCCACATGAGGATAGAGGACAAATATCTTTATGCAACATGGTAAGTATGAGGTAATTACCAAAATGATGACATTAGAAAGTTTCTGAACAGAAAAGAAATTGCAGAGTGAACTGTAAAAATGCAACAGGAGAAAATCTTTGCTTGCTGTTCTCTTGATAAAGGACTGATCTCTAGACTCAAGAAACTTAAACCACCAAAATTAAAACAAAAAAAAAAAAAAAAGAAAAATGAATTAAATAGACAGCTCTCAAAAGAGAAAGTACAAATGGCCAATAGAAATATAGAAAAATGTTCAACATCCTTAGTCACCAGGAAAATGCAAATCAAAACCACATTGAGATTCTATCCTACGCTGGTCAAAATGGCTAAAATCAAGAAAATACATGCTGGTGAGGATATGGAGCAAAATAAACCCCTAAACACTAGTAGGAGAAATGCAAAGTAGGCCAGCAAGGAGGTACTTCATAAAACTAGAAACAGGGCTACCATGTGATCCAACTGCGTCTCTCCTGGGCAAAGAGCTGAGAGGTGCTACACAATAGAGGTATCTGCACACCAGTGTTTACAGAGTCACTCTTCAGTAGGGTCAAGTAATAGGAAAAGCCTACATGCTCATCAAGATCATGTAGGTGATACACACACAATCGGGGTTTATGAAGCCACAATGAAGATGGAAATTATATCATTTATGGGAAAACAGATGGAAATGGAGATCACTAGGTTAAACAGACTAAGCCAGACCCAAGAAGACAAACATCATATCTTGTTTCTCATACGCAGATGCAGACTTTAAAATGAACAGAAGACATGTGGGGCAGAGGACGACTGTTGGAGAAGAGGAAGGGAACCAGGAGAATGGGGAAAGGGACAAAAGGACAGCAGGAAGATGAGGAAGATCAAATGCCACATCAGTGTTCACACAAGTCATACTGAAACTCTCACTATGGACAATACACAGTAATAACATTTTTTTCTAAAGGCACTGGGATAATCACCCACTACACAAACAACTGAGAGCTGACCTGAGCCTACAAAGAGAGAAGAGAAGTCAGAGAATCGCATCTGGTGACATTTCCTAAATTCAAGTCTATTCCTGGGAAGCAGCCATTACTAACTGAGACACATTAAGTCCACAAAGACATTTTGTCTCTGTGAAGGAGAGAAACTGACTCCCTGCCTGACTACTGCTCCAGATGCTAGAAAATGCTGTGTGGGATTAAAGAACACCAATGACTTGACTAAAGCACTCTGATGACCTGACTAAAGCACACGGATGACTTGACTGAACCCAGGCTTAGCTTTTCCTGCACTGCCCAGCAAGTTGAGTTGCTCACTTCCCCTCTAGCACAGGCAAAATTCAGAACAGCAGCAAACTCTCCGCTCCTCTCCCCACATCTGAGCACGGTCTCAGGCTCTCTTTTCTACCCATGCCTATCTCTACTGCTAGAGCCAAGCTCAGAAGCTAGACTGCTGCCTCAGTTTTCCCCACCATAGTCAACATTTCTCAGAACAGCAGTCCGCTCATACACCTCCACGGCAGCACGCTCCCGAGTTCTCTCATCAGAACACGTGTGGGTCCCACAGTCTGCCCCATTCCACGCCATATTCAGCAAATGGTGTCTCCCCATTTTCAGACAGTGGACTGGTTCTGATGAACAAATCAGGGGAGGCTTTGCTCACTGCCTTGTCACATGGCCACGTGATTGATCCTTGAGACTTGTACTATGTGTCAGTTTGGCATGGCACATCCATGTTCTCCAGTATGAAGTCCTACACCACCAAGGACCATTACCTTGTCTAAAGTGAGCAACGTTACAGGTTTTATGCCATTTAATCTTCACAATGACTATGTTATTTCCATTTATAGATGAGAGAATTGCTACCTTTTCCCAGATCACAGCTGGTAGGGGCTAAAACTGGGGTGTGAATTCAGGTCTTTCTGTGTGAAGAACTCTAGAAGCAAGTATCTTACCTACTTCTGTACTCAGAATGCACACAGTTCACAACATACACTATACACCTGAAGAATCTCTGATTAATATTTCACATGGTACTTTATTGCAACAATGGTTAACACAGAATTTCCCAGTATCTCATTTGAATGATAGTTAACACATATAGCATTGCTTTGAGACTTCATGAAATGACAAAGAAATGCTTTCTGTTATCCTTCAAACCCCTGGTTTCTCGTGTCTAATAAGATCCAATGCACAGAAGGAGACAAGGCTTCTGGGGCACACTGCACAGAGTGTAACCCTACCAGGTACTGGAGATGAGTACATCTATATGCCTGGCAAACGGAGATTCAGAGCACGCAGACAAGAGCACTGGCTCTGGGATTGCACAGAACCGAGTTGAAGTCCAGTCACATCACTGACAAGCCAGTATGCAGTCTCGCCTAATCAGGGAGGATGCCGAGTTCTAATGTACACACAGTTCAAAACTCGTAATCTCCTTTTCTGCCCCAAATGACACCCTCTGCAGTGAGAGGGAAACTATAGGAAGAGAACCAAAGGGTTCACGATAGGAGACTCTTGAGATCTCCAAGCAGTTAATATGGATGCTATCTTGACTTTAATTGTCATGGGGGAAAGAGATCACAGAGTTGTCTTCTAGAATCTCAGCTTTCCTGCTCATGTCTGGATAAAGATGCTGTGCCTTGCTTGCTTCCACTCAAGAAGCAACAAGCTAGTCAGAAATCACCATGAGGAAAGTGTGACAAACTAACAGAGCCACAACAACATTGAGCCACAGGCCACTCTGTAAGGACATCTTCCCATCACCCCACGTAAATCATTTGCCTGCGGATACAGTGCAAGCAGCAAAGGCAAGAACATCACTCTGAGAGAGTTCGTCTTGCCATTTGAAGCATGACCTTGGACAGGTTCTTAAAGACTTAATATTCATTTATTCAACAAATATTTACAGAGTGTCTCTCAGATCCCCACTCTCATAGAATTTATATTCTGATGGAAAAAGAAAGACATCATTTAATAAACAGGCAGAGAGATGGGAGGAAGACATTTTCAGATAGTGGCAAGTGAGGCAGAATCTAGACAGTGATGAAACAGATTGTACTGAACTGTGGAGTCATTTTAGAAAGGTCACATTTGCGCTAAATAAATCTGAGTGACTTCTTAGTTCGGGATGTCCATATATTTTCCTACAAAATAGCTAGAGAGCAGGGAAGTAAGGAAAGCCTCTTGCTGCTCCAGGACAGCAGGGTATCATGGCTGTTAGAGATATACTATCTCTGTGTTACACTCACAGGCCCTGTATCAAATCACACCCGTATTTGCTTAAGCTGATCAAATCTGGAATCTTAGCTTTGAAGACATTTAATGAAACTGTAAATTATTTTTAAGGAACTACACACAGCTTTGCATATTGATTCTTTTTTAGCTGTATCTGAAAAGAGAAGTACATATCTTGTTAATATTTTGGCAAATCAAGGTCAGCTGGTCCCTAACAGAAGGATTTACATGGCCTTGTATGTTTCAAACCAGGCCAACGCGTGACCTTATAACAACATTAGGTGTTATCTTAAACTGGTCTCTCCAGCAATGGCTTACACCACCAAATTCAGATGTACCAAAAGGTAAAAATGCACAACTCTTAAGCCACATGTTCCCTTTTACATAAAAATATGAGAAAAATCTGAGGTGCTGAGGTATTGAGGTTTTCAAAGGAAATATCAGTATTTGACCCACATTTTTCATGCACCAGTTAACTAGAAAATTACAAAAGCTGAAAAACTTTGATAAACTGCACCAAGGGGATTAATATAATATACATCCCCCTTCCCCTTCCATTGCATCCCATTCAGGGCGTGTTTTCTGTGAAGGAAATTAAAGCCTCTCAAACTGCTGGAAAATGAGGGTCTCTGAATTTTTAATTCCATTAACTAATCATTAGAAAACGAGAAATTGCTGCCTCTCTGCAAAGCAGTGAGAGACAGGTGTCACAGACGTGTTGAATCTTGCAGGTGCTGGCCGGTTTCCCGGCAACACAATGATTTGTGGGCCACTACTTTGGCCACCTCAAGGAAAATTAAATATTAAGTCCCTCTTTGATGGATGGAAAGTCTGCCTAAGAGGATTACCAGCACAGTAACAAGGCATCCACATTCTCTTTTTTTAACTGAACACTGCAATATCCTTATCTAGTCTCATACTTGGTCGTAAGAATGGTCTCTATCAGTGATATTACTGACAATACTTCTGAGGAGAAAGAAGTGGTAGTGAAATCTACCACACAGGGGATCTACCACACACCCATCACGCAGGTGAAACACTCTGTTCTCTAGGTACCTGGGATGTAAGGATGGCAAGGACTGAATGGTGGAGGAGGTGAGCAGATCCTTGCCCACCTCAGATCAAGGTTCCATCTTACACACAAAGTGTCCAAGACCTCAGTGAAAGTCTTCCTCAGGGTTACAGACCTAGTGGCAGAAGGTTGAAAGAGACATGTGCTGCCCACAAGTGCCCTGATCTTTCAACTTTTCTAGAGGAAGATAAAACGATTTTTTGAAAACAGTAATTGAAGAGATGGTTTGACCCATGGACACAGTAACACATTTCTGAAACCCCTGCTTCATTTCTCAAGGAACAAGTGAAAATTACTCATCAATTCTCTTGTCCTCCAGAAAAGGCCCAAATCTCCAGTGCCAGGCAGACAGAGGGACACACTAACCACAGCATTCCTCAGAGAATACTTAGGATGCCAGCACAGTGACACCAGCACCAGGTGTGCTCATTTCTACTGACAAATATTTAAGGAACCTGACCATTATCTGACAAGAACCGGGAAACTGCTCTTATCTAAGAGGAAAGTAGATGTGGAGAGAAAAAAAAAAAAAAAAAGAGTAAATGAGACACAGAATAACAACTTCCACTTGCCACTCTGACACTCCTGGGAGAGATTTCCAGAGGGCCTAAACATTTGCTCCTTCACAGAGCAAATATTTCTAGGAGAAAGTTATGCATGGACTTCATGGATGAGAGCAAACAGGCTACAACCATAGCAACAAAATGGAAATAGTGCATGAGTAAAGGAATCTGAGGAATAGCCTCTTGGAGAAAAGTTTTATTTCAGTTGCAGTCTGTCATAGAGGGACCCAAGGCAAAAGCTTCAGGCAGAAGCCACAGAGGAATATGCATACTGGCTAGCTTTTAGTTCACTCTTTTATAAAGCACAGATCTGCCTGCCTTGGGATAGTGCCGCCCACAGTGGGCGGTGGCCTCCCACATCAATCATTAATCTTGACACTCCCTCATGGACATGGCCATAATCCAATCTGATTTGGTCAGTCCCTCAACTAAGCTCCCTCAGATGATTCTAGGCTGTGTCAAGTTGAGAGCTAAAGCTAACTAACACTTGTATCTTCCAGATTTCCCATGACAGTAGAGAGACAAACTTTCAAAAGAAAAAAAAGAGAGAAAAAATAATTAAAGAAGTTTTAACTTTGAGAAGTCCAAGTTCAGTGAAGTCTGCAGTGATCAGAGAAGATTCCAGAGAGGAGGCCTGCAAAGATCTAGAGAAACTAAGACTTTGTGTTTCTCCTAGCCCAGAGTGATACAAAAGAAGAAAGGATGTGTCAAAAGTACACAGGCAGAGCAGGAGAGAAAGATGTGGCTGAAGCCACCTGCATTTCCATCCACACAGGCATTTCTCCTGGAACAGGTGAGCCCTAGTTAACCAATATCTTCAACAGTCCTGAAGATGGCCATGTGGACATGATGGGCATATGTTTGGCAAGACCAGGCATGTTCAGCCATGTAGGAAGATCTAAGAGACTTTATTATCCAGACTCAGTTGTTATGCAGCTGGCATGTCGAACATACTGGAAGTCTGTATTACAGAGGTAGTCATTATTAGTAGCTGAAGCTGCCCTCTAATTACCGCTGATTTGAGGAAGGCACTGCATGCAGGTGCTGCCTACCTGTCTCTGAGGCCACACAGCTCTGAGAATGGCTTCCGTTCGGAAGAACACTAGGAGCTTGCTGTCCTCCTCGTTCAAGTGGAAGGACTGTCCCAAGATCTGAAGCACCTGGATTCGAGGCCTCACAGGACAGGTGTCATCAGCACAGAAAGGTCGCAGCCACTGCAGCAGGTCCTCAGCAGAAACCAGCTCCTCCCTGCAGAGCAAGACAAGGTTAGAAAGAGAAACTCCAAAGGTGCTGTGTGTCCCTTCTAGTAACCAAATGCCATCACAGACCTGAAGGCTTGACAGAAGACTGGTTTTTTTGGTTTTTTGTTTGTTTCTTTTGTTTTTTTGTTTGCTTTTTGTTTTCCTTTTGTCTTTGTTTTTAAGAGGAAAAAATTACATTTTAAGTGATTTCCAGCAAACTATACTGGATGATCTTAAAACTATGTAAACTAAATGCAATTCTTAAACAGTATCCTATTAAACTGAGTTATATAAAGCTGACAAAAAGTAACCACTAAATATCAGTTCTTAGCTAGTTTATTTCTTATACAAATTTAACAAGTTGTAAAGCTTATCTCTACTGCTCACACTAACAGTGTCAAGTACCAGTCTAGAATTTTATATAATCGATTACTGATTTTATATAATTGATTATATTTGATTACTATATAATTGATTTTATATAATTATGTAATTTTATATAATTGTTGCATAGTTGGCAGCAACTATGCAAAGAAAACATCATAGATTACATTTTCTCGGATACAAGTGGCTTTGGAGAGGTGGCATAACCTCCCTACCTGTGCAGCAGTTTGACCTCACACCTATGACTCTCCATGACCCCTCACTGGAATCACAGTTTCAGCATGTGGCTATAATAACATCTAAAAAGAAGAGCGTTCTGCTACCATAGGACCTCGGAATCTAAAAGGATGCAGTGAAGGGGAAGTTCTGCACACCTTTCCATCCGATCTTAGGATCCATTTTCCTATAGTCCCAAAAGGGCCATCTCAGTAAGCTAACTCACTTGCTGGTGTCAGAGATACCTGCTAAGCTTTACCTAATGGCAGACTCCCTTTCCTGAGGTCCTAGATTATGCACGTGTTTGTACAATCACATCCTTCAAAGTTCTTGGAATGAATCACTTTAAACTGAGTCTTAGACCAAAATCAAACATTATGCCAATTTCTGTTCTAACAAGACCACAAATACTTAAAACAAACAAGAAAAGCGCTCCTGAAATTAAGTTCTGCATCACCACTGAACACGTCTCTCAGAATCTATCACAGTATACCATATCTGACAAATGCTATTTTATGGAAATTTACATTAAAAATAGAATTCATTATCAGTACTTAAGGAAAAAGGAACTTATAAAATGAGAAAAATTGGCTTAAATATTTCTAAGTTTGCTAGTTTTACCAGTAGCTACCCCTTCCTTTTTGGTGTTCATTGGAAATGGGAAAAAATGCAGATGGGGAGATGGTTCAGCCAGTCAGGTACTTGCCAACAAGCATGAGGGCCTGAGTTCAATCCCCAGAGACCACACAGAAAAGCCAGGCATGGTGGCAGGCAGGTAGAGACAGGATTCCAGGGCTCTCTGTTGGCCAGCACATCTAGCCAAGTTGGCCAGCCCCAGGTTCTGCGAGAGACTCTGCCTCATAGACTACAGCGGAAGGGCTGGAGAGGAAGCTCAGTGGTCAAGAGCACTACCTGCTCTTGCAGAGGACCTGAGCTTGGTTCCCAGATAGATGTATGGGAGCTCAACACCAAGTGCAACTCCAGGTCCAGGGGATCTGGTGGCCTCTGCAGGCACTAAATGCACACAGCACAAATAATACACATACAGACAAGAAGACACATGCATATACACATAACTAATAAGTAAAGTTTAGAAACATTTAGGGGGAGAGTGGCTGAGGTAGACAACTGAAAAAACTGCGGCCTCCACATATGCACACGTGCACACACATGCATACCCACCTGTACACACAACTGAAGATACACTTACATCTATGTGTACATACATACACACATACACAGGAAATGGAAAAATGTTTATGCAAGAAATACAGAATGCACAGGTATTTCCTGAATACTTTCTATCTGTAAAGTAATATCAGCAAGATAGATTTTAGACCTAGTTGGCTATCAGCGCCATCATTTTCTAACACTGTAAACATAAATCATGAATGTCATCATTCCTGCTTTATAGTTAAAAGTCTTGAGAAAGTATCTGCTGGAAGTTATATAACCAAGACAACCTATGCAAAGTCCCTTGCACAGAAGATGGCACAGAGGAAAGCTACCACCCTCGCCAGAATCATCTTCACACCTATTGCCACTGTCAAGGCACTACAGTTTGTGCTTGATGATACAGACATTACAAACGTTCATGGTATCTGCTCTCAAAGAACTCATACAACGTAGGCTGAAGTGGGAGGCAGGGGAGCTCATACAAGCAAGAGGACATAAAGATGGGAGGAAAACATGTTGGGGTGAAGAGAAAAGAGAGTTAGGGGTGCATATGATCAAGTTACATTGCATAAGTGTATGAAAATGTCAATGAATAAATGAATGATATTTAAAAAATCAAGAAAAGAGTTGTTTGAAGTCCATTTCTGTCAACAAATCCAAACCAGTTTCTCATAACCTGAAGCTGGTGTTTTAACTCTCCTACCAAGTGCCAAGGTGAGTAGGATGAGCTCCAATATCAGATAGCTGGAATCACAAAGACCAAATGGAAGTTAGAGTAACAATAATCTATCTCACCATGGGAAACAATAAGAAATGTGTGATAATTTATGGAGGTTTACTATGAGCTGTGACTATTACCATTCCTCTTCTCATGTACACTGTCAGCATTCTAAAGTATAGACGAGGAAACGATCACCCAAGGTCACACAGTAGGCAGCGGTTTCTACTTTACTGCCTTTGGCTATCTGCTGCCTTGCTTTGTCAAGTACTGTGGAATGCTACTGAATCATTCTGGGGCATATTACCTAACACTGTGGCAGCAACTTCAGTTACTGATGAGATATAGAAAAACCATCGCAGTGTATAACATTGTCAAATAATTGAGTTGCATTCACCTGACATATTGGATAGACATGTTAATTTTTAGTTGATGTTTCAAATACATGATCAAATTATGAGAACTCATTTCTAAAATACAAACTCTGTTCCAAAGTCCTGGACATGCACCATGTCCTGGACAAGCTTCTCAGTACATCCACCTGAGCACAGGAGTCAGAATGATCACACAGAAAGAAAAAGACTCTTAGAAAGCAATGTCAAGGGCTTGGGCTGCACAATGTCAAGACAGTTTTTTAAGATTCAAGGTCATTCTTTTAGAGCAGTAAGTACACACACACACACACACACACACACACACACACACACACACACACACACACTTGGGCAAACAATGGGGAAAGAAATAGGTAAGTTTTTAATCTTTGCAATTTTTCTGTGGGTTGTAAATTTGTCAAGATAAATAGCTGTAGGTGAAGGGGGGATAAAAAGCATGATGTCAGTAATATAGAGACCCAGAATGAGAGGGAGGGATGGATTCTACTTCTGTAGTCTTTGATGAAGGAAAGAAGGCTTAATGAGAGTAATAATAAAAAGAGAAACTCATTTCAAAACACATTTACCTCATTATAAAAATGTTTAGTAAGTTATTAAATAGTGAAAAGGACAAAATGTATAGTTCCACTATAAACAACAGGCAATCACCTCTACTTCCTGACCCCTATAATTAGGATGGAGGAAGTAAGAATTATACTGTAAGGAGCCAATCTTGTACGTTATCTAAAAACAAGCAGCTACTAGGGACACACAGAGAGTCACATAATCAGCTGTGGCTCAACAGGTAAGGAGTCATCAGGGGACATGCAATAACTACTTCTACTAACATAAAAGAGCAGCAGCAGCAACACAAGCATGATAACTGATTGATTATCTGAGGGTGTGACATTCCAGGGTGGGATGGAGTGTTCATCCATTCGTCTTTATTGGTTCTGTAGCATGGGAAGACAGCCAGGGAAGTACAAATGAATGGAGTATCAACCAAAAAGCAATTAAATCAAGACAAGACTTTTAGAACAGAAAAGAAAGTCTCTGGTAAATGAGTTTTCATTCTGCATGACACATGTCTTACTGAGATGAAACACCATGATCAAAAGCAACTTGGGGAAGAAAGGGTTTCTTTGGCTTGTGCTTCCACATTGTAATCCATCACTGAAGGAAGTCAGGATAGGAACTAAAACAGGGCAGGAACCTGGAGGCAGGAGCTGATGCAGATGCCATGGAGGGCTGCTGCTTACTGGCGTGTTCCTCATGACTTGCACAGTCTTTCTTATAGAATAGAGGATCAACAGTTGAGGGATGGCTCTCCACCCACAGTGGGTTGAACCCTCCCCCATCAATCACTAATTATGAAAATGCCCTACAGGCTTACTTATAGCTCTGTTTATGGAGGCATTTTATTTACTGAGGTTTCCTCCTCTCAGATGACTTTACTATGTGTCAAGTTGACATAAAATCATCCAGTATAACATATACATACAAAATAAGCCTTATATAAATTAAAATTGTTAAAATACATTGAAAGAGGTAAGTATCAAAATATTTTTAAATGATATAATCAAAACAATTATTCTTATTTAAGGATAAGGAAAACTGCACTTAAATAGGTAAAATATAAGACCTTTGATATTTCTTATAAATATGAATATCATAGAATTTGAACTCCTGGAGAGAATAAAAGGATGCATTCACCAGTCCTTTATACTGAAGGCCAGTGGGCAACCCAATTGTAGGATTAGCTTGCTTTCCAATCCAAATTAAAATTCACATACACAAACACACATACACACACACCTGAGATTATTTGTTTTCTGCATCTTCTTTAAAAAACCAGATGGCACTCATATCCAGAGAGTAGCTGATACCTCTTAAAAGGTATCAACTTAAGGTATCACCTTAACAGTCACGCCACTATTGGACCAAAGGGTACATCTTGCTGGCAAGATGTAGGTTACAAGTTCCATAGCTGAGTAAGACCAATGATCCCCTTTCTTCCTCAGTAACCTGCATAGTACCTTTCGGTACCATGAAAGCTAGGCAGTACAGAGGAAGGTTCCAGTTTGGGTCCAGCGTGATTTATCTATCTTACAGTCAAAGTAGTAGTATCTAGTTCAGTTCAGTGAACAAGAGGCATGACGATAGCTTGCACTGTTCGAGATCTCTTGGTGCTTCTTTGATAAAAACTCAGAAGTACGTATCCTATACACGCAGTATCTGTCTTTCTGTGCCTGTTACCTCATCATATTTTTTCAGTTTCTTCTATTTATCTGAAAATTTCATAATTTCACTTTTTACAGCTGAACAAAATTCCATTGAGTATATGCACAATATTTTCATTATCCGTTCACTATCACTGGACATGGAAGGTGTCTGTATTTCCTAGCTATTGTGATCAGTGGCAAGAAACATGGATGAGTGTGTATCTCGGTAGTGAGTACAGGTAAAGTCCTTGGAGACTATGCTCAGGAGTGGACTAGCCGGGTCACATGATAGGCTCTATTGTTAGTGTTTTAGGAGTCTGCAAAGTCCCAAAGTGGCTGCTGCAGTCTATGCCCCACTAACAGCGAATAAGGGCCCCCGGGGTCCCCGCTTCCTCACTTCCTTGCTAGCGTTTGTTTTCAGTTGACTTCTTGATGATAGCCATTCTGAGTGGGGTGAGGTGAAATCTCAAAGAGGTTTTACTTTGCATTTTAAGTGTCAGCCATTCATATTACTTTTGAGAATTCTCTACTCAGATTTGTAGCTCATTTTTTGATTGGGTTGTTTCTTGATGTTTTGTTTTGGGATCTTTGTGTATCCTAAATACCAATCCTCAGTCAGAGATATGACCTGTGAAGATTTTCTCCCTTCTAGACTCTGCCTCTTCATTCAGTCAGTAGTTTCCTATGCTGTAGAGAAGATTTAGTTTCTTGAGGTCATATTTGTCAATTGCTGGCCTAGTTTCCTGAGAGCACAGAGTTCTATTTACAAATCCCTCTCCTATGCCTGTATCTTACAGAGGATCCCTTACTGTTGTCTCTAGCAGTTTCAGGTTTATGGTAATATGAACCTGGTTGACAATCTATGGCAGAAGCGTTTTAAGGCTCTAGGAGAACAACGCCCATTGTTGTTTACTTGTCATGATACGAAGATGCCTTCTAAATGCATGTATATTCATGTTATGTACCCACGGACAAATGCAATTCTCGGCCTCGATCAGAGAAGCTTCTCTCTGCAGTGAAAGGTGCTGAATTCACAGATGCATGGCTACTCAATGTGTTAAGTGAGAATAAGTGACAATTTAGTGCTCAACCCTAATTAGGACATTTATACAATTTCCTTGAAGGCTCACAGCATATCAACAAAGAGAGACAGGAGAGAAAGGAAGAGCCAAAGACAGGGAGACTGGCTGAAATGAATGCCATCTTTTGGGAATGACTCAACCAACATATGATCTTACAGCAGCTATGGGCCTACCACTGTAAATCATGGATCTGAGAGGGGCTCATGGGGCCCAACCTTCCCTGCTGAACTATTGACGACTGATTGGTTCTTGGTGAGGGGCAGACATTTTCTTTTATGTACCCACTGATAAGACTACCATGCTCCAATGGCTAGTTCCAAACCCATGATCAGAAAGATAGCCCTGGTTAAACTCAGCAAATCACAAAATAACAGAAAAACAAAAACAAAATACATGATTGTTGCAGAAGTTTATTTTTAGTTATGCTTGAAATGGTTGTTTTGTGCATTATTGGGGGAAGGGCTGCCTAGGCTTTGGCATTTTGTATTGTCTGCAGGTGTTGGCTTTATATAAAAGATGTTTGATTCCTCATGATCTGCATGTGCCATCAATAGAACACCTGATGGTGCTTGCCATGACAGGTAGTTCCCTCTGCTGTGGTCTAGCAGGGTTTACATCTATAAAAATGCTTCCTTGTCTTCCTTGCTTAGTGACACAGTTCTGTACTGTTACACATGATTCTGGGGAAAATGATTTGTATAGAGGAGGGAAGGTAAAGGGGTTAGGTAGTTCAGAAAGGGTATGCATGTGTGTAACAGTAATCAAAATGCAGTTGTACATGTATGAAATAGTCAAACAACACTTTACTACACATCATAATTCCTAACTACATACTAAGTACTAATCTTTACACCCACAGATAAGTGCAGCTCTCACTCCACATCAAAGAAGCTTCTCTTTGCAGCAGATGGAGACCACCACAGAAAACAGAGCTGGTCAAAACACAGAGAACAACTGAGGTACGCAGTCCTAACAGACACATCTACAACACAACTCCTGCACCTAAGGCTCAGGGAACATCATGGGGGAGGAGTGAAAAACTCTAAGAGCCAGAGGAAGTCTGCTGTGAGACTGTCTCCCTGGAAATGACAGGGAAGATAAACCAGGATACTCCAAGAACTGGTTGCCTAAACAACATAAATAGACAGGCTACTATAGTGGGAGGAGGGGGCACATGGGGCCTCATCCCTAGACAAAGAACTACAGGCAACCAATGACTGCAACCATTGGGAGAATTAGTCTTCCTCAAGAGGAAGCCCCTAACTGGTTATACAGTATCAGGTGATCAGTTCTTTAATCATACACACAAGCAACACTACAGAGTCAGCAGGCTGTATTTATATATTTCTGCATTTACATATGTAATAATAATAATAATAAAACAAAAAGAAGCCATGAATTTGAGAGGAACTAAGACAGGGGTGGGCACGAGAGGGGTTGGAGGAAGAAAAGGGAAGGGAGGAAATGATATAATTGTATTTTAATTAAAAATATTTTTAGTTTTAAAGATTGTATGACAGCAACACAATTCTGTGTTATGTGTCAAGTTCTTGATCTGGAAACACTGAAATGCAAGTCAATACTAAAATGTGGTTGCTTGCTGACCTTTAGACATGCAGCAAGGCAGCAGCCACCAACTCTGTGCTTTCTCCTCAGTTCTACCACTGCCTTCTTCCCCTGAAGCCCAGGCTAACAAGTTCATACATTTCTATTATTTGAATGACTTTCCAGCAAGGTGGGAGTTTGCAAGCTCTACCTGTCTGATGCCAGCAAAGAAAGGTGGAAGGAACAAGATAAGTGAGGAGATAACAGGGAGAGACTTAATTTCTCATACTCCAAACCCTTGTCTCAATGATGGATGGAGCCATATATGTGTAATTCCTGCACCATGCTGGGGACTGAGTGGACATTGCCCAGGAGAGTGTCTTACATTTACTATAATAAAAAGATACATCTGGCAAGGAATAAGAGACATTTACACATGAATTCATGGATACTGTACTAGTGGCTTTGTAGTAATATAAGAAATGTAACTTAACAAACGTCACAATTAAGGTATGTCAAAATAAAGCTCTCCGGAAGGTAATGGTTTGGGTATATACAATCTAACCCTAGACCTTAACTTTTGATAACTGCTCATAACCTCCATTTGCTTTCCAATATACTTAAGTCCAGAATACCTGGCAGCATGGTGGCACCTTGCAGGGACAAGGCAAAGACATGGCGAGACGGTCATGAGTGTTGCCTGCAGTACTCTCAGAATGACTGCAGTGAGGGAAAGGCTTTACTGTGCTGCTTTGCGGCCATGGCTTTCAGAAGGGCTCGATATCATGGGGTGAATGCCTGGTGTACACTCAGGCTTACAGAATCTGGATGATTGGATTTGCCTCAGAGCAAGAAGAAATCAGATTTAGTTTTCTATACCTTCCTCACTACTCCTCCTGTTTTGGTCTTTTCTGTGTATTACCCACAACATGAAATCCCTAAGGCAATATATAACAGTCCAGTCAAGGTTGGATAACTGATATTCTTCTTGTTCTCTTCCCTACCCCCACTTTCTCTGTATATGTATATGCATATATGAAACCCTAAGACCCAAAAGCTGATATTATAGTTAAATATCAATGCACACAAACAGCCCCAAATGTCCACTAGTCTTAAAGGAAATCTTTCCTAACTATTGCACAGAAGAATTCTTCATTAATTACTTGTTATCATCTGAATTGAATACATGCCACCCATTGTTTTGTGAATCAGTAATATATGAGTTCATGCTTATTGTTAGAAAATGAAAAACTTCTACAAGTATATGAAAGTAAGAAGTAGAAAAACAAGTTAAAGCAAAGAAAAAAGAAGCCAAGCCAGGCAGAGGCAAGAAAGCTTATGGACATGGCACCTGAAGAGTTGCTACTCAAAGTTCATCCCACAGACTAATTGGATCCTGGGAACTGGCTAAAATGGAAAATCTCAGGGCCCATCTAGAACTATACAAACGGACTTTGTATGTTTATGAACCTCCCATCCTCTGACAACTCCTATGTCCAGTGACAGCCCACCATTCTTGGTGCTGGCTTTGACAGCAAGAAATGCTTAGCACATCCTCACTGGCTGATCTCGCCTAAGTCCCATAATTTCTCCAGTTTCATGACTTTATCTCTAGGGTGGAGAAAGTATGTGCACCATGTGCTTGTTCTGAGTGACTACATGGCATCTTTCCAAGGTCTTGGCATAGAATGACTATGTTCATTAGGGAGGGGTGTATTTTTTTAACTAGATAATAGTAGTATTTTGCTAATTATGGGTATAAGACATACTATTTTGGAACATTATTTTCATTGTTGGGTTGATTTTTATTACGTTTATTTGTCGTTGGAGTCTCTGCAGGAGTAGGGTAGGTAGGTGACTTGCATGCCATGGTGTGTGCGTGGAATCAGAGCACAATCTGTGTGAGTCGGTTCTTTTTCACCATGTGGGTTCTGGGATCGAACACAGGCTTGACCCACTGGGTCATCTCATCAATCTGTCTGTTGAATGTTTCCAAAAAAATCTTATTTTTCATAAGCTAAGTAATAACCTAATTTTTCACACAAACTAGAAATACATAGTTTCAAAAGATGATGTTACACACTCGTAGGATAAATTTAAGAAGCGTGTCCCTCATGCTTCTTTCCTGCCTGTTAACTTCAGATGTTAGCAAACCTGTAGGAATGATTTAAACCCTTGGGACATTAACCATGCTATCTAGAGGCAGAAATGTGCATAAGTTGTAAAGGACAATGCTATGAAGTGGCCCCCAGAGGCTCATGCCTATGTGAACATTGGTTTCCAGCTAGTGACACCAGTTTGGGAGGTTGTAAAACCTTTAGGAGACAGATCCTCAATGAAGGAAGGTCACTGTGGCAGGTTCTGGAATTTATAACCTGGTCCTGCTTCCTGGGTAGGTGCTTGAAGGCTCTGTTAATATGGTCTGAGTGCTGTGTGTTCATGGATTTTAAATCAGCACAAAAGAGAGAGAGGTTCCCAGGAGAGGCATGCTGCAGTTACAGAGCAACTGACACGCTATAGCATAGGCCAAGAGTTCACGCTGATCCCAAGGAGTACTTACTAAGAATAGCTACAGAGGCATGGTGGGAAATACCTGCAGTCCTAGCACTTGGGAGATGTAGGCAGTTGTTAACAGAAGTTCAAGATCACCCCTGGTTACATACTGAGTTTAAAGTCAGTCTGGGATACATGTAACCCTATCTCAAGAAAATAAAGCAAAACAAACCTGAAAAATAACAGCCACACAATCAAATGCTTGGTGGTCATTTCACATATATTCCAATTTTTAATCTTCTCTGATGTCTCCTTGGCAGGAATATTGAGATGATATACACTATCTTAAAGAGCATACAAATATAAATTGTGTGTGAGAGTGAGTACCCATGTATGTGTGTGATGGCTGATGATGTGCATGAGCAGGGGTTAATTCGCTATGGATACTTAAGGGATGGTGGGTATCAGAGTTACACTGTTGGGGCTGAAGGAGGCTTGCATGATAAGAGGAAGAGAAAGGGCAGAGAGGGCCTGGCACAATGCCTAGGGGGCAGCAGTTGGGTCAGACCCAGTAATGAGTGACCTGAGAGCAAAACTTTAGAGGGACTGGCACCTCATGCCCCACCAAAGACACCACCTGGAACTGTCTAGAACTTAAACTCCTCAATGGGACTCTGCCGGACAAGTGGGGAATGGAAAATCAAGCAAATAGTAGATCAGTCAACTCAAGAATATTTGCCGAGAATACAAGTTATAATATTATCTTTCTTCTTCTCTTACTTTTTTCAAGGAAAAAAAAAAGTCCACTGAAGCTTTTCCCAAGAATCCTTTGTTATTCTGTCTCTGGAACAAAAGGAAAATCTTGTTCTGCTTCTGTACTTCCTTAAGTCTTTTTTGAAACTTGAAAATAAATAGCCTCTATTCCAAAGATGCAGGGTGCATTCTTTGGTGTATCTGGCTAGAAATTCATGGGGAAAAACATTTCCTTCTAGGTGTGAGATGGCCTCAGGTGGACAAGACACTGGAAGTTACTGAAAGCAGGCTATGTAGTAGCAGAGCGAGCCTTTCATTCAGACAGGCCAAGACCCAGAGGCAGCCTCACTTGAGAAAAGCTAGCTTCTGACAGCTCATTCCCTGGGGAATGGTCTGGAATGGCGCCTGGAAGACACCTAAGTGCACTGTGGGTATCTCCCCGCTATACCACCTGCTCCCCACCTGCTCCCCACCTGCTGCACCACCTGCTGCACCACCTGCTACACTACCTGCTCTACCACCTGCTGCACCACCTGCCTACCACCTGGTGAACCTTCAGTGCTCAGGCCTCTTCACAGCTAGAATCCCATCACCCTCTCCCAACAGATTCAGTTCCAAGACTAGGCTCTTTTACCCTCTGCATTTCCCACTCTGCTCTCCCTTGTCCTCCACTCTGCTTTCACCATGGCACTTTCTAGTCTATAATGGTTACTAGAGCTATGTGCAAGTTTGCCCTCTGTGAGATACCTGGGCTTAGAATTTACTTCTTATCCATAGGACTCCCTATTATTTACTAGAACAGCACATGGTAATCGCCCAGAATTAGTCATTGCTAGTTATTGCTACAATTATTTTCTTATTTGAAGATCCACAAGCAAAAGGGGTTTAGAAAACTATACCAGGTAAGAGGGAGAGGAAACAGAGGGTCCTACTTGCAATACTTTCTCATGTTCACAAACACAGCTTATCCTGTATCCTCTCAAACCTGGAGCAAAATGGAGCTCATGAAGAAACACTGTCAGCATCTGCATGCTAAGCCTGAAGTTAGAGTTGAGCAGAGCCTAGTTCCATGGCCCTGGGCAAGTGGTGAGCTTTTATATCAACTCATGAAGGCAGCAACAATACATGCAGCCAAAGTAACCATTCTAAGAATTAAATTCACAAAGATAAGTGGGAAGTGCTATGACAAGTCAATAGAGCAGCATACACAAGTGACTATGTATCTCATGTGTGCTTACATAGTAAATGGAAAGAAAGAACATTTTACTACTCAGTATTCAGGGCGGAGTTTCCCTCTTTGCTATTATTTTCAATGGAAACCAGGTACTTGAGGAGAGGCCAGACAGGATTGACATGGAGATCAGCTGGAACAAAGACTACTATAAACTCCAAGGACTTGCATATCTGTTAAGGCAGCTTGAAGGAAAATCTTCCCTCATAGGTTCATATATTTGAATGCTTGCTCCCTGTTGGTGAAACTGTTTGGGAAGCATTAGAAGGTGTGGTGGACTTGTTGGAGGGGGTGTGTCACTAGGCTTCACTTTCTCTCTACCTCCTGCTTGTAGATAAGATACAAAGTCAAAGCTACTGCTTTAACACCCTGCCTACCTGCCTCCTGCCATACTGCCTGCCACAGTGGTGATGGGCTCGCCCTCTGAAGCTGCAACCAAGCTCCTCAGTAAATGCTTTCTTTTTTACATTGCCTTTGTCATGGTGTGTCTTCACAGTTATGGAAGAGTAACTAAGGCAGAACCTGGTACCAGGGACTAGAGTATTGCTGTAACAGGCCTGACCATGCTGGTTTGTTGTTGTTGTTTTATTGAGAAATATGGAAGATGCTGGGACTTTAAACTAGAAAAGTGATTGAATGCTTTAAGTGGAGCTTAATGGACCACCCAAGTAAGGACTTAAAAAACGGAAACGCTGAGAGCAATGTGAGCTACTGACGTTTGGGGAAGGGAACAACATTAGCAACTGTAGTATTTTGGCAAAGAATGTGGCTGCTTCTTGGACATGTCCTAAGAATCTGCCTGAGGCTAAATTGAAGAGGTTTGGAATAATATCATTGGCAGAAGACATTTAAGACAGTCTAGTATGGACTGTACTATGTGTTTATTAATAATCACCCTTATGCAGATCTACAACGAAAGAGAGTAAGCACGGCAAAAGAAATACCAAACAGTTCAAGAAGAGAAAGGGAACCAGACAAGGTAATGTTGGAGCCAAGTCTTGTTCTCAAAGAGATAAGAAGTTTAAAGACAGGTCTGATGTTAGCTGGAATAAATGGAGTGGAACCTCAGTAGAGGACCTCATCCAGCCAAGCTCACAACTTGTAAGACAGAAATACCTAAGCAATCTTCTCCTAAAGTAAAGGAAAGTTTAATCAAAAATCAAAGCTTATGCAATGTAATTCAAGGAGACGTCCAGGCTCCACCCCAAGCAGGCAGCATTCACTTGGTTCTTGCTTTAGTCATGAAGAATACAGTAGTAAAGGGGTGTAAAATCTTAATCCATAGTTAATAAAAGCCACTGAGGCCAGGTGTGTGGCAGGGGAGACCATATACAGAAGCCAGAGAGTCCATTTTGTGAGGCTGAGACTTGGATTTTGATGGAAACTAAAAGATGTTGAAGATGCCAGAGTCATGGGATATCTGCCAGGGAGACTGCATACAGGGACTGAAACCAGCCCGAGAGAGAAAAGGGTGCTGCAGTCCACAATGCTGGAAGGAGAGAGAACTAAGGAGTCATTTAAGCACTTTGACATCAGAAGTGGAGTTTCAGGATTTGGAGTTTGGCCTGCTGGGTTTCTTTGGTCCAGCATTTCCTCACTATGACCCCTTTCTTCTCGTTTGAAATGGTAATTTGTGTATATTTTTGTGCCATTGTATGTTGGAAGCATGGAATCAACTTTTTTTATATCACAGAAGGTTACATTTAGAAGACTGCCTTGAGTCTCAGAGGAGACTTCGGACTTTAAAGTAGTGTTGAAACTGTGACAGACCCTGGGGCTTTCTAAGACTGAAAGCATTTTGCATGATGACATGGCTACCGAGTAGAATGCAGTGGTTTAAATGAAAATCCCCCACAGGCATATTTGAATTATTGGTCCCCAGTTGGTAGAAGTATTTTGGGAAGGATTAGGAAGTTTGGCCTTGTTGAATAATTTATATCACTGGGAATGGGTTTGAGGTTTCAAAACCCCACGCCAAGCTCCGTCTTAGTTAGTGTTTCCATTGCTGTGACAAAACACAATGACCAAACAAACAAACTGAGGAGGAAAGGGTTTACTTGGCTTACACTTCCACAGCACTGTTCATCACTGAAGGAAGTCAGGACAGGACTCAAACACGGCAGGAACCTGGAGACAGGAGTAGATGCAAAAGCCAGAGAGGTGCTGCTTACTGGCTTGCTCCCCATGGCCTGCTCAGCCTGCTCTCTTATAGACCCAGGACCACCTGTCCAGGGATGGCACCACCCACAATTGGCTGGACCTTCAGCAACCAATTACTACTTAAGAAAATGCCTTAAAGCTGGATCTTATGGAGGCATTTTCTCAATTAAGTTTCCCTCCTTCAGACAATTCTAGTTTATGTGTCAAGGTGAAATAAGACTAGCCAAGCACACCCAGACTAGCTCACAGTCTTCCTCTAGCTTGTAGAATAGATATAAACTCTCAGTTACTGCTCCAGCACCATGCCTGCTTGCCTAACTACTACCATGCTTTCAGCCATGATGGTCAAGGACTCACACAATGAGTGCGCTTTCTTTTATATGTTGCCTTGGTCATGGTATATCTTCACAGCAACATTACAGTAACTAAAATATGAGGAAAGCCATTCAGTGGAGGTGGACAAGCTGTCCTGGTCTTACCCATTGTCGACACTGGTGTGGACTGCTTCAACAACAGCTTCCAGGACCTGGAGGGGGTTCCGTGGCCCACAGAGTTCAGTACTGCCGTCACTGCAATGAGGAAGATAATAACTCAGTCAGAAGAAGGTCAACTGAGCCTCAGAAATATACTTTCTATCAACACACTCAGGTGAATCCATTGGATTATGGTGTGGTGTGCTTGCTCACAGCTCTGTGAGCTGAGTGAAGCACTAGGACAGGAATGTTTGCTTCCCTAAGGAGCCCATGGTCTAATCCACACATGCATTTCTACCTAGAGAGGAACACAACCCACTTTAGTATTTAAAAGCACCTGAACATTAAAGCATTTTAAACATTAAATATGTAATAATGTTCTAAATCCACCAGCTTGATGCCCTTAAAAAATAATATTTATTCACTGTCTAGAACTCTAGAAAATTCTCTACTGGCAACAGAGGAAAAAGGAATTTTATGTATGTTTTCTGATTTAAAACACCTACTGGACTCAGTTACTTTCAGGTCTTTGTCATAAACTTAACTTCAATGGTACTCGAAGGAGTCAAATGGTACAAATATTATCCTTGGCCCCAAGAATGAACCAGTTAGCATCTCCATGTTCCTGAGCCTTCTGTAGCTGCAAGTTTTAAGTTCACTCTGGTCAAGTGTCTTCAGTGTACTGTTATTAGATCAGAACCAAGTCTCTAGGAGTAGAAATGCCATAAAGGCACTAATTTTTCAAAACTTTTATTTTGTGAGCTTTATCTAGTTAAGAAACGATGATTATAAACTAAAAGGTACAAAATATGGCAAATAAATATCTGTTATCATTTGAAAATAAGTGGTTCTTATAAGCAACAGCAAAGAAATCATAACAGACTAATAGTAGAACAAAGCTTTATTAATGTAGAATTTGTTATTTCTAAAATGAAGTGCTATCACATTTTGTCTGTCTCTCTGCATAAAATTATTATGTACCTCAGAGCATTAACGTGAAAACTGTATGAGGCTGGGGTAATTAAACTGATAAAGGCTCATTTGATTTCAGTTGAGCTCCAGAAAACTGACATGCATTTAATCAAAAAGTTCCTCAAGAGCAATACAGAATTACAAAGAATGCTTAAAAGGAGAATAAATTAAATACAACTAAATCTCCTAGCCTAATTACATTATTCACAGAAAGCACACGATGCCTCATTACTCCCTTAGCTTAGCTTTTCCCTTTTGTAACCCACTTGCTCTCATGTGCCTACATGGGGACAGGAGGCAAGAACTTGTCCATTGGCAAGACTATACCACTCAGGCAGGTAAACAATGTCCAACTTCTTCCTTGGATCAGTTGTGCCTTGAGTTCATTAAAAGAACTGCTTGGGCACCATTTCCTACTGCTTCCAAGAAGGGGAACTAGAAAAGGCAGGAGCTGAGCAGCTACACTAAAGCCACAGGGCAATCTGGCTCCTGTCCACTCGCTTCACGTGTCTTTTGGCCTTTCTCTTGCTTCTCGATAATGTGTAGAGGCGAAGGAGTCCAACTAGGAATTGGCTTCATGGCATGTTATTTATCTAATAACAAGGAGGACGATATTCATAATTCTTCATTCTCAAGACATTTGAAGTCTAAAGAGTTTGAACACTCTAAAAGTAATCTCCCTGGTTCGTGAATTGTTTGAATATATGACATACTTCTACACGCCTGAGGATAGTTTAGCTTAATGACTATGGGGTGGATAATACAATTAGCAAAGTATTACCTTATGTCTTCTGCAGTGGTTACTTTATAGCTTACCTCAATGTAGAAATTATTTTCATGATTGCACTATGCACTACATCCTTGGGTGAGATGTTGACAGGACCAATGGCCACCTCTAGCAGCTGCTGAATCATCCTTAGAGGCTGGCCGTCTAAACACATGGCCACGGCTTGGTCATGAAGTTTCCCTTTTTCTGATCGGGACAGATCATAGAGGTAACTGTATTTCTGAAGTATTTCCTGGAAAGATAAAGTAACCAACACTGAAATTTTAAGAAGAAATTAAATGTTTCTATATACACAAAATGTCTTTAGATGGGCCACAAACTAAATTTCTTCCTATCATCAATAGCACACCAAGGGACATGAATTGGTTACCAAGAGCTTTGGCTCAAGGTCCACCTAGGTTGACTGCAAAATTTTTTATTTTACCATTTATTAGTATAGTTGGCTGTCATGATTGGAAATTTCAGTTCTATAAAATGAGGATGAGGACAAGAGGGTCTTGTAAACAGAGAGTACTGTGAACAATATCCAGGGATAACATAAAAATCAGACCTGTAGCAGTATCATGAACAGAACAGTAGGGAATGTGAATTACACTGTTTTGAATGAACTCTTAAAAACACAATCATACTAATAATGTTTTCAGCAATAACTATATAATCCCAGGTGTTACACTTATGGTATTTAATAATTAATTTTTTCCAGTAATAATCCTGCAAGTCCTACCTATTTCATCAAAAAGGAAACTGAAGATCCAAGACATTTAAATAGCATGCGTAAAGTCATATTGCTACCCAGTAAAGAGCTGAGATTAGGACCTAGAAGTTACTCCTCCACCCCATGCTATATTGCTCTTCTTGAAACACAGCTGTGAAAACCATCATTACAAGAAATAACTGAGGACGTCAGACATAAGCTGTGGTTTCTAGCACACTGCACACGGCCCCTGGACGACAGCACCACTTTCCAGCTTCCATGCCGTTTCCCTGGTAAGTCTGAACATAATGCTTTGTTTTTTTGTAACATGCTAGCCAATGAATGAAAGACATTTGTTACCAAGAGAAAAATACCTATTTTATGATTTTTAACATAGTATGTTCAACTGAAAAATCCAACAATGACTTACACATTTTTATACTAAAACATGTAAATCACCTTTAAAGTTTGAAGAATAAAACTTTACTCTAGATCTTATAATTGTAAATTTTGGTATAATAAATATTAGGAAAGAATGAACACTGACCAAGTCCATTTGTTCCTACAGTGGATTATCTACTGCTCATACCAGTTTTTAGTGGTATCCATTAGATGGCCTAACAGACAATGAAATATAAAACATGTCAACTTTTGAATTCAGCCCATAATAAATTCTTAGAAAACTTGAAAAAAATTTCTATACACATATGTGTGCATGCGGAGGTCAGAGCACAGTTTGAAAGACTGGATTCTCTCCTCCTACCATGTGAGTCCCAGGTAGGGGGTCAGACTCACTTCACTGGGCTCTGCATCAAGCATCTTTACCACTGATCCTGCTCACAGGCACCCAGTACCTTTTAAGTGAGATGTTTACACTGATAGGCAAACTAACATCCAATTTCAATCAAGTTTAACTTAAAATTCAGTAAGTGGGTACAATTTAAGAAAATGAAAAAGATGTGAGCAGTTACCTAGGGCCCATTTCCACAGCATTAAAGGGCAAGTCAAATATTATTCTTGTTTCTAAACACTATTTCACTCATACAAAAATCATTACTAGAGGTCTATCACTCACTCTCCCAACTATGGAAAAGAATAAAACAATTTGGCCATGGTGGTACATGCCTATTGTCTCAATTCTCATAGGAGGATTATAAGTTCCAAGTCTGGGCCATACAGTGATTATTCTGTCTCAGAACACACACACACACACACACACACCCCACATGTACTCATGCATACACACAAGCAGAATGGAGACTGCTGCACGAGAGTGGGGATTCTATGAAGCTGAACCGTGGGGGAAGAAAATCTACAAAAACACACTTTGTTAAAAATGCTATTGTGGTTGTTCTCTACAATATTTTACCCTCAATTCAGGGAAAGAGAAAGGAAGGATTAAAAAAAAATTCACCCACTATATGCTATAATAAAAACTTAATACCTTAAATGCTAATTTAAAAAGAGCAGACACCAAAGAGAAGGCTCAGTGATTAAGAGCACCTGGCTGCAATTCCAGAAGACCTGGGTTCGACTCCTAGCACCCACACAGCAGATCACAACCATCTGCTACTCCAGTTCCAGGAGATTAAACACCCTTTTCTGGACTCCAAGGGCATGCATATGCTGCACAGACATACATGCTAGCATAATACCCATAAAGTAGATAAACAAACAAAATATGAGAAATATTTTTTTAATAAAAAAGAACAAAGTTTCTGAGGACCTCATATGGTTTCTGTTTTTTTTAGTAGAGTCCTTACCCACAGGCCCTCAGACTTCACAATAGGCAAGGACCCCTAAGCCAAATGGTGGTTGTTCAGGAGACATAAGAGGCTTAGCTAAAAATCCACTAGAAACAATTTGACCAGCCAGAAAATCCCTATCAGTAATAAAGTTATATTGAAAGAATAACCAGTAACAGAATTGAGTTGTAGTCGTATTTTAAAACGCTGTTGAAGCACGCATGGGAAACTAGCATTTCTGAATATATATAAGTTTATACGGACACACTTATAGGATTAGGGCCTCTGTTACGATCTACTTGGAAAGTAAAACACCCAGTAGCGCCCATGGTTGACACTACCATGTTCAGCATCTATCAACTTTAGAAACCCCTCCTTATCTGGCACCCCTCTGTGCTCCTTCAGGTCCTGCTAGCCATCTCCCACCTACCTTTTTCTCTTTTCAGATACCATCTTTAGCCCAAATTCTTTTAGAGAGGAATGAAACCAACAGATAATCAAATGATAAGAGGACAGAGGCAGGCTTGAGGACCACTTTTCATGTCTTACAATCCCATCCATCAGCACCACTGCTCTAGTTGGGATCTTCATAGTCCACAAAGGACTCTATTTAAGGCCAAAAGGTAGTGGGTCCTCATAAGAGACAGTGAGAGGTCAGCAGAAGGGCATAGCAGGATTCCAGGCCTTTCTCTGTTTCTGTCTCACTCCTTACTGACGATGTGAATGGTTTTACTCCATCATGTGCTACCACTGGCCTTTCAGTGAAGAGGCCAAATGCCCAAAGACTGAAACTTTCAAAACTACAACAGGAACAAGGTTTCTCCATTTATAAAATGATGATTTGAGGTATCTCTTCCAGCAGCCAACAGCTAACATAGTTACTCATGTGGCTTGAGGAGAACAGAACAAACATGGTAATGATGCCTGAGCCACCAGACATTCCCAGGTTTCTACTTCATACCTGCTTGCTATTCTTCAGCATGAGGATGAAGCTGTGGCTGAGGGTTTCCAGGTGGGCAAGTGATGTCTCTAGATGAGCCAAGACATCTGCATAGGTAACTTGAGAATCACGACCTTCCTGGGGGTCTTCTTCTGAACTTCTTTTCCTTGGTTTCTCTATGAAATGCTTGACTGTCTTAATGGCCTTTCTGGTCATGTCTTCACGTGCTTCTACTGATAGCTTTAAAAAGGCATTAAACAAAGTCAAGAAAACATGCCAGTTTTGTTTGGCACATTCAATAAGGAATTAGTGGGGTTAATAATTAGAATAAAAGTGAAATTTTAAGAGAAGTTAACCAGTGATTAGCACTTCTATTGCTTTGTCTCCTGTGAAGAAAACAAAAGAAGTGAAATACCATTTATTCTATTAAGTTGTTAAGGTAGACTTTAAACAATGATAATAGTCAAAGAAGGTAACTCTGGAAAGGAAAACTAGAATTCACTGATTATCGGCCAAAGTGCAAACACAGATACCCATTACAGTCAGAATTTCCAGTTCTAAGGATTTATTTACTGTAAAGTTTAAAAAACAAAAACAAAAACAAAAACATGAGCTGCTGGGTATGCTAGTACATGTCAGTAATCCCAGCTCTTGCAAGGTGGAGGAGGAAGTATTGTGAGTTTGAAGCCATCATGGGCTAAGTAGTGAGATCTTGTCTCAAAAGATAACTCCTAACACAACTGAGATGGGGTGGAGGAAGAAGGAAGAGAAACAGACACATAGACATGGAGATTTTAACTAGAATAAGACTATAAAAAGGAAAATTCAAAAGCAACCTAATGGACAAGATTAACAGTAACTAGCCTACAATGAATTACTGGTTAATATATCAAACAGTTACTAAAATTAGAATTACAAAATCAGTAGAGCAGTTTTACAAAGTGCTTCTATAAACATGAAATTTGAGAAATCAGGACATAAAAATCATCTGTACCATACTTAAAATTAAAATCCAAATTATATCTATACACAAAATAAACTTTTGTATATATCCTAAATTTTCTGTGCACATAAAATGTATATAATATATCTGTAGAAAAATATGGGTTTGGCCATTTATATATATAGCACAAATACATATTATATATAATACCAAATAAATTAATATGTGATATAAAATATCAGTGACAAAGTGTTCTGGCTCTGAGTAAATTTTTTCCTCTCTGCTTTCCTGGCTTTTGTAACAGTGTCCTGTTCACTCACTTAGTCCCTGGCATGTGGCAGCTTCTGTATTAAGTGTGCAGGGATTATAACTTCCTAATAATGTTAAGCACATTAAGATCATTTACCTTCAAGAATACAAAATGAAGCCCAGCTTCGCCCTCTATGATGGAGGAGCCCCTCTGAACAACTCTACGTGCCTGCTGAGAAACTCTGACAATCTGTCCCTGTTGATTGCTCAAGCCCATTTTTGCCATATCCTCAAAAGGATTTAGTGTTGATTTGAGAGAGAGACAGAGAGAGACAGAGAGAGAGAGAGAGAGGGACAGAGAGAGAGAGAGAGAAGTGGCCTTTGAAAACACTTTAAATTTCCCTATTATTTCTTAAAATTAATCATTGATAAATTTCTGAGAGATGGAACTAAGCTAAAATGCAAAGTATCAGTGAATACACTAGAAAGTAAATGTCCTTCAACCCAAACTCCAAGTTACCTCAGGGAATTAGTTTGCATGTGGAAATAGCTCATATTTTCTTAATTCTACATAAATGCTGACTAAAGTTACCCCAGCAAGGTACTGTTTCCACTGAAATACATTGAAGTTTTGCTTTGTAATGCTGCCTCATTTCTTCCTGGGTTTTTGCTACTAAGAAGACAGCATAAAATACCCAGAAGCCTCTAACTGGAAATGATTAACTATATCATTGGGTCTTCCTCTCAGTCAACAGTACATTATTCTTTATGGTTTATAAATAGAAGACACTCCAACTATACCTATGTTTAATTCAACAGACCTCCTCTCTGTACATGCAAAAGTCTGGGAAGGTTAAGAGGAATCAAATTTGAATCCAATACATGAATGGAGCACGTTCAAGAGGCTGAAGCAGAAGGAGTGAAAACTTGAGATCAACCTGGGCTCCATAGTGAGACTCTGTCTCAAGAGAAAAACACAAAACAAAACCATAGCATCCACATGTGGTACCCAGAGTTTGTCCTAACACATACCACACAACCTCTTCCTGGCCATCTTCTGCATCCTAGGTCTAACAGAGAGTCCACACTGGCTAAATGCTGTGACAAAAGGAAGGCTGAATAACGCATTGTGATTTTACTTTCAACTCATTTACACTTTTTTTGCCCCGAAATTTCAGTTTGAACAATTATTTGAATGTTGCAGCTTGCCTAATATTCTTTCTATCCTAGTGGGTGGTGTATCTATGTTATGCTGTAATGAAATACTTATACCATTGATGGTTCTCATTTGGTGCAGGTCTTATACCATTTATCCATATAGTATAATGTATTCCATGTATCTATATAGTATGTCATATACCATCTATCCATATAATACACTGTACACCTTTTATCTATAAATATACATATATATATAATATACATAAATATATAATACACTGTATACACTATTTACTATATATCATACACCATATATTCATATAGTATATTGTAAACCATATATCCACATACTATACTGTATATAATATATCCATATAGTATAGCATATATCATTTACCCATATAATATAACATACTAATGTATGTGAAGCTCTAGAGAGGCTGGAATATCAACATTAGCAGTATGTGCTATGTGTTATAGGATGCCGTGCTTAAATACTATAAATAAGAAATTAGTTTGCCAAACTATTATCCCAGATTGTAGGTAGGAACGAAATAGAGCAGATAAAAAAAGCACAGAAATTCAGGGCTTTATATGGTTAAACAATTGCTATTTACACACCAGTGATAGAAGACAAGATTGAGGAATACATAGAGAGCAAATGCCAGGTAAAGCCCTTAGAAGATTAAAATGCTTCAGGGGAAAGATAAACCAAGGGTGTGACACCCTGTAAATTCTTTCAGTTGGATAAAATGACTCAGGGCAGAAATCCAATTAATGATGTAGACCTCCAAAGAAGCCTGAGAGCTTTGAGGGAGCTCTTTTTAAATTGAGAGAGACAATGGATGGGGGTGATACATCAAAGACCTATGGCATAGGAGAAAATGTCTCAAAAAAACATAAGCAAATAAAAGATTCCACAGATGCAGTTGTGTGCACACAGTACTAACCGGCATCAAATCTACAGGAATCGGCTATGTTTTTGAGATGTGATGGTACCTGCGACAGCCACAGCATAGATGCTTGTGAATATCTGAAATTAACACCCGAGACCTCGACCTTCTCCAGCAGACTGAGGAGCTGGGCACACTTTCAAGGACTCAGGTCTCCCACAGCACTCCACATGCAACTGTGGAAGGAGGTGGGAAGGACGGAACTGAAGTGGAGGAGAAGGGGGTCACGGAGACAACGAAGAAGGTAGTTCCCAGAAAGTAGGTCCAGACTAATTAAGGACTTACAAGCCACTTCAGATAGGAAAGCCTCCAAACCCCACAGGCCAGAATGTCAAAACCTCTAAACAGCATCTAATAGAACCATTTGAGGTAGGGATGGAGCAGTACAGCAGAGGCTTGGTCACTTAGTTCCTGGACCAGATCAGACTGCACAGGAAATATGGCCCACTGGGAACTACCTTGACTTTGCAATTCATTGGGTGGTTGGGGGTGGTGCTGACCCATGGGTGACAGGAAGAAGAATGTTTTGGGAGAGGCCCTTCTGCCTCTCACACCTGTGAAATGAAGCGAGATCATGCAACTGTGGGCTAAAACAATCCACTCAATTTTCATAGTCCTTCCTTTCCTTACAAGGTGCTTGAGAAGACCAAGTGTTGGTGTAACTGAGGAGAACTTATTTTTTAGGGTCCCAGAGATCCTGGGGTTCACCTGTGACTCCAACATTACCTGGCAGAACAGTGATTTTCTGGGCATTACACACATGCCTGTGGTGGACACAGGTTAACACCAAGTGTTTTTCTGTTACTCTCCCTTAGTTTTTGAGACAGATCTCTCACTAAGCCTGGAGCTTACTGATTCAGCTAGACTGGCTTGCCCAGTGAGTGCCAGGAATCCTCCACTCTCTGCCTTTCTGGAATTGGTATCTTAAGTGAGCACCACCTTGTCAGACACTGGTGGTGTAGGGGTCCCAGTGAACACTTTGGCCAGCAGAGTAACAATCTGTATAAGGTAAGAAGGAAATCCAGTTCAACACAGATTAGTTAGCTGGTGTTGGTTCAAACTTTTAGAATCTGACTCTGAGCAGTTTATTTTTGACATATTTAAACTGAGCACAACTTTGGAAAAAAGGTTCCTTGTGACAATAATGATAAAGCCTAAGGCATGACTATGTTGAAACTCTTGCAAAGTTTATGTCTTTTCTAGAGTGCCTGTGACCTCTTCCATAGAACAGGTTCTACTGACTGAGAAACAATGCTCTGCATAAGAGTTCAGGGAGAAGCCGGTGGTGGTGGTGGCACAGGTCTTTAATCCCAGCACCTGGGAGGCAGGCAGTTCTCTGCGAGTTCGAGGCCAGCCTTGCCTACAGAGTGAGTTCCAGGACAGCCAGAGATAAAACAGAGAAATCCTGTCTTAAAACAAAACAAAACAAAACAAAAAAAAGAGTATAGGGAGAAAGGGTTTGGGATAAGCATAATAGTAAACTCTTTTGCAAAGTGGGATCTCTTTCATAAGAACAGGTTCTACTGACTGAGAAACAATACTCAGGAATCTGGGAAGAGTGTGAGATACATATAATAATCTAGGGGATTCAGGTGAGGCCTGGCTCTACAGATAGCAAAAAATCACCAGGTTATTAACTACATCCAACCCCAGCTTTCTAGGCAGAAACTGGTGTAAATTCCTTCCGCCAAAGAGAAAAGCCTCCGTGTTTGACATTTCTGGTTTCCCTAGTGCTATCTGTGAGCATGAGTACCTCGTGCGCTCCACTCTTGGGTCCTCATACTCTTGCAGGAAAGCACTTTCTGAGTGAGCCATCTTCCCAGCCCTAGAGAAGTGAGATTTGAAAAACTCAAACCTTGATATGTCAATCCCCTGCTCATATCTATGTAATAATGTCCCAATTCTCTAAGAACAAATCAGGGCCTGCCCTGTGTAATTTTGCTCTGTGTCCCACTGGTTCTCTAATCCATCTTCTTGCTGTTGAGATGCTGTCTTGGGGGTCCTTACAGTTCTCTAGTACAACTCGACACAAATGTCATCTCATCAGGATAGCCTTCCACAACCAGTCTGTAACAACATCCTCTCCACCTTTTTCTCTTTTCTCTGCATTGGCCTTTGATTGTTTATTGCCTGTCACAGCTTAATCCCAAACCGTAAAATGGTGGCTCAAACATAACAAATGTCCTTTAGTCAAGTGGATCCCTGAACGACAGCATTTCAAGACCAGAAAAGAAGCAGAGCCTTGGCAAGAGGAAACTAAAGCTGTGTGTGCAAAATTCAAGTGTCTTTGTAGAAACAGTGGGAACAAATGGCCAAGGAGTGAATATGGCCGGCCACACAAAGGCTTTGATACATATGCTTGCTTGGTTTTTGCAAATGTCTAAACAGATATAAAATCCAGTTTTAACTAAGAGTCTATACAAAACCCATCAGTGGACTAAGCTGGGTACACAAGGCAAGGTTTATGAACCCTAAACTTTTAACACTAACAGAGCTATGGCTGGAAAGATAAATTGAGAATAAAGTTCAAGCAACTTCCAAAGCCAAGCAAGCTGAGGAGTGGGATCTGGAAGCCAGACACAATCACATGAAAAAATCCTATTGTCCTATTACATTTCCATTTAATATCCAGCATAGGAGAAACTTATTTAAAACAAAACTGGAAACTCCAGTCATCTTAGAAAACAAATGTCATTCTTTCTCTGACCTCCTTCCTTGTCCTTCAACAATCACTTTAGAAACTCAGCTTGAGGAACCTTCCTGACATCATTTCCAAGCTCACCAATTCCCTCTATAAGGTCCACAGGCACCATGTATTTATAGCAATTAAACAAAGCCCTTTAGGATAAAAACTGCTTATTAAGTTTGTAACCCTGCATGGTAAAAGAACAACAGTGGAACTACACAACAACTCTGGTTAACAATCAGGAGAAAAAAGGACTTTTCAGAAGTATAATGAGCCAGGTATTGGTGTCACATGCCTTTGGCCTTTAGTCTCAGCACTCCAGAGGAGGAGGCAGGCGGATCCCTGTGAGTTCAAGGCCAGCCTGATCTACAGAGTGAGTTCCAGGACAGCCATAGTTACAACAGGGAGACCCTGTCTCCAAAGACCAAAAAAAAAAAAAAAAAAAAAAGGGTAATGAAACTCCATGCTGTCAACATCTCCCTAAATACTCATGGTCCTTAATGTTCTAAAGACTGAAGATTATCAAGACTGCACAGCATTCCACTCCTGTAAGACTCCAAGGATACAAGAGCTGCAAAAGAACAACTTAAAGGATGAGATATAATGATACAAACTGGGCTAAAAAATATGTTATCAGGACAATGACAGGCCAGAGGGATCAGCAGTCATAAGGGCATGGTACAAGGATATCAAACTGGCTACTTCCAATTTATTTATCTGATAGATAGTTTCCAAGACCCAGTGTGCTTTTGTCTCAGACAGGGTGCTGGTGAAACATAACATTAGATCAAGCCCTTGCCCCTGGCTATGCCACAGTGTAGTTGGAAACACGAAGAAGTAAAAGACACTACAAAGAAGCTTGGCCATACACAACTAGGGCAGCTACAGGAGGCTATGGAAGTCTTTAGAAGGGTACTCTGTCCAGAATGGAAGCAGGCACAGGCAAGTTCAGGAAAGAGCTGCCAAAGAGAGACATTCCTAAGGAGAGGCCAAAGAGTGAGTGGGGATGCATGCAGGAAAGGGGAGTCTGAGATCAGCAGCCAGCAGTAGACAAGAGGCTGCAAGCATGTGGACTTGGCTGGAATGTAGGGTGCAACAAAGACATGCCAGAGGAGAGGAAAGAGATGTGATAAAGTCACCAGAGACCCAAGTATTAGGCTAGAACACTGTTCTTTATTCCTGGGAAGGGAAGGGAGGAATTCCAACTGGAGGATGACACAATCAGGACTGGAGCTTTCAAGAGATGGCTTGATTCAAAATTCACAGGGCCAGCATTCAATTGCAGGCACCTTAAGGCTGAGAAAACTTGCTCAGAAGACATGCTTTAAAAAATGAGCCTGGCTTGACATGGAACATAAAGCTGACCTTGGGAAATGGAGGCAAAAAACTGGGCTCTACTGTTCCCACTGCTAACAGAGATTACATAAAGTACTAGGAAAGTCATGAGAAAAATGTATTTTGCTTGTATATTCTCAGCATCAGTTAATTTTAAGTTGAATTCATTTATGCTCCTATTTATAAGCCCACCCTACTTTTTCCCTCTCTCTCACGTCCATTTTTATGTTTGACACTGAAACACTGACTGTGCACTAGGCTCGGCCTTGGCACAGCAGGATGCAAATGTAATCTAAGACACTCTACCTTCCATGAACATGCAATGCTAAGGGAAAAGCGAAGATAAAATTAAATATTTATAAAATGTACTGGAATATAAATGAAGTGTGTAGAAAGTAAGCAGAAGAAAAAGTTTGCCTTAGGAAAACATTAGTCTGTAAGAAAGAAGCATCAGCTGACCTAGGACTTGATGGGGTCAAAAGCTCGGGGGGCGGGGGGTTGTTTACTTTCAAGTGGAGAAGCAGCTTGAGAAATTAAGCAAAGGCTAGTAAAAAAGAGAATGGTCTATGGTCATAACTCCGGATCTTTTACTGAGCTCCAATCTTTTACTGAGCTCTAAAGCACCTCAGGGATATAATATACTCTCAACAAAAACAGTGGCTCACTATTTGAGGAGCCTCTTGGGTGCAGAAATGGAGGCAGAGCAGCAGCTGGCAGAGCATTTGAGGAAAATGGGAGAATACGTTTTGGAAAATATTAAAATATCCCAAAGTTTGATTCTCAAAGTTAAATACTATTCCTACCCCAGTCTCAATCCTACACTATCCTGGAAAGGCTTGCTAGTGTAAAGTAAGTGTGTGTGTGTTAGCCAAGGGAAGAGACTCAAGAGAGGGCTAAGTCTACGACACATGAAATGTTGAACAACTGATACCTTCTACTTAGGCCAGTGGTCTTCAAACTAAGGAACATGTGCTCCAGCACAAACCCAAAAGAAATATGAATTATAAATGAACAAAAATTTTAAATGAATTGATGCTGAATCTGATCTCAATCTAGCAATAAGTGATAATTACTCAAAGACTCACTAACTAATTAAGACCAATATCTAAACCCCACCTCCTAAGATGTACACTTGGAATGTCAATTCACTTTCATGTTACTTATTTAACAACAAAAATTTAGCTTACCTCTTATCTTATCAAATAAATGCAATAATTGAAGTAGTAACTCAACACAGAATTTCAAAGAAAATATTAGAAACCAATGATCTTGGAAGTTTTTACACGTTACACAATCATTTATCAGAGAGGAATCATACTGTTAAATATAAACATGCTTCATCGTGGTGAAATCACATGAAAGTGAAAACTGCAAAAACTCTTAGGACAAAACAACTATCTCAACTCCTGTACCAACAGAATAGACCATATCCTAGCATGATTTCTAGAAGTTTAAGGCCATCTCTCCCAAGGAAGGCCCTTTAAAAGGCCTAATGACAAGCTTAAAGCTTCCAGGCCAATTTACCGTTGTTCTAGTTTACTCGTGATAGGTAATACAGCAGTTCTCAATCTGTGAGTCGTGACCCCTTTGTGGGATCAAATGACCCTTTCACAGAATATGTGCATATCAAGATATTTATATTATGATTCATAACAGGAGCAAAATTACAGTTATGAAGTAGCAATGAAAATAATTTTTTGGTTGGGGTCACCACACACAAGGATCTGTATTGAAGGGTTGCAGCAATTGGAAGGTTGAGAACCACTGGGCTAATGTGGCCGTCAACTCTCAAGAGCAGTTCCTTAGAAGTGTGCAGTTATGTCCCCTGCTGACTTTGCAATGCAACTCTTCAAGTACCGAGCACCTTCTCAGGAAATGCACTGCTTCTCTGAAACATGCAAGGAGGTAGCTCTCACTCACTGGTAGTCCTTATGGGAAGGGGAAGGGTCTTATGTTGCTGTTGCTTGCCCCACTTCAACTGGAATAACTACCTTCTGTCAAAGACACAAGAAGTTTGCTTCTAATTGGCAAACGCAGGTGGTGTAGTCACTCTGCCCTTGGCCCCCTATATCCTTCAGTACCTTTTCTTCAGCCTAGAGCAGCATTTGCAAACTCTCCTACCCTCTTTGTTTAGGCAAAGAGAAACTCAATTTACTGCGCACTCTTCCTTCTCGTTAGTTATTACCAAGTAGAATCTATCTTTACCTCTTTTACCCACATATCAGCATCATTTCACTTTGATAAATCAAATAGGCTGAGGAGAGGAAGGAACACTCTTCCTGACTGCCCAAGATACATTTTTCCTCAGACTTCAAAGGGAACTGAAGGATGCCAATTAGTCAAATCAGCAGTTTCAATATTTTGTTCAACATTGAGAATAAGAAAGACTATATATCAAAATTCAATTAGAGAGTACACATATACTCAGAAACACATGAATATATTAAAAGCAAATAAAACTTTGTTGAAGCATACAAGTCCCACTCAGATGATATGCAATCTGATAACTCCTGTTCTAATCTCCATTCTATGTTCTATTTTTTTTCAGTGCTGACTACAATGCTTTAACCTAATTCCAAGACCTACGAATGCATTACAATGAATAATTTTAAAATGCCTGTAACTTGGCCCTGATGGTAGAATAACATATAGGAGCCAGAAAACATGGAGTTATAGAGAAGGCAGTAGGTCACCTCAGCTGTCTTTAAATGGCTTGATTCTTAAAGAACAATCACTGTCAGCTCTGCTCCTAGTCAAACAACTCATCTCTCTGTGTGCTGCTACCAAATGCTACATGTGGCTTTAGCCACAGGACTGTGAGCCATCAGAGCAGGACCAAAGCTGAGTCTCCATGCTCAGTACAGCATGTTAGGCACTGACCTTAAATTTTACACACATACACACACACACAATGACATGGCACAACTTCAAGTAAACACTGAGTCAAGCCTCTGCTGTAATATAGCAAGTCAAATATTCAAAAACATGTGCTCTGTCACATCCATCTATATACTTAAAAATGTTATCACAACTGTGCTCCTTGGCCTTAACTATCAATTGCTTATATAATAAACATGAGTCCAAAGCACAGAGGCCGTTCTATCTTTGCACTTTAGTGTTGTACAGTAATTGCAGAAACTGGGTTGTTCTTCAGCAAAGTGCAAACGGCACCCTACTTATACTAATATATCCCTAAAGTTTTTAAGAGGTTGGAGGCCATCTTTATGTCAATGGATGGGTGTACGAAGTGTTAGAAATGAGGTAACATGAGGCTTAAATCAGTAACATGCCTTCTATTTGTTGCTGTGCACACATAGGTTTGAAGAAACTTTAAAGCATTCCCTCACCCTGTCCACTTAAGAGTACTCCTGTCAACATGCATGCATGTGAAACCTACTGCGCATTGTTGTAGCTAACTAAGATCATTTACAGTAGACTCACTCTACTTCTCTCAAAACCAAGTACTGTTGTCGTGCACTTGCTGTGGCAGCACACCAAGGAAGACACAGAGGCATATCACACGTGCAAACTCTGCCAGACCTCTGCAGAGGGAACCACTATCCTGGCCAGTGCCATACTGGACAGCAGAGCCCTGAGTGTCCCAGCTCAGTAGTTTTTGTTGATACAGAACTCCTCAGGTGTTCTACTGATAACACATGTAGATGATGAGCAATCGAACATCCCCCACATAATCCTAACACCCGCAAACAATACAAAACGCCAAGACCTAGGGAGCCCCTCACCCAACTTTGTACATAACTAAAAATGAACTTCTACGACAAAGTACAAGTATGAAATTCCAGATATCCCAGATTTAGCTTTATCATTTAAAAGACATCTAATCAGGTGCTTGGTTTTTAGAATTGACCTTAAAGGACATGTTCTGACTTAATGGGAAGAGGAAGAAAGAAAAAAACCAAGGAGCATTGACAAATACTGAACTTGCTTGCACCAAGACTTTTACAGGCGCTGTTTTATTAACCCTCACAATATTGCTCTTGTATCCCCCGACCCGACATACACACAGTGTCCCTATAAGCTGTCCCTGAAGCCATGTGGCGCTGACTCAGTGCTATCACTGGTAGATTAACTAGCTCGGGCAATCCAGGCTTGAGGTAGTCAGCACCTGGCAAGCCAGGCAACATGGGGGCTGGTCCAAGTATTGCACAGCACACTGGAAACTTTCTGCTAGTTTTTTTTTCCTATTGGGGTGTGTGTGTGTGTGTGTGTGTGTGTGTGTGTGTGTGTGTCTGTATGTCTGTGTGTGTTCTCCATGTATCTCTTTGGACATGAATTAGAAAGCAACATCGCTGACTCACTGCTAGGGGATAGCATCCTGGGTCTATAGCCAGCACAAAGCCTTACGATGAAGCTAACATTAATTACAGAGAGCAAAAGAAAGACGTGAGGTTCCATGATAGCATATACTACTGAGATAGCCAACCACGTAGTTGGCCTTATCTCTGAGTCACATGAGCTGGTAAATTTTCTCACCAATTAAAGGGTCACTTGAATTCAAAGTTTACTTGTGTCTAAAACATTCTAAAATTAAAATATATTCACACAATAGAAATGAGGCCCCATTACATATAAGGGCCCATTACATACAAGTTCCTCAGTAGAGGAACTTTTCCCAGGTTGAACCTGGAAAAGAGTTAGGTCTGTTGCTTCCAACATAACCATGCTATTGAGACCTATAATGTATTTCATGCTTATCAAGTCAAGTCATTTTACCAGACTAAGGGGCTGCAATGTTAAGTGTGAAACTTCCTAACTATTCTTGGGTCCATGCAGATTTAAACTGATTTCATATACCTGAAAACATATACATTTGCCATCCAAGCATGCTGACCCTTCAGACTTTTCCACATGAATACAGCATAGAAAATCCCTCACTGGGTAAATTGGACATGAAATGGTTGCACTCTGACTAAGGAGCTCTGCTGAGTGATTCAGCAAACAGTGTTGGCTAGAAAGTACAAGTTCTCTGAAGCTACCTTCTAGAATACAATATAAAGCCATGTAGACGGGCACATACTGTACAAGAGTAACGACCAAAGATGCTGAGCCACTTCCAACGTGTTCCATTAAATGCTGTGACAGCCTTCACACTGGAAGTGTCCTAGTCTCAGGTTGGTGCCGTCTGTTCCTTTCCCCAACCAGCAGAGTGTTATTCCTATAGTGAGAATCCGGCAGTAGCTGCCTTAAAACTTTTGTCTAGTCAACCTATTTCTAGGATAAAACTCAAAACTTTTCAGCCATGCTCCTCATCTCTCTAGACTCATGCCCTCTGCTTCCACCTATTGTGTACTATCTGTAGTAAACTGAAAGTTCTGTTATTTTCTGCTACATCTGTCTGAGATACACCTTCTCTTGAAGTCTCCTGCTGTGGAGCTCTCAACAAGCACACACACAGAATCAGGAGTAATACCTCTTCCACAATGTTGCACTTTCTGGATAGTGTCTCAACTTCCACTGACTTAAGTATTAACCATTTCTATTTTCCTGATGCCACATTCTCCATCCATTTAACACCTTCTTGGAGAGTTCCCCATGGCCACCAAACAGATAAGAAGTGACATCCTGAGCTTTGGTAACATGACAACGCAGCTGCAATTATCTGAAAAGACAGAGTGATGCTTCTTTATGACAAATTCCTTCGCTGCACAGGCTGGAGGACATATTCATAAATAGCAATTAGAAGATAAATCTCGTTGTAAGTTTGAAAGGCAGTTAAATGGTAGGAAGGGAGCTCATAGGATGAACAACGAATGGAGCAGTAAGAGGCCTGCCACTGAAGATTTACGTCTGAACAGTTAAGTGGTGTAGAATGATGAAGCCTGCCAGGAAAGGCGCAATTTGAGAGGGGGCTACTTCCAAACCCTTTGTCACGCACAACTCCTTACCGTGTTAAATATGTTTGAATATTGGATGTGCATTATTCTGAGAAGATTTATTTATTCCTCTGTCCTTTCAAGGATTTACACCCTTTGAATTTAAAGCCTCTGCACTTCATGAGAGTGGGGGGCATAGCTCCTTTCTAGCTTATTAATGAAGAGAACTCTGTGGCTACAGAGACACCACCAGCTTGGCATCCCTCCAGACCCTCTTCGGGAGTAGGAGGCATTATCATTTATGACTGTACAGTGGACCTGATCACTGACCAATTTTCAATTTCTTACTCAATTATCACCTTAGTCGATTTGAAATAATTTCCCAAGTAAAAGCAGAGTTACAAGTATTTAGCTTGCTAGTCAGGCCAGTAATTATGGTTACCCTAGATGTACTTTTGCAGCCAAATAGGCAAAAGAAAGAATGCAATGCAAGACTTTGAGGAAGGCCTGGGTCCGAGTCCTAACCCATCACGTTCACCAGTGAGCTAACTGTCACGGACTTCTCTTTCCTGCCTGTTAAGACAGAATTATCCGTAGGGGAACTGCACAACACTCTCTCCTTGGTCTTGTAGTGACTGTCCCTGAAGAGGGAAGTGGAAGAAAACAGTTATCTCCACTGTTACATGTGGTCTGGATAGCTAAGGCAGTTGTTCCTTGTTACACAGTGGCAAGAACAGACTCCGGAGGCCACTTCCTATTTCTTCTTATTCTTTTTCCTTTTTCCCCTCACATAATATACGCTGACCACAGCACACCCACTCCTCCCAGTTCTTCCCCACCTCCTCTCCTCTCTGGATCCAGCCCCTTTCTGTCTCTCTTTAGAAAACAAGTTCCCAAGGGGTAATAATAAAATAAAATACAGGAAGATGAAACAAAACTAACACATTGGAATAAAGAAAAAACAAACAGAAGGAAAAGAGATGAAGAAAAACCACAAACAGACATAGATACAGAGACTCACTCATTCCCACACTCAGGAATCTTACAGAAACACTAAATTGGAAGTCAAAATATATACACAAAGGACCTGTAGGGTAAAAAAAAAAAAGTGAGAAAATATATATAAAATAAATAAAAAAAAAGAAAGAGAGAGAGAGGGAAGAAGAGGGTAGGAGGGAGGGGGAGAGAGAGAGAGAAAGAGACAGAGAGAGAGAGAGAGAAAGGGAGAGAGAGAAAGTACAGGAGAACAGGGCTCTGAGACAACATTATGAGAAAAGGAACTGTCAAAGATGCCGTCCAGTCTGTTTTCAACGTGTTGGCCACCTACAGCTGGGCAAGCAGCCTACTCTTAAGAGTAGTTTGTTTCCCCAGTGAGACTCCCTTGGAGAAAACTAATTTTTCATTTACAAGTGGTTCTCAATTGGAGATAGTTTCTGGGTTAGGGATGGGGGCTTGTGTACACTTCTCCTTTCAGCTCTAAGACCTCATCTGGTATAGATCCTTGCAGGCCCTGTGCATGTTGTGAAGAACAGTTCTTAGCTGCCTTCTACATACAGGTCACAACACTCAGAATGAATGTAATAACCATAATTCCCTTTTGAGGAAGGAGCAGGAGCAGCATGTAACAAAGAGACCATCTTTCTGGCAACAAGAATCCTTCCCAGTGTGACCACTTACGATATGGTATGCAGTATGATGGTAACTCCATCATCCAGAGGCTGACTCATATGACCTATGAATCCACAAGGGCTCTGTCTTGCATGACTCGGCATCACAGGACAGCAAACAAAATGGCTCCTCTTAGAAATGTTAATGTGATGAGGTGTAGGGTGGAGGCAAGAGTAAGCAGGTTCATTCCTGTTTGTCATATCTTGTGAGCTCATTGGAACCGCTTTATTTCATTCATACTCTCAGTGTGAACATATTGTTACTTTCAGTAAAAATGTCCCATCAGCTGCCTAGCTGGGTTGCTGGGGTTCCTTACAATCTTAAAGGGCCAGATTATCACATCATTTTTCAGGAATGCATGCTCCTGTGGAAGCATGACTGCCTTCAGAATCTGAGCTTCCTTACACCTGTTGGAAGAGCAGTTTGTGTCCTGTGGACATTACAAAGGGCATCTACACAGCACTAGGGGACTTGGGGCTGACAACCAGCTCCTCCCATTGGTCCTTTCAAAAGCTTTCCACATACAGATAATTCTAGGAACAGTACCACTTCAGATCTGTGTTTCTCATTACTATTCTCTTAGCAGCCTTTCCAGTCTCTACAACACACATATTGCTATCAGTGCTATGTCAGACTACTAAAACCAAAGTGAGTGAAAAAGAGAGCCTCTACATGAGTATATAGACAGACTGCACATGTTTATATACACCACATATCTCAGGTCAAGTCTGGGCTTTCAGTCACATACAAGAATCCTAGGCAAACTCCCTTAACTTCTTTGAGCCTAAATTTCTGGGCCCATTAAACAGATATGATATACCTGCCACAAGGGTTTATGAAGTAGGTTACATATTGTCTAGCACATCTGAAACACTCAAATTTTACCTCCCTCCCCCCACTTCTTCACCTCTACATCCTCCTTCCCCTAATTCAGTCCATCATCCACAGTTATGCACCCCATTCCTGTTTCTTCTCCACACTGCATCAGATTTCTCTGCTTGCCTTTTGAAGCAGTTCCATAATGTATGGTCCATTTTGGCCTAACAAACCTTCTTGCTTTCCAAGGTGATTCAGGTCTGTAATCTAGTTACTTTTTCTGGTTGAGACTGGAAAATCACTAACAAGCTCAAGGCTACCCAGGCTACACAGTGAGTTCAAAATCAGTGTGATTAACTTAGCAATATCCTGGGGAAAATATATGTCTGGGTATAGAGTTCAGAAGTACAGAACCTGCCTAGTGATCACATAGCAGTCTATAGGTACAACCCCTGGTATTGAACAAAAAAGTTTACCTGGGCTCATTTGCATGTATTACAAAGTCCTGGTTATTTTCTGGACTACATGGTTATTTATAGCTGCAGTGCCTCTTTCTCTTCAGAGTTCCTACAGCAGGATGATGTCATGCCTGAATCCAGGAATTTAGGATTGAAAAAAGGGATTAGACACTTCCTGTTAAGCTTTGGGCAATCACTCCCTAGGAATGTAACTAAATGCTAGAGATGGTAATAGTTGCTTAAAAGTCACCATAAGGACATGCCTGTAAATGTGAAGCAAACTAGAATATGTAAATTAAATCCTTAAACCCAACATTCATTTTGATGCTGCCTTCAACTCTGTACTGTTGAGTATCTGTCTTGCATTTCTGGACTGTGTGTGTCTGAAAGCAGTGATCATATCTCAAATTTCCTTTGATTTTGATCCAGGGGATTAGAATGGTACTCCTAAGAACAAAAATCAGCAGCAACAGCAATACCATTAATTTTTTTTTAAAAATGAGCAAAACAATAACCCACCAAACAGTAGCAAACATTTGCTTTGATACTTATATGACTCACACATCAATCAAATTACAACCTTAGTACAAGCAATTTAGGTAAAGGACCTAATATAATCTAGAAAGGTAAATATTCTAACATATTTTAAAGAACAGATGATTCTGAAAATTAGTATGGAAATAGGCACTTGTCACAAGACAGTAGAGGTAGAAGAGAGTTTTAGTAAACAGCAGCTCCCATCTTTACGGATGCTCAGGCAAACACTGGATTAATAACCTCACTCCTCACATCCCACGTCAAATCCATCAGCAAATCCCTTCATCAGCTCTATCAGGCCTGACCACTCCTCACCATTTCCATCGTACCACTGTAACCCAAGGTGACCTCATCGTCACAGTGGTTTCCCTTTAGCCAAGGTTCCCTTTCTGCTGCTTCAGTTACATGGTCCGAAAATATTAAATGGAAAGTTCCATAAGAGTTCATAGGTATTAAATATCTTTTATTACAGAACATTTTTAATTGTTCTACCTCATTATTATCTATTGTTAATCTATTGCCTTGTCTAGTTTAGAAATTAAACTGTTAGAGGCATACACACATGTGAAAACAAAAGCATTACACAGGGTTCCATAACCTTTGTAGTTACAGGCGTCTGCAAATGGCCTTGCAATGTTCTCCTCCGTACTTAGGTAACTGCAATTGCCTTCTAAGTGGTCTAACTTGCTTCCACTATAACACTTCCAACATAGAAGTTGAGAGATTCTGTTAAAACATCCACTTGGATCCACACTCTTCCGTGGCTTCTCAGTCATTCATAGCTCTATTCAAGCTGGTACCATTTCATCCTCCTTGACCTCACCTCGCATGCCCATTATTCTTCTCTCTCATTTCACATCAATACACTGGCCTCCTTTCCTTCAAATAACCCCAGCATGCTCTCTGGTAAAGAACATACTACATATCCCACCTTCTCTGTGTTCAACAAATACTACCCTGCAGCTTTACTTTACCAGAGTCTTTGCTCAAATGGTACTCTCACGGTGAAGTCTTCTTTGTACATGTTATTTGACAGCAGTCCTCTTGCCCTGAACTCCCAAATCCTTCCCCAGTTTATTCTTTGCTGTATCCACTGTACTTTCACATAGCGGAACACATTTTTATGTGTAGTTTAGTTTCTATCTCCCCCTAGAGTGCATTTCCTAATGCTAGAGATGTTTGTCTATTCTGTTCAGTGATATAAACCAAGCACTGAGACTGATTCCTGATATGTAGTAGATATAATCTACTAGTGCATAACAAATTCTCCAAATTTTGAAGCTTGAAATCCATATTATATAACAGTTTCTGTGAGTCGTGGATAGGGAAATGGCTCAGATTAACTTTTATCTGCCTACTTCATTGGTATAGACAAGAAACTTGATCCCATGCTTATTCACATGGTGATTGACATCCTAGCTCTCTAGTCATGGGGCCTCCTCACTAAGCTGCTCAAACATGGCAGCTGGGTTCCCCAATGTGAGTAAATTGAGTGTGAAAGAGCCAAACTGAAGCCCTAGTCTCTGTGTAGCCTGATTTTATAAACCCTCCCCATTCCCCCTCCTTCCCCATCACTTCCACTCTATTTCTTTGAGGAACATCAGCAAATCCTATCCACTTTTGAGAAGTGGAAATTATACACTGGCTTAAATCCTAGTGAGTAATGACCAGAGAGCCATCCTAGAAGCTCCCGCACAGCAGTACTCAATAAACCACTGTTCTGAGCTAAGGTTCAGTGGTTTCAGAGTACTTGCCTACCATGCACAAAGCCTGGGGTTCAAGCCACAGTATTGTTAAATAATTTTTTTAATTAATGAACAAATTAAGCAATAATACACACTTGAAAAAAGAAAAAGCTAAACCAAATGGAAAATCAGACTGACTTTTCAAAGAACCTACAGATGATGATGATGATGATGATGGTGGTGGTGGTGATGGTGGTGGTGGTGGTGGTGGTGGTAGTGATTTTACTTTACGCAAATGAAAACGGGGTAAACCAGACAAAATCAACTTCTGAAGTATGGATAATACTATGTGAAACCTTTCCTGGGAGAGCTTCTCACGCTCTCCAGCTTGCTAAGAGTCTTAGAAAGTACTCCCCCCGTCGCCCCCACAAGGCTGTTTGCATTTAAGATTTAATATTCTGGACCAGCAAGATAGCTGAGTGGATGAAAGTACTCACCACCAAGTCTGATTGCCTTAGTTTGATGCTGGAATAGAGATGATGGAGAAAGAACCAAGAACAACCAAGTTGTCACCTTATCTACACACGTGCACCATGGCATATGTGCATAAACACACACACACACACACACACACACACACACACACACACACACACACAGTTAGTTCTCTTGTATTGTGTCAGACCTTAACAACTTTATTCTCTATTCCTTAAGAATTCTTGTTCCTATCTATTCTGTGGTTTTGACAGTCATACTGGGAAAGAAAGCTGCTATTTAGAATTGGTTTTCTATGTGTTATCTTCTAAGATGATTGTCTGCATTTCTGTCCAGATAGAATGTACTTATTGAACTAGATTCTCACCTTCAATAACAGAAGACATTTTGTTCCCAAAGCATAAACACTCAGTAAGAATGGGGTAACAATGTTTATAACTATAATACAAAAACTAGATGGAAGTCATATTAGAGCATATAGCCAGCACAGTTAAAAATTCTGAAAATAGTCTGTTTTAGGGAACACAATCAACAAATATATACCTGTAACTCAAGCAGCATTTAATTGATATTTTCTCTTTTTTAACCAATGAAATAACTGAACCATGCATCTATTAAATCATACTTCATTTGTTACTCATGCACACATAGGACTCGATAAATTATGAGCTTCTGGAAGGCAAGGAACATGGCAATCATCTGCTCAGTATCAAGAAGAATGGCATTGACAAGGGTCTCCAATCATATTTCCTGAAAGTATTTGGAATGAGACTTTCATTCAGAAATCAGGGAAAATCAAACAAAACCAGGGATCAATGTACAAAGGTCAATATTTAAAGATTAACAGAGTAACACAAATTAGCACTTAGGAGACTTAGAACCCTGGAAAACATTTTACCACATGCCACATCTGGGTTCAGAGGTTACATAAGGGAGTAGGCATCAGCATGTAATATTCTATGTACTAATGCCAGCTTTAGAACTTAGTAGTTTTAAGTAAGTTTCTATTTAAGACATTATGAATATCTGAGGATTCAAAGTAATGTCAATATTCTACTTGTTTATATAGCTTGAAATTAAAAATTTATCTCAAACTATATTTTATTACTGATAAAACAAATGTATTAGATATTAAAGCACTTTTCAACTTTGACAAATTTTGAAGGTTTTTACCATTTTGGTCTCAATGTTAATACTTTTGCAAAGCTTTACTGGGCTTATAAATTCTATAAATACCTCATTTCACATAAAGCTAGGGTAAAGCATAATTATGCCCCCCCCCCAATATACCTATCCTTGATCACTGGAACCAAAGGATGGAAATGCATGGGCCCAAGTGGGGAGACAATCCAGGGTTTGTCTAAGCACCTGAAGCTTCAAAATGGAAACTTTCCTGGCTTTGAAAAGAGAAAACATATATATCAGAAAGGCCAGAGGGATGGTATTTCCTGTCTTTAAGATGAAACAGATGGATGGTAAGTTAAGGAATGAAAGCAGATTCCTCTAGAGCCCCAGAAAGCACTGTCATTTTAGCTACACATTGTTGTAGCCCAGTGAAACTCTAGCCTTAAATCAAGCCTATCCTGTTATAGACAATATAGATTTGTGATCTTTAAGCCAATAAATATATTTTCAGGGGAACCTAAAGTGAACCAAGGATGTGATTAGAATTGAGGATATATGATGCTGATTATCTGAAAAATAAAGAAATGGACATGGGGGATCTTGGAGGATGGTTTTTTATTCCAGTAAAGATCTGCGTCAATGAGGAGGAGGTGACACTATTCCTTTGTTATTAAAAAAATAATCTCAACAGGTAGATGTGAATTCCATATAAAAAGAGTAATGACACATCCAATAAATGGGTAGTTTGCCTCTAAAATTGTAGGCTCCTATCCAAGGAAAAGCTGGTCATCTGTTGACCTTTAACAGTGGAGGAGATAAGACTATAATTGGGAATCTGGCTTAGCTATCACTTACTTCTGACCTTGAAACCTAACCTCTAACCTTCAGCTGACTTCCCAGTGGCGATGACAGCACTTATATTGAAGGACTCTTGTGATGTTTACTGGCAATGAAGGAAACTGTTAAGCCAGTGCCTGGTATACAGCAAGTGGGCAATAGCCGAAACAGCACATAGGGCATGAGCCATTTTCTGTGGCAGACAGATGAACTCATTTAGTGTCAGTGAGACATTTATTCCTTTGGATATATGTAGGAAGTAGATTTCTCTTTCTTCAGTTTCTTCTTTGGTCTACAGCAGGAATTTTCTTTTATAGGTCCAAAGAAAGCAAATGCTGTTTCACTCTTTCCTCTCCCACTTCTCAGGAGAGGAGTAACACCTGGTAAGTGACATGGGGTGAAGACACTGATGCGCATACCTAGTCCCACCATTCCTGCTAGAGGCCTACCTGACTGTTGTAAGAGAGTACTTTTGCATTATTTGTGTCCTTCATTGGCAATCATGTATGGTTCAGGGCCACACTTAGGCTCCAGAACATGTCCAACATGCTCATGTGGTTACTGACCATTTGAAAGTAACCTGTCTGAGTGGACTTTTAAGTACACGTCTCATCTTCACAAACTTAGTTAAAAATTGAATGCAAAATTCTCATGAATATGTTGGGATGATATTACACAGAGAAACTTAACGTATGTTACACTTCAAATTCTGTATGTATCACAAGGTAACTTTACCATAAGCACTAACGAGAATTTGCCTCTCTGGAGCCTGTGAATAGGAAGACATAGTCCTTCCAGCCATGTGTGAGCTGTAGGCCTGCCTGTATGTGTGGTGGTTGGATGAAGATCTAGCTAGTTCAGGATGAAGAGGGCCGACATGAGAAGTAAGCCACATTATCCTCTCCAGTTCTACCAATAACAATGGTGAAATTTCCACTAAACTATTTTTATGATTTACATTCCTACACTCACACGGTACACATAAAGTTATGTAGCAATACATACATGTGCATAAAAATAATAAACAAGTCTTAGAAAGTGGAAACTATCTTTCAAGTAAACATCAAAACAAAACTGTGACAGTTATAATTGCTAGAGATAATAACTTTTAGTTAACTCCATAAACTATCAGGAGTCCCAAAATTATTTTAAAGTGTGGTACATAAACTATAAGGAATCCTAAAAGTATTTCAAAGAGCTTTAAAAATAAATATTGTTTTTATAATGACAGTAAGGTACTATTTAGCTATTTCTAATGTGTTGACATTTGCACTCAAAATGGAAATGCAATCATTCTGCGAAGCTGTGATGACTTAACACAAAGCAGACTATAACAAAACTCTCTACATTCTACTCTGACATTCCATGAAAAATGTTGGACATGACAGAATAGAAATAATTTTATTAAATCAACAACCAGTGTGTTTATATGTCAATATCCTGTGTGAAGAAGTGGGGTCTGTGCACGTAAGTGTGATCAGGAAAGTGAATTTGTGCAACCACGTGAACCGTGAGCGGACAGAGCCTGAGGTTTCTGGGCAACACTCTTTTTGCTTGAAAGAGCAACTGACAAACTGCAGATCTATTCAGACCTGAAAATCTGGAAGATATTTTCTTCAAACTGTTTTCAATGATAAATGTTGTGGGGGAGGGGAAGAAAACAAAAGGAAACTTGCCTCAACCACTTATCCGACAGCATCTGGAAAAAGAGATCAAGGTTTCTCTAATGAAATACTAGTACCATATTACTGCATGCAGCTTTTCACACTGAACAACGCAATGTCTCAACATCTGCATGATCTTCATTATCCAGTGCTCAAGTTTTTCCAAATGCCTAATGCAACTAATTTTTTTTTTTTTTAGATTCCACACTGCAGCTAGTATGTAGAGTACTTCATTCTTGAGAGTAATATCAAAATACATTCATAATTACCAGCTAAAAACATCCTCTTTCCCAGCCTCATATCTGTGCAAAGCTGTCTTTTCTTTATGGACTCCAGGCAGAACAATCAGCTAGACGCAGAAGCTGAGAAGACAGAGCCCAGGCCAGATGCCTGGAGCAGCCCTCCCTGCTTGTCCAGCAGCCGTCTGTGAGGCACTGAGTTCCATGCCTACAGCTGTGGGGAGCTGTGGCCCAGCCTGGGGTGTTTTTTGGTCTGCAGTTACGTTCAAGTTGTTCTGCTCTGGTAAGTGACCATCTCACCCAGATTCTGTAAAGCTCTCACCATAATGACCCTTCACCCTGACCCCTGTAACTGCTCACTTACCCAGACTTCTGTAAGGAATCCTAATAAACAATGGGTTTACCAAGTTAGACTTTAGTGATAATAACCTCACCTCACCTGCTGGTGCAGTCCGGGTGAGTAGACATTTGTTCACATCTCCCCAGGAATAGTGTCACCCCCACCCCCACCCCAGCTGTCTGCACTTCAGACAAAGGTGTTTCCAATTGCTGAAATTAACAAAGTAGGAGGCATTCTAATGGACTCAGCAATATAGATTGCAAAAGATACACAATTGTATCCTTTTCCCTTCAGCATATCCATCACCTAAAATGCACGGAATGCTTAGCTGCTGCTTATGACATAATGCTATTTGGTGAATGCTTTCCCCAGAATGTCTGAGAATTCTGCTAATGCAAATGTTAATTAAACAACTGTCAGTACAAGTGCAGAAAGCCATCTCTGACATGTTCACTGTGAATTCAGCACATAATGCAGAATTCCTAACTGAATTTGAGTATAAAAACAACTGCTGACTGTTTTGCAAAGCACGCTAGAAAAAGCTTACACATTCTTTCTAAAAATTTGGTTCTGAATCAAATGTGGGCACACTCCTGAAAACTGAGCACTGTGTATGAATAACACACACTCACTTTACATTTTCAGCATCATGTACAAGCTGTGGAACATCTGGTGTTTTGAAAATTTGAACAAATCCAGTTGTATTTCCTCTTCCAAATGTGTTCTCTAACATGTGGGACTTGTATCTCAATTCCTCCCCCCCCTTTCTATTTCTCTTTCTCCCTTGTTCCTCTCCCTCCCCCTCTTCTCTCTCTGTGCTGTGTGGTTTCAAACATACATTTTATTTAAATGTAATACATTTCTGCTTTAACTAGAAAATTAAAAGCTAAACAATTAATGAAATGGGGAGACATTTTATAGTTAGACTAAAGATACCAAATTTTAAAGGTCATTATTTTACTTTTCTTATTTCCCTGGTACAGTAGAAAATTTGGCTCTTGAGAACAGTCCACGAAAAAAGAAATGCTGTGCTTGGATTCCACCACCTGAACTAAGAGAACAACACAATAACTACTGAATCTTCACTGAGTTAGCTGTGTGTCTTTTCCTCATAAAATCATACACACACAAACAGCTGAGCCACACACTTCCGAATGGTTCAAAGGCATCTTAAAAGCCTAAGATTAACATTGGCTTAGGTGATGAACATATGGTATAACTTAAAATTCTGAAGCTTAAAATATCATAGACAGGAGCTCAAACTCCAAGTGAAATCTGGATGTCACTCAAGTTTCTGCACAGTTAAATCATAGCTGATAAAGGTCCAGTGCTGCCTGCCTGGTCAGACCTCCACAGACAGCTCCCACTTAGCACACACCAGAGTGGACCATTCCTGGCCTCACACACAATGCTTAAAACACGCTGCAGCCTGAGGACGGGCCAGGAGACTACATTGGAAGGAAGGTTCTTCTGTCTTCTTGCCTATTCCTCGACTACTCCTTCAGCTGTGCTCAGTTCCAGCTCATGAGCCACTTCTTCGACTTCAGACTGCTGGGTGGATGCGTTCCTTCCCTCACATTACACATTCCTCACCTCTCTCAAATATATATTTTTTCTATTTCAAGGAAGAAAATAAAAACAAATCTATAGAATGTAAGAACAGTTTTCATTTTTTCCTAAGTGCTCAATCTACTTTGAACTTCTTTTTTAGTTACCTTGGACACAGCTTTTGGAGAAAACGTAATTGCATCCATAACAGTGATGAGGTCATCCGGACAGAGGCGATCAAAGTACTTCAGGCAGACATCACAGGCATGAAGCCACTCAGGGGAGGACTCTGGGGGCTGCTTGATGAGGTGAGGATCTCCAGTCCAGAACAACTTCTGCAACCAGACAGTGTACAGAGAGCTTGGGGAAAGCATCTGCCCATCCTTCTCAGGGATTCTGGGAGCAAGTTTAGAAATAGACAAGATATTCTGACTCGTGAGCACTGGCTCTAGTGCTTCCAGAGGATCCTCGTTTTCATCTATCAACTTCTTATAATTAAGACCTATTGAAGAGAAGACGAGAAAGGAAGGAAATGGCTGACTGCAGTGGAAACACCAGGCACCTCAAACACACACAAGCCCTGTGGGTGGCTAAGGAAAAGACAGCAATTTATACTACAAGCTTTAGGCTTTCATGAGAAGATCAGTTCTAGCCTTAGCCTGTACCTACACCATGCAATCCCTTATCACTCAACTTATGAAACTCTCAGTGTCCCTCTCTGTACTCTCAGTGAGAGTGAGTCCCCGTGTCCTTGCCTCTGCAGGCCATGCCCCTAGCACCTCCGCTGTCTTCTACCAGTGCAGTCACCAACTTCCCATTTGTCACCAGCTACTTGAAGGCAGTTATCAGAACAATGATAACCTAAAGGACACTCTAACAGCTGCCATGAAAAGATGAATGCATATCAAAGTGCTGCACAAAGTATGAAGCACTGCAGAGAGATATAGGTGTCATTGATACATTTAATTTCCTAGTTATACCCACAAGGATACCATTCTAAATATTTCTAAAATTCAGCAGGATGCAATGGGTCTTCTTTTACGGGTCCTCTGCGTATTTTAATATATATATATATATATATATATATATATATATAAAAATAAAGATTTTATTTATTTTATTTTTAAGTGTGAGTGTCCGCATCTCTGTCTGCGCATCACATGTGTACCTGCTCATAGAGGCCAAAAGAGGGTGTCGGATCTCCTAGACCTGGAGATACAGGGAGTTGTGAACTTGCCTAACGGAGGTGCTAGAAACCAGGTGCTCTTAATTGCTAAGCTACTCTCCAGCTCCACAAGCCCCATGAATATTTTAAATAAATGGGTTCTGCTAAAGTGAAATTCTGTTTAACTGCCTAAAACTAGTGGCCCAATCATGTCATTTTAAAATAGAGAATTTGAGAAGAGAGGGCTTTCCGCAGCAGATCACTCAGAAAATGATGGGGACTCCCAGGAGGTTCCTGTCCTTTCCTGACACTGAATTCTCCCTCTTCAAAGTAAAGGAGTTAGAAGGTAACAAGTAAAGCCAATCACCTTCACAAGTGTGTGGTTCCAAGTCTAAGTCAATCACAATATAGGAACACAGATGATTATATACAGAAAATTAACCTCTAGACTTAATTTAGAGGGAAGGTATGAGCAGGAACATGCGTGTCCTACCTGATGCAATGACTTTAAATTTCTTCAGTAGGCGAATGTGAGTTTCTGGCTTAATAACTTCTGTCCCAAAATCTGCACAGCCACAGTTTTCCAGAAGGGTGAAATAATACAGCAGCCTTTCATGATCAAGGCCAGCGATGGTGGGGTAGATATACTTGACCATGTGTTTATGAAAGGACTCAGGATCCATCTTCAAAGTGTCAAAGAGATGAAGGGTTTGGGCTCGCTTTTCAATTTCTTCTGTGGATAACCTGAAATCAAGAACCAAAGAGTCTACATTAAGATGTTGTTCTTTAAATGCTGGAGAAAAGGCTTATTTATTATTGTGTCTCTGTGTGTGACATGGAAGGGGCCCACACGTAAGCATGGCACAGGGAGCATGTGGAGTTCAGGGGACAACTTTTGGGAGTTGGTTCTCTCCTTCAAACATGGATCCTGGGATGCAATTCAGGCCATCAGGCTTGTGACAAGTGCTTTTTCCCACTGAACCATCTTGCAGGCCCAGTGAGGCTACTTCTAATAAGTCTCCTCTACTTAGCCAAGAGACCAATGCAGTGTATATAAAGGGAACAAGAAGTAGAGGTCTACCCTCCTATGTGGCCTTCACATGTCACCATGGGACAGCAACCCAAAAAAAGAAGCATTTCTACAGTTCTAGAACTGCTCATTCTTGCCAGCTAGGCCACAAAACAATACCAGACATTTATTCTAAGTCTAAATTTTTGGCCTCCACACACATGCACATGCACACACAACATAAATGAACAAATAAAGAAAAATGCAAATTTAAAAAGTAAGAAGGAAGTAGCAAGGGAAAGAATAAACTCTGCCATTTAGGCATGTCTTACATCCAAGAGTGTTGAATTCATATTTAATAAATGACAACTGTATGACATGTTCAAATAAGATTAAAACAGAAAAGAAATAACTATGCTTTCAATACTATCTATAGGCCTGCTTCTTGAATAAAAGATACATCTTAGTATTTTCATACTAATTTCAGTACCATTTGAAACTATCTCAAATTGTAGTATAAATTTTAAAGGGTGTAATTAAGGCTAATCTGCTGAGGAGAAAAAAAAAGTTCACAGTGTTTTATTTGCCAGATTGGCTTGTGTGAGTTCTATTTAACTGGAGAGAGGAGATGTTTTATTTAATTTTCTGTTTTTTTCCCTAGACAGAAGCCTCAGGTCTAGTGCAATCCCAGGGCCCTGGACAGGGCAGGTCTCCAATTTCCAATTGTGAGAATACTAAGGGCAGCGCACTATACCAACAGAAGTGCTATTTCCAGGACTCCCAAGGTAGCAGAGAAAATATTTAGAAACACTGTATATAGGAAAGTGACAGCAAGCTTCTCATGTTTCTTCATAATGTGGAAATGAGGCCTGAGAATGAGAGAAGAGGGAAATGCTTTGTGCTCATTATGTTGACTCCTAGGCTAGTAACTTACAGCTGGGTAATTATCAACACATTAATGAGAAACTTCCATCCTGACCCATCTAACCTCAGTGTGCTTGCTCATGTCCTCACACAGGGACCGGGGTGTCACAAAGGCCAAGTCTCCATACTAACAACTGTCTCCCAAACAGGAAGCCATCTTTAACAATTCTCCCTTTTAGTAGCAATATCCTAAAAGAGTCCTCCTGCCACACCTCACTCCTAACACTCCAATAAGCAGTCTTCAAGGTAAACCCACTTTCAAAAAGGACAATGACTCCATAACAGTTTATGTAGGATCTGTTTAACTTAATTCTGAATCTAGTCCTTCTCAACATGACTTTTTCCTCACACACTCACAATTCTGTGCTGACAACTCAGTTTGTCTCATGTGTAATTTTACCTAATTATCTTGTCAGATCCTGGAATACCTTTACTGACATATGATAAAGACCCAAGCATCTCTCTTCAGTAAATTACAACGTGCTAAGATCTTTAGTAGGTGCCAGTGATCAATAGCCCATCTTAACAGCTTCCATTGAAATAAACTGTTGTCTTCTCTTTGGAACAAGAAATGAAATCTTTGCTTAGAAAACATTTCCAACAATCCCCACTCAAGAAAGCCAACAAAATACTATGAAACCATCATAGACTTTTCTCTAATCTAACTAATAATTACCCTTTAAAATGGTTTAAGCCTTCTTCCTGGACCAAAGTTTAGCTATAAAGCTGCTTATATTCCATGTGTTGCCTAGTTAGCTTTCAGGGGCTAACTCCTGGAAGGAGCTGGCATTGTTTGTACTTACTGCACAAGGAGTAAATTGTTACGACTAATCCTATAATTAAGGTGTTCTGTAATGCCTTCAAATTGCCAATCACCCAAAACTGATTCAAAACAGCATGTACTGAAGGGACTCATATTTGTACAAGAAAACAAATATATTTAAATACATTTTTCTTTATTCAATCTGAGACTGAGTGATTATAAAATTCCATTAGCTGACTGAAAGGCATATGTACAAGAGAAGAGGAAGGAGGAAGCAGAATGAGGGAGACGAAAAAAAGGCGCTGAGAGGCTAGAGAGAGCACACAGACGGGATAGGGCAGGGTGGACATGAAACTTACAGGCAACCCAGAAGCACTTTGGATCTATGATGTCACTTGGCCTTAATAACTACTCTACAGAAGGTCTTCTTTCTATTCTCTGAAAAAAGAAAAAAAAAGCTCAAACTAATCTAACTGAAAAAAGCTAAGAGCTGGTCCCAAGTTAGACCTTCCAGAGACAGTTTTGTTTATACCCAATGAAGCACTGAAGCCCAGGTGTCCATCTGAGAATGTTGTTAGGTGCAGTTCAGACAATGACTGGGCATTTCCACAAAGACTAATCTCCAAAGCATGAAGATCCATGAATCCCAGTGAGTGACACCAATGGATGGGTGGCTGCTACACTGGCAACCGTGAAATGACACATCTACCCTCTGAATTACAGGCACCCCCAAAAAGGGATCAAACTGAGGTATTAAGAATAAGGATGCCTCAGGGAGAGCATGGGGAAGTTGGACTTAAATTTTCTAGATTACCTAGGTAGATAGTTGGCGAAAGAATTTATAGTATTTGAGAGTCTATTTCTTGTAACAACTGATGAGTTCCTTCAACAAATATTTTATTAAATAAATACAATGGTAATATTCCACTGTATTTATACAATATTGAAGCCCATGAGTAAGTTTTGTCTCCTTCCCAAGGGCAACCCTATCTCTTAGGCTTTTAGCCACCATAAAAGCTCAATTTTGACTGGCTTATACAACTTCATACTATTTGCATCCTTAACAGTGTTATCAGAAATTCCACAGCACAGACACAGTAACAGGCATCACATCCTAAACGGCCATCATGTTCTCTATCATCACTGTTTTCATGGCAATAACTGATATTCACACTGACTTCAAGAGCAGCGTGCAGGAGCCTCCTCTAAGGTACTTGCTATGAGGAGAGCTGTTCCAGAAGCACTCAGACACCACTCCCTGGAACACAGCCATGTTGGCTTCTACCAGTAGTGGTATAAGACACATGGACACTTCTAAAAACATGCCCTATATGAAAGATATTCTATATAAATCTCTAATTCCCTGGTTTTTTTTGCAAAATTGTGAAGTCATTTTTGCAGGGGAGAAAACTGACTTGGAGGGGATGTTAAATTTTTTTTATCAGGAACACCTTAAACAAGAGGCTTGGCCAGGCTCGCATGAGTCAAAACCAAAAGAACAACTCAGACAAGGAGTCACAGCACTGGGGCTTACCTGGAACAGGACGCACAGTAACTGAAATTTACTGTTTTCTTTATATCTATTTCTGGGTCAGGAGTTTTTGGCTGCATGTGAAAAAAGAAACTTAAGAATCACACTATGTGAATGTTCAGCCTTAAACGGGACATCTCTATTACCCCGTCCAAGACCCAGGAGACACTGTGAAAGAGGAAGCAGAGAGCCTGAGTTCCTAGCCAAAACATGCTTGTGTACAAAAGGCATGGAAGCAAGAAGGATACTTGTAGCACTGTGCTACCATCTTTTGTCCTCAATTTAGGAAAGAGAAAGGAAGGGTAGAAAGAAAGAAATCTTTACTGCTCTTGCAGGGATGTCTTGATAGAGAGAAAGAGAGAAAAGACCCTCTTAGGCTGTCTAAAGCTTGGAGCAGGAGCTGACAGTCAGCCAGACTAGTCTCTCAGATCACTATCCTTGAACCCAGTTTCTCCAACCAATGTTCTTCTATGCAATAACCAATAAACCAATCCACCAATGAGCCAACGACAAACCAACAACCAATGAACAACCAACCAAACAACCAACAATCAACCAACTCTGGCTCTCGAGGCTTCAACCCTTATATACTCAGCAAAAGTTCCCAGAAGCCCAAGCAGCACACGACCATAAAGACAAGCTACATGTGGCAAAGCAGCTGCAAATAACAACTCTCCGAATCAAGCTCATAATCATGAGCGCACCTGGGATGGGAACAGAAACATAGTCCAAACACCATTTTGTGTTTTTAAAGAAACCAAAAGAACAAAACTTCCTCCACTGTCCCAATAAAGTACTGATTAGGAAGAGGGGCAGCGGGAGTTGGGGGCGGGATGTGGGCGAATAAGAATACAATATGGTACACTTCTGCAAAACTGTCACAGATTTAAACTTTAATGAATCACAACATGGAAATGAGAGTTGCAGAGTGCTTCTATTTTACCAGTGGTAGAAATTAGTTTTTCATTTCCCTTAAGTGTAGAAGATTTATTTTTGTGCACAATACAAATCATAGCCCCGGTCAACTTCTCTAGTCCCTTAAGGTGAATGAAAGATCAAAACTGAACATATGGTTCAATTTTAATCACATTGTAAGATCTGTGACCTGAGTATCTACACACAACATTACAACTTAGATATAGGCTTGTGCTGGTTCTGCATTTTATTTGTTTTAATTTTCAGTGCTCTGGCATACCAATGAAATTAAGTTACTTTAAACCTTAGGAGACTAATATGAGCTGAAGTGTTTCTTCTCCATTTAAGAGCCACTCTAGCACTAACTCCTCTTCTGGACCAGGGGCCTCCTAGAGAGTGAGGCCAGAAGAGGTAAGAATTCAGGATTTTTACAGTGTGGCAACTTGGGCACAAGCCTCACTGTGAGCAACAGCCACTCTCAGGCATAAATTCTGTCTCTTGTTTCCTTCAGAACAAAGCAGCTGTGATCATTATAGCTTATTCAGTGCCCCAAGAGGTACAGCCAACTCTTGCATATCGCTCTGGGATGGAATAAAACCTCCCAAACATGAAATTGACTTAAAAACAGCACAGTCACTCAAAGTCCCTATGAACAGAGGCCTTTCCCTATGTGTGCAAAAGGGTCAGTATGTAACTCACCAACAAGGAGAAGACTGTTTCATGCTATGTTCCAGCCAAGAAAAGCATTGGGACCATCACCTCAGGGGTCACAGAGACTGAGAGCAATGCACAGTGTGTTTAATAAGAAGGCAGAGGTGAAGCATTACAAAATCTGTACCCAACTTTACTTAGCTCTCCTTGGCTCACCACATTCTGTTATGAGGCCTTCCTTTAGCTATAAAAACATCAAGAACTCACACTTGGCTCACAGTTCCCTTGGGCTGGAATGAATACTCTTCCTCTATCCTTCTTCAAAAGTGAGGTTTTTTTTTTTTTTTTCCTTCACATGCAAGAGAACCTTTCCCAACTGTACTGAGTTTTTCCTTTACTCACTGCACCTGATGTGGATATTTATGCTGGGGGAGTGAGGAGAATCAGGACTATTTATCAGGGTATAAGCTCCATGGGATTTCTATTCTGTTTAGTACCTAAAACTCTGTTTAGTATACAATCTCACAAAATAGCAACATTTAATGAATAAATACAATGCAAATTCATCAGCTACAAGCAATCTCTGGTATTTAAAAATGAACCCTTGTCTAAAACTTGGAGATGAAGAATAAGAATTAGAAACAACAATAATAGGAATGACTACAATAATAAACAGAAAAGCTGGCTTGTACAGGCCTCATAGTTCTGTCTCTTCACAACCCTGCAAGTAAGGACAGTGACACCCCCACCCCCTGAGAAAACAGTGACTTGGGTGGATTAATACACAAGCTCAAGACTATGCAGTACACAACTGTGGGGAGTAGCTCTGGGTTTTAAAAGATGATCTTTTTCAAGTCCCATACCCTCACTATTGGGCCACACATTCACAGGTGGTGACTACCATCTACAAGGTCCACTAACCTGCCTAGAGAAGCCTCAAGATAAAAGTGTTACTAAATCTGCAATGAGTAGCAAATCAGCTTAGAATGTGCCACAGCAGAATCAAGATGCAGACAGAATCAGTTTCTGCTGGTGGGAGCGACTCTATATACTTGCAACCAGGCAAGATAAAAGTTTTGTTTACAATTAGTAAGAGGAAGAAAAGGAAACAGAAATAGAAAGGATGGAATAGAAGGAACATACAGGGAGGAAGAAGATCAAGAGCTCAACTGTAGATGCTTAGGAAAATCAGTTCCCAGAAACAAATATCACAAGTTAAGTAATCATGCACCACACACGGCAGATTAGGTATTTTACCACTTAATCACTTAAGTTGTACTACTCTTTGCTTACAGTTGAGGACAGCAAGCTTCAGAGAAGGGGTCACCTAGTTCAAAGACAAGCAGATATCATGACATGCACAGGAATTGCTCCAGCCACCTGGACTTGAGGAACAATATCTGCTGTGTAACAGTGCCTTCCTTGCACCTGTCTGTCTAGATGGCACTGCAGGTCAAAATCAGTCAGAGGAAGAAGGGAAAGTGACTAGAGGAGAAATGAACTTCATGGGTGAATCATGAAGACTTTTTCAAGGAATAACAGTAAAACAATACCCTAAAGCAAAGAACAGCATCTGTTATTCTACTGGTTAACTTCCCAATGGCTTAACTAATAAAATGTTGGGCAACTTTGACAGTATTTACAAGACTGATTTCTAATAACCAGTTAATGTGTTTGATTAAGTAGTCAGGCAAAGTGCTGCCTTCTAAGCAAGAAATAGAGTCCCAAACAGCACTTGGTAAATCAATAGTAAGTGCATTGCCACTCACAAGTAATGATGCCGGGAGGTAACGATTTCCTGCTTTTTAATTGCTGTGCATCTACATAATCACATTGCTTTCAGGTATAATGACATGCCAGGAAAAGCCTTGCATGCTCCTCAATTGCCTGATAATTTGTAATATATTCAGAGACCAAAGACTCATCCTGTTTGCACAGACAACATCCCTTATGTAACATTCAATGAAAGAGAAAAGGCTACGTAGTAAAATGCCATGGTATATTTTTAAACACCACGCATATCACAGAAAATATTTATTTCAACATATTACTGTGCTTGAGAATTGGTGAATTCAGGACAATATTTATTATCCATAACACCACTACCATGGAACAATCTGATAAATGCTCAAATGTAGATGTTAACACTTCAGTGATTAATAACAATTAAACATGTTAGGTCCTAAAGACCTTTTGTCCCTTCAGCAGGATTTGAACCTTTCAGCTTTCCTTCCCCTTCTTAACACTAGACATGGCTTCCCAACAGTAAGAACACCGTTTTCTTCCCTCTTTCCTGCTGCTCTTTGTATCTTTTGCTAGAAGCTCATTCTCTACCAGGACAAGTGGTAAGGACCTCAAGGTCTGCCTCGGGTCTCCCTCGTTTCCTCATCCGAGTCCCTGCCTGGAGCACAGCACAGCTGTCATCCACTTACTCAGAACTCTCAGGTCAGTCCGTGTGCCCAATTCTTTTGACTTACAGCTGTCCCAGTTCCAGCTGCCTGTCCACATCACACTGTCCTCTTCAGGTACAAGTAAGTCACTTCTCCATCCAACTCGACTTTTGTATTGTTCCCTGACTGGCTCAGAGGTGCTGCCATCTAATAGGTGGTCCCACAGACCTTCCCCTTTACTGTCCTGCATGTTATTCCTACAACAGCTCCTTGTCTGTGCTGGCGTCCATACTGCCATTCTTCCACACACTAATAAAAGAGATGTTATCAAAGCCAACATTTGGTCATTTTGTTTTCACTTTTTATATCACTCAACTGCTTAAATAAATAGCCCATGGTTCTTTAAGGAGATGCCAAGGTCCCTTCCAAGGGTCTGAAAAATGGTGCATTTAGGACAGCATTTACCATCTATATATGACACATCATCACAGTACAATTTGATAAATGCTTAAAATGTAGATGTTAACATTTGAGTAATTAATAAAATCACAAGACGCCATAGCACTGCTGTGCTTGCGGTCCAGTTGCTACATCTCACCCGCCTGCATCCCCCACTTCAGGCCTCACTCATGCTTTGTCTCTGCCAGGCCCTTAGACTCATGATGCTCCAACCAAAGGAACTCTGTGCTTACTCAATCCTCTACCCCCCAAATGGCTGCCTTTCCTTTGTAGTACTTTAGCCTAACTCAATATTTAGATCTCAGCTTGTAATAGTCCATTCTGAATTGCCATAATAAAACACAAGAGCAGACAATTTCATAATTAAAAAGGTTTATCAGATCACAGATCTAGGAGCTAGCAGAGTCCTAAGTCTGCACAGAGATGTGCAGAGTGAAGAAAAAAAACATGTCTACACCATCTTGTTTCTTCTCATATAGTCACCATACTGAATGGAGAAGCTCTACACTCTGATGACCTTATCCAATCCCAATCATCTCCCAAAGCAACACCATAGCAAGATGACATTACTACCCATTATGCCCCCTCCCCCTGTGAGATTACACTTCAACAAGTAAACACTTGGGGGTACTTACACCATACCCAAACCACAGCATAGCTCAAATGTTATGCTTTCAAGAAAGACTTCCATAACTATTCTACTTTCCTAAGTGGATTTTCCACTTTAGAACATAAAAGTTTTATTTTTATATTTGCCTAAATCATTAACCAACTGTCATTTAACTCCCACTGCATGTAAGTCCTTTGAGGTAGAAACATCTAAGCACCTCCCTCCCAGACTACTCTAAACTGCCAAAACAGTTGTTCCTAGCACCTTGAGGAAAGGGAGTAGGCAGACCCCACCCTACACTCAAAAAAGACAAGATCAGGCCACCTTATAGTAAGCACTCCCACCCCAAGGAATGCTATATAAAGCTTATCCCATGCTCAGTTCTTTGCTGCTTTTCTCCAAAGCAGAGGCAGCCACCCACCCCTACCCCCTGCCTTGCCTTTTTCCCTCTCAATAAATCTCTTGTGTGAGATCTGTTGCATGGTATGACTCTGAGGTATTCCTTGGCCCCCAACTGCCAGGACACCTTTCCATCTGAGCAGAAACACACTGCGGACTCTGAGTTCCAAGCTGCCAAGATACCCACCCTTATCCCTGAATAGTGCAACAGTGATGCCAGTAGATTTTAAATGAACATATTAATGCACAGTACAAACTCAGATCTCTGCTGAAAAACTAAAACTTATGGGCTGTGGAAAAAGGGAAAACTGTGCCAAGACATCCTACTCTATAGCTAAGAGGAACACTGAAATTGTACAGTTTTAGGACTGTTCTAAACTAGTGCCTGAAGAGACAGGAATGGACATTAATACACACGTAAACTGTACTTACCCACTGTCACTGAACAGGAACTCCAAATGGGTCATGAAGACTTCCCACTGTGAGATACTGTATCGCTGTGCCAGAGAAAGAGCGATGCTGTAGACATTTTCTTCAAGAGTTCTTCAGCAGTATCCATCAAGCACAGAGAAGGGAAAGAAAAGAAAAACATGACCCTAATCAGCAAAGAAAATACTCCTTTGGACACAGCTGTGCCAGGGCTGGCAGTACAGCTCTCCCTAGGACAGCTCTTGAGAACGCACTGGAAAGACTGCCTGGCTCTTGTCCCTGGTACCGCAAGTTATCAGGGATGTATCTGCCAGTGTCTCCCCATCAAGGTAATTCTGGTTCCAGGAGTGATCTGACCAAGTGAGGGAACATTCTAATTGTCACAAATGGGGTGGCATTTGTGGTCAGAATTACCCAGTCAAATGTTAAGAGTGATGAGGAAAAAAGAGAAGAATTATGGTCTATGCTCTATAGCCTACAAGTGATACTGGAAAAGCATACAAGTAATATGTGTGTGTGTGTGTATACATGTATATATTGTTCTGCATTGTCAGGTGCTATATTGCTTCAGTCATTAAAAAACAAATCAAGATGTTTCTGGAACACACAGCTTTATAGGGAATAAGACATGAAATAGCATTTACATAAAGTGGGGGTAGGTATATTTTTTCTTTAACTCCAAAGTACTGTGTGAACTGGAATTAAGAGTAATCAGTTTTAACTGGAGGATGGGGTACAGCAAGCTTTAACTAAGCACAAGTGTCAAAGGGCCAATCTGATAGACTCCTGAAGAATGAAGCAAATAGACCATCCACAGGAGAAGCACAGGATCCTCAAGCCTAAGGGACCTACAACTCTCTCTGCAGCCAACAAAGATCTGGAGGAAGGTTTAAACCTGGAAATGGCATCAGTGGGGGCAGGGAGGTAAGGAATGCCAAGAAAAAGGTTCAAAGCAGTAACATTATGGTTACTGCAAGGAACCTTACTTTCTTGGTTGGGAGGGTCTACATGCAACCAAAGCAGCGGCCATAGCACTGCCAGGATTACACCTCCAGCAGAGCAAGGGACACTACTTATGTGTTCCTGTAGCCAGGGGTTTGCAAATGCTCTCTGGAAAGGGCCCCTGGTAAGCACTTTGGCTTTACTGCTGTACAGTGTCTGTGCTCATCTTTTGTACTCTTTTGGGATTCTTGTTTGTTTTTCTGTAAATTTTTAAAAGTAGGAAGGTTATTCTTTTTTTTTTTTTGCAGGCCACAGAAGAAAAATATTCAGGGCTGAGTAAGACTGTTAACTCATGGGAGTATGTTACTGTTAGTGAACACTTTTCTAATTAGGTTTAGACACTATGTGACAGAATAAGAAACCACTAGGAACATTACCAATGCACTCTTTGTATTGTGGGAATCTAGGAGAGGCATATGCTGGATATGGATTGTTGTGTGTGTGTGTGTGTGTGTGTGTGTGTGTGTGTGTGTGTGTGTGTGTGTATGAGAATGTGTTCATCACAGTACCCACGTGGAGATCAGAGGACAATTTCAAGGGTCAGTCCCCAGGTGCCTTCTACCTTTTGAGTCAAGGTCTCTCACTGGCCTGAGTCTTTGCAACATAGACCAGGGTAACTCGTCCAGAAGCTTCCAGGGATCTGCCTATGTCTACCTGCTTTTTCACCATCACTGGGATTGTAAGAAAATGTCACAATGTCTGGCCTTTACGTACACTCTGGGAAATCAAATTCAAGTCCTCGAGTTTACGTGGCTAGCACTTTACCGATTGAGCTATCACCCCAGGACTGCAATGGTATCTTTATCACTTCAGGGAGAAAGAACACAATTATGATATATCCTCTTGAAAGCCCCACTGCCTGACTCAGAATATTTTCACAAAGACATGCAGACAACAAAAGACATATGTAACAGGCTTGTAAAACCCAAGGGGTAAGAGGAAGAACAGTCACAATGTAGTGGCAAAAATCAGGAGAAACTGGTTTTCAATCCTGCCCTGGACATTGTACTCCCCACCAAGTTAAAAGTGGCCAAGCTCACAAACCACTGAAACTACGAGGCATTTTAAACAGACACGTGCAGACAGCAGTGTATTTTTGTAAGCAACAGAATATAGAAGACTCTATTATATATTTATCAAAAAGCATATTTTTGGCCTTGAGAACATACTTCAAATAGCATATGCTAGCTGCATACTTAAGACAAAAGCTCTAGCAAAATGTAAGTAGTAACATAAGGCTCTTCTTCCCTCACAGAATTGTATTCTGCATAGTAGCCCTCTCTCACAAGAAACCATGAACAGGGCAGCGAGGATTACAAAATTCCCCAAAGAAAAAGCACACTGGATCTAGAGTAGGAAACCTGGGCTCAAATCCTGGCTGTGTGACCTCAAATAACTCTTTAAAACTCTGTTTCTCAGATGCTTCTTCCAGAAGCAAGGAAGTTAGGCTACACACTGTGTTACGATACCATTAAATCAGACATTAAATGACTGAAACTAACCTTCCAGGAGGGATGATGTGAATAGGAAGCCACCCTGCTTCTGTTCTTGAGACTAACACAGACTTTCCCCACGATCTCTCCTTCAAGTCCCCCATGCCCTGCCTTTCCTCAGAGAGAATCACAATGCCTCTGAGGCTAATATAGTTATCACTGAATGGCAACACAACTCTGCCATTTTCTTAAGGATTTAAAGGATAATAATGAATAATAACATACTATTACCACAATCAAAACAATTTTTGGTATTTCAAAGTAATTTCTAAGGAGACATTAGAAACTACCCAGTGTACACACAATTTAACCATAGGTTCAGGGCTATAATTCTGACCTGCATGGCACACACATACTTCCTTGAGAATGGAACAGTGTACAAGAAAGCAAATCATGTTGTGGTAGAGACATGATATCTTTGAAATGTGACAGACCCAGATTGAGGTCAAACCTGAAACTTTGGGCCACTGACCACTCCTTATCAGCATTTCTTATTTTCATTTAGCAAATGTAGATAAGAACAGTTTCATCTCACAGGGCTGTCTATGGAAAGAAAGACTTCAGGTGAAGCCTGCAGAACACCCCACATTACACTTTGTGCATGGTCCATGGTAAGTACTCAACAGCTGTGTAAAAGTGTTAAAATCCAGTTCTACTTAGTAACCACAAGGGTGACTCCACTTCTCCCATCCTCTGGACAGTAAATACTACTCACTTGATCTAAACTACTAAAATACAGCACACTACATTAAAACATAAGGGATTTCCATTCCTCCATTTCTCCATTCCTAGAGAGTCATTCTTGCAACTGGGTTTAAGTTGTACCACCTTCTCCCACCGGGTCTGCCCCTCACTCAGAAAGGAAAATGGCAGCTTGTCCTTGCTCTATAATGAGAATGGGCTAGATAATGGCTTGTTTTTCTAGAATCCAAGATACAGGCACCTGTCCATACCACACTGGATCGTCTGGAATGAAGGTAACTGTATCTGTGAAGATACCGAAGAGTATCGATTCTATATACTTTGAAAAGTGAGATTCTTAGCCAAGAATAAGAGGAAATCTCATTTTAAAAGTTCCATCACAGGCATCATACTCCTTACCTGAACTACTGCCTATGTCCTTAGGACAGACATAATTCAGGAACTGGGTTACCAGACACATAAGAAGCTAACAGCAAACAACAACAAAAACTCCAGTACAATCCAGTGGCACTACCTAAATTTACAGGCTCATAAGTCTGCATCTGTTGATCTATGTACTATCTATTCCTCACAGAACTGAGAAAACTGGAGAAAGTTCTAAGGTAACAAGCGTGCATGCTAATTTATTAATTTGACTCGTCCTTCTGAATTTTGAATCCACCCCTCACGAAACAAAGCAACCCCTTACTCTGCAAGTCCCAAGATGGTTTCTCTTTTGTACTGATCATCAGCAGTAAACCGCTGTACATCCACACCCTTCCGCAGGCCCTGGAGGAGCTGAGCCTGGGTGAAATCCAGAAGTCGCTCATTGTAGTAGTGCAGCTGCTTGGTCAGTGACATGAGATCCTCAGGCCAGGCTTCATGTCCATGGCGAGCCACGTGCCTGGTAACCATCTTGATTAACTCTTTTGGATCAACCTGTAAAAGTTGTAGAAAATGTATTTTATATACAGTATGCATATATGAGCAAGTATTTAAAAAGAGCAGAACACAGCTCCTTGAAATCAGTTTGGCACTTCATACTGCTGGGTTTATTTAATCACAGACAACTAAAAGCCAACGACAGAAGTGGCACTTTGCACACCTCAAAGAAGATACACAAAGCTGAGCCTACAAGCAACCTTCTGAACTCCTGCTTGATCCTTTTTTCCATCTTAAAAACCCAGAACAACTTATAAATTAGTATTTTCAGCTTACTATCATAAACCTATATCACATTTTTGTCCTAATCCACTGATCACTTCTACTAATTCACTCTGGGAAGACATTCCAATCCTCATTGTCTCTGGACACATTCTTGAGGTCTACCGCAAACACTCCCAATAAGAAAGGTACAGTTAAATAATCTCACTATAAAAGGTTAGACACTGAAGGAGAAGAATGTTTTCTTCAGGAATAGGTTAGAAAAACAAAAATAAAAACCAACTCTAGCTTGCAAAGTCAAAGTCATGTCTAGATATACAAGAAAGCATGCAATAGTCAAAGGTTTTTAACTCTGTATGATTCGAGGCCCAAAGGGACATGGGACCCATGTATAGCTCCTGGCAGCTTCTTGAAAGCAATAAAATTATTTAAATAGAACAAAACAGAGAATCCAACAGATGACAGAGTAGAGGCATAAGTGATTAAGTAGACATATTTACTTATTGTGTGTGTATATAAATCTATTGAGTCAAAGTAACAGAGGCTCAGCCATGATTCTGGAATTACAAATAGTTTTAACACTATAATGGCATTAACTCAATCCATCCTGATCCTAGGAGATATACTGCATATTTTAAAATAAGAAAGTTAGGGAGGAAAAAACCCAGACTCTATCTTTGGTTCTCAGAACTCCATTCCTAATGATGGTAAGCTGTCAGCATTTTTAGCATGAAAAACCATTATTCTGAGATACACAGGAGATTTGTCAGTGTTACGTCTATTCAACCAAATGTAGCCTGTCTCTCTTTTCACCCTATTATGAAACAATCTGGAGGCATACATAAAGACCAATGAGAGAAATACTGAATTGCAACAAATAGACTTAAAGTAAAAATATGATACTAAATTATACCACAGGAAACCACAGGGTCATTTTAATTCATTCATGATAAATTTTTATAAGAGATAATGCTTCTATGCTATTCTTTTTGTTTGTTTGTTTGTTTTTTCTTTTCTTTTTTTTTTTTTTTTTCTTTTGAGACAGGGTTCCTCTGTTATAACTCTAGCTATCCTGGAACTCACTCTGTAGATCTCAAACTGAGGTTGGCGTCAAACTCACAGAGACCTACCTGCCTCTGCCTCCCAAGTGCTGGGATTAAAGGTGTGCATCACCACCATCTGGCTTCTGTGCTACTCTTTAACTCTTATAGCCACTGCCATTTTAGTCTTAGTTTATAAATTGAAAGCATTCAATGCCAACAACTATTTTCTGGACATTCTTTGATTAGCTACTTCATGGTCACATAACATCAAATATCTCCAATGTTTAAAATTAGTAGCCTTCACAATTCAAGTTTACCTATAATTTAAAACCTTTGTTCCTATGCTCTTTTACACAAAAACACCAAAAGAATGTTGTGTGCACTTATATGCCAAGCAATTTACTGTTCTGCTACTTTAGTGTGTCCTGCTACTCTAGAGATGCAACCTACTAAGAGAGGCAATGAAGCAAGCACAGGTGAGATGGAAGGGCACGATGAACTAGGGAGGCTACAGGGCAACAGAATGTGTCAGAGAAACCTTCTTGGAAGAATTACTATCTAGGCTACCTTCAGGGACTAGCAGCAGAAATTATAAAGGTCTGGTAAGTATATTCTGGGGGCTCAGACTATAAAGAAAGACTGAATGAACAAATCAACTCTCATTGCAATTACAGAGTTGTCTATGAATCAGCTGTGTGATGGTTAATACTGTCAACTTTACAGGATTCTGATACACACCTAGCCATTTCTGGGAGAACGTTTCTAGATTGAGTTAAATAAAGTATGAGGACCTACCCTAAACATGAGCAGCACCATTCCATGGACTGTGAGTCCCATACTGAATATATGGAGAATGTGAGCTAAGCACTAGCATCTCCCTGTCTGCTTCCTGATTGTGGCTTCAATGTGACTAGCTGCTACCATGTCTTTCCTACAGTGATGGATGGTATCGTCAAACTGTGAGCCAAAATAAACTTCCCTCCCTCATTACTCCTGTCAGGTATGCTGTCACAACACCAAGAAAACAAACACAAACTACATATAAACTATTATCTGGCAACAGATGTAGGCAAAAGGAAAAGATGCCTCAGCTCTTACTGTGCCTATGGCTAATATTTTCTTTTTTACCTGTAGAATGTTTTGCATGTAACTCTAAACCTTTAGTCATGCATATAAGTACCTGTGCAGTCAGCGCTTTCCCACACATGCACACTGTCTCTCAGCAGGAGTGGCTTACCCGTCCCTAAGCCTCAATATCATTTAACACCACAGTTATATTCTCTTTGCTCTAATAACATTTTATGACACAAATACAAAGGCCATGTGGTGAACTAAGTTCCAAAATGGTAGCACACAGAGGTTACAAACATGAGCATTGCATTCTGTATATAGGCTCTAATATGTGTCCTGCAGGAAGCTTCAAGAATACATGCAACCTTCAGATTCACATATGGCAAATGAATTTATTGATGTCCTTTATCTAATCAGTAAAATCACGTGGCATCATGAAATAGGAAGACATGCAGAATTAGCAGCTGGAGAACCTTGTGACAGGAGGCTCACTAGGGATTTCACTGTCTTGCCTGTAAAGGGACTGCAATGATAAAGCAGCTTCCATGACTGTGGGAAGCCTAAGAGAAAATACGCAAACCAAGCATGGTATATAGCAAGGGCTGGAACTTGTTGAAAGACATTTAAAAAAAAAAAAAACCTTACTGTAATTGCTCTTGTATTACATAATCTATGCTTCCTTTCTCTCATTAAATCATAGCTTCTGGAGAAGAGAGACCATGAACACGTCATAAATCCTTCCTATCCAGAACTCAACAGAATCTTCTACAGAAATAAGGTACACGGCAAAGTGGACACAGTATTCTAGGTTTTAAAGCAACAGTTCCATTTTATGTTTCTGTTCCCACCCACGGTAGATGGACAATTTGAAGGTCATTTCCTGTTTTTTAACTATGAAAGACTGTCACTCCAACACCCTCCTCAACCTGTTGAAAAACAGAAATAAGGTATTTTTAAAAATTTTATTAGTTCTTTAAGAATTTTGTACATGTTTTGATCATATCTAACCTCCCTTTCCCAAGTCTTTCCAAATCGAAACCCCAACTTTGCATGCTTTCTACACTTATTTGTGCTGCCCAAAACAGTCAGGAATATGTGGCCTTCTACTAGAACTTTGTAGACTCATCAAGGGCTACAGTCTTAGAGAAAATGGACCCTTCCTTTCCCAGCAGCTAACAACTGTCAATACCTCCTTGGCTAGTTGACCTCATGGCCAACTCCTTTCTCTGTGCTGCATATTGGTCTGCTGGACTTCTACAGGTCACGTGCACACTGTCACAACCACTGTGAGTCCTCCACTGCCTCTTGCTCTCCCACTCTTTCCACCCCCTCACTTCCAATGGTCCTCAAGCCTTTGGAAGATGGGGCGCAGAATACATGTTTCTTTGCAGACTAAACCTTTTGTACTCTTACTCTCTGCACCTTGGACAGTTGTGGGTCTCTGTGTTGACCATCATCTGTTGCAAACAGAATCTCCTCCAATAAAGCACTACATTCTCATTTTATGAAAACAAGTTACACCCAGAGCTTACTTTCAAGGAATTCAAAACTAGTGATTGACAAAGAGGTATGTAGGAACAGTTTACAGGAGGCAACTGAATAGAAAGAAGTTCCTTGCAGAATCAGAGGCTACAAATCCTGGGACCTTTGTAGAGGGAAGAATTGATTTTGTTTCTTCATTCTTCTGGTGCTCAGTCTCTACAAAGCAGGAAAGGGGGCTTCACCAGATGATCACCTTAACAAGACTAAAATCCTATGAATGTACAAGAATTCAATCATTAAAATAAAATAAATACTTGCGAATCCCTCCAGGTATGGAAATGAAGTTCTTCATCTCTGCTATATGCTTCTGCTAAATATTCAGAACTGATTTCTTTTACAAACATATTTTTCAGACTAACAAATTATAGTGGATGGAATCCCATACAGTTTAAACACCTTAATCTCTTTTCCTTTATTGAGAAACTCACCCTGTGTGAATAATTTTTCTTTCCCAATTTTGTACATCAAATTTATTCGCTTTATCTATGAAATATTTAAGAACAAAAGCCCAATATTTAAGTCTTTGGGATGGAAAGGTTGAGACTTAATATACCTTTACTGAGTCTTGGCTAATATAACAACCTGGAGGAGAGGTGTCCATTAAGATCATCTCTGTGTTAAGATGAGTAGAACACTAAGAACTCCAATGAGGCTGTTAAGTTGCTGGCAGGTGATGCAAGGGTCTGACTCTCAAGCACAATGCCTTCAGGAAGCTCCTTTTATATTTAGGATTTGGAGAAGACTTTCTCTTAAAACTTTAGGACCAGTGCATACACAGTCCTCACTACATGTAAGTGAAATTAGCAATTGGAGCCTGTCCACCAGTGATTTATATTTCCACCAGATTTATAAATGACAGATCTTTGTACTGCCATTCTCTATTACAGGTAAATCTGTTTTCATACCTGAATGTATAAATGGGTGTGGGAAGCTTAAGAATAAACACCTGGATTGGAGCTATTTCCTATCCATTCTTTCCTTCTCCAACAACAACTCAGATAACAAAGACTCAGATAGCAATATCAGTTTGTGCTTAGCTCCCTGAGTACACCTCTTTTCTGCACCTGAATAGGATAATGAACAGGAGTATTCTATTATTTGCTTAACAGCAGATTTATCAGCATGACAAAGGTATGAATTATCAAAATATCTGTTAAGTTTAGAGACATGTTATTTTTCAATATTTCAAATGATTGTGGAAAACGTAAGAAAAACAGACAACTTTTCACAAAGTCTTCTAAGAATAAATAAAATTACTTCTGCAGAAAAAACAAACAAACAAAAAAATGAGTTGGCCCCAAGGGCCTAGGTTACTGTCATTTCCTCTTGAGCATCAAGCTATATGGTTTTAAACTTGAAGCAGTTTCTTCTCTATAGTCCTCATAAAGATTAAATGAGACAGAATAGATGAGTGTGCTGGAAACTTGAGCTGCCTATATGGATTATGTACTTACTGGCACTATTATTTTCTATATCTTTCTTTTAAGGAACTTTTCTGATTATTACTTTTAAAATTCAACTTCAATTTCTGTAGTAGTTACCCCGTGTAGTCATCACTTTACTCAAAATATTCCAAGTAATTCTCATTCACTCCAGTATTTCATTTGATACACACAATCACTCATCCCTACAAATGCAAAACTTTTAAACTTTCAAAAGTGGTTTCACTTGAACTTCACATCAGCCTAGCAATGGGAGAAGAGGCAAGCTGTTTCTGTCCTCTAGACAGCTGCTTGCACGTCAGGGCCTGCAGCTGTAGCTGGGCAGCTGGGAAGAAAAGTCACACCACATAGCCTCCCACATGCTGGCCCCACATCACAGCAATCTCCCTGAGTGTTCTATAGTCAGCCTTACACCTAACATTACTGGTGAATTTTTTATTCTTTGGAATATTTTCAAATATCTATCTCTCTGATCACTCTACCCCCCCACTCCCCCCACCCCAGTTGTTCTTCCTGAAGCCTGAAGACATGATTGGTAAGCGCGAAAGTTTTCAGCCTCTCAGAAGAACAAAAGACTTCACAGGTAGCTTCAGAATCTTCTATAGTCAGTATTCCAAGTGATATTGCAAAATATCACACAGGCTGAAAAACCTAACAGCATAAATAAGGCACCAAAAACTCCAAAAGGGAAATTGTGGAGAGTCATGCAATTTACCTCTAAATCAGTTACCATTCTTCAAGGGGTGACTGAAACATGATTTCTTTAGGGAATATAGTCAAGGCACTATGAAGCCAATGTGTAAGCATTCACAAAAACACCTGCTCACTGCTGCTATTGCACACTAGGAGAAAGAATAAGTTTGCTGTGTCTGATGGTTTCCATTTCTTGGTAAAATTGTTTATGAAGCTGTAAACAAGTGGTATGGTTTACCCTTCAGGGACGTTATTTTGAGATAATTTTTACTCTGTATGTTCAATTAGTAGCTTAAAAAGAAACATTTTGGAAATAGTCTTCCAGGAAGTTTGGGATGTCATCCCTGTTGCAGTTTACAGGCTTCCCTAACCTGTAAAGCTAAAGAATGTCTCCATTTCTAACTGATTTTATCTAAGAACGATAGCAGACCGTACTGCAAAACACATTCACCACAACCATAAAGGTCAGATCTGAGTGGGAACCAAAGCACAGCACAATGTGTCTGATACGCACAGCCATGAAATGGAAACACTGACTTTACCGTATACCGTCTTCTCTACCTGTGCTTCTTGGCCATGTGTGGATTATGTCTTCAACATTAAAAATGAGATAAAATTAGGACAAATGTTAGAAGAGGGAATAATTTTCTATTATCCATTTGCCAATCCTTTTATGAAACTGAAGAGTGAGGCTGCTCCAAACGTCACCTGGAAAAGCTGCTGAGTTACAGCTCCCGCAGGCTGGCTGCGGGCAGCACTGCCCTTCATGACGCAAAGGCAGGAGGTTCTGTGGGTCCACCTGAGACAGGTCCCCATACACTGAGCCACAGGGAGCAGAGAGAGATATGGAAAGACTGTGGGATTAGAAGCAAGCTGTACTGACAAGTGAGTGAAATCTAAGCTTCTCTGGGTACCATTATGTGGCGACAACAAATTGAAACCACTTTGCTTTCAATTTCCAAGATGATTTACAAGAGTTTGCCATATTAATTCCAAACTCAGCAGTGCTGTTTGATGCAGAGGAAGATGCTGAAAACACCCAAATAATGAGTGATTAGTCTGTGGAACACTGTGGAACAGTCCACACAGGTCAGGCCTTACATCTGCACATCGGAAGCCCTTTGTGTCCAAATGTCCCAGTGCGAGAGCAGTCAACAAGATCCCTGAATTTATTTACATGCCAGTCAACAGTCACTGCATAGCACAGGGAACTGGGTCCTGAGGATACAGGGAGCAATGGATTTTGCCCTCAAATATAGTCATTGCATTGAGAAGAGACACATGGGCATCCCCTTTAATATCCTAAAAGAGCCATTTGCACTGAGTTCACATGCAAAGAATAAAGGAAGATGCAGAAAAGGGGCTAATGTCTGTAGAGGAGGCAGGAAGGGCTTTAAGGAAGGTGCCTTGGCTCAGATTCATTTGTCCATAGTAGGGAGGAGACAGCTGGGCAGAAAGGATAACACCTACATATCCACATATGTACACAAAATGATTTTTAAGTTCTGAGAAATATAACTTCAGAACAGCTAGAATATAATCTCTGAAAGAGGCAATGTCAGGAAATGGGCTTAGAGGGATAAAGACGAGACAGCCAGTTCACTCTGGGGGTTTATCTGTCATTCATGCACAGGAGTTTAGATTTCATATTACAGACACAGCAGCACAAGAAAATATCCTGCTGGGAATTTCCATTAGACTTATATGCCAGAAAGATCACTCAGATCCAAAAAAAGACACTCCTTTTGCAAAAAAGCCAGAGTGGCAGCATGCCCAAGAATGAGCAGAGAAAGCACTGACAGGATTTCCTTTCTACTGAAGTAACTTTGAGCCAGTCACCACAGTCCTTTGAATTGTTTTCTGCAGAGTTGTCCCCTGCACAATGGAGCTGCTCAAGACAGCCAATGCAGGATGGGTGTGGAGGCATTTTACAGCAGACAAGTAGCTGTGTGGCTCACATTAGGTTTCTACTATGCACTGGCAGCACCTGTGAACCAGCTGCTGAGCTGACTGTTAGTGATCCAACCCCTCCTGACACTTCCTAGCCAGCTAGAAAGGCCTGTATCTGGATAGACTTCAGTTCGTCTTTTTACCTCTGCTCATGTAACTCTTTTATGCTTTGAATTTTATAGAGGAAACCTTTAAGACAAACTCACAGAAGACCTTGTGATAAAGCACCACAGTATATGTGGCGGAACAATGACGCTTTTGTGACTTTGGTATTGCTGTTTCCTGCCCAGGATGTTCTTCCTATTGTGCACATGCACAAACACACACACACACACACACACACACACACACACACACACACACCTCTACTTCCCCTTAGTTTTTCTTACATTTTGTTGCAACGGGTTGCTACCATGCTTTTTTTACCATCTATCTCATAAAAGGAAAAAGAAAGATAGAAAAAGAAATATTCACCGCCCATGTTGGCGGCCGGAATCTGGGAGAGCAGGAGCTGATAGTGAGCTGGACTAATGTCTCAACGCAATATCCCCAAACATAATTCCCTCCTCGGCTCTTGGGGGCTCAACCAGAATATACTTTGAGCAAAGTTCCCAGAAGTCTAAGCTGCAAAAGGCCGACATGTTTTTCATAGCAGCACGTAAACAAATCATAGCCACTGGTAACTAACAGTCTAAATCAAACTCACTCTCATTCACTATCCCTGGGGTGGGGATTAAAACATATGCCAAAACCCACTCTATGTTTTTTTAGAGAAACCAAGATCACAAAATCCCTTCCAAAGTCTCTCACTACATTTTGCTCATGCTATTTGGTAGCTTAAATAAGGAATTCCCCCCATAGGCATGATCATCTGAGCACTGTGTCCTCTGATGGTGGAACTGCTTGAGAAGGTCATGGGACTTTTAGGAGGTACAATGTTGCTGGAGGAAGTACATCACTGAGGCAGGCTTTGAGTTGATAACCTCACTCCACTTGTAGTTCACTCTCTGCTTTACGTTCACATTGAAGATGTGACCCCTCTGCCCAGGCCTTTAGCTATCATGCCTCCCCTGCCATTATGGACACTCCCTCTGGAACCCTAAGCCAGAAGAAACTCTTTCATGACATTTTATTAAAGGAGCAAAAGTAACTAATTCATACCTCTTTCCCCAGGAGAATGCAATTCCTAAGTGGGAGGTGCTTTATAAACTGTGTTCGCTACTGTTTCCTCCAGAACACTGCCTGGCACAAAGCAGTCACACGTAAGACAGTCACTGAAAACACATAGTTGAATCTTCCAAGGTGTGCTGCAGAATTATGAGTTCTCAGCCATCTTCCTGGGAAACATTTATCATCCCTTCATATTCCAGGACCTACTCTAAGCACTGGGAAATATAACAATCACATTTGTTCCCTTCAAATACCTAATTATATAATGGGTAAAAAGTATACAGTCTCTGAAAAATAGAGTGCACGCACCATAAAGAGGCAAGCGCAGCACGCGAGCATGAGGAGCGCCCGCACAGACCGGGCACGCTCCAGGAACTGCTCAGGTGAGGTGGGAAGCAGTATTCAGGAAGGTAGAGATGCCAGAAGTGAAGGTGGGAGTTGAAGCAACCCACTGGGTTTCCACAAACTTAGTAACCTTTCAGGGACTGTCCACACTTAGAACTTCCAGCTTTCAGTATAGGGGGATAAGAAAGATAAGAACTTTCCATCAAAAAATTCTTTAGAGATTTTTTGAAAGTGACACTGAGAACAACAGGTCAAGGTGTGGCTCTGTTGCAAGATTTCTGGCTTTCTCATAGTTCTGACTTAGAGTGCATTCTGGATCTGTCTTCTGTTCCCTTGTCTAATTTCACTCTGATTCCCACCTCAGGTGACTATCTTTTTAAAGTTTTATTTTCAGTTTTTTACAGTTTAGCATATGTGTGCTTTGCATATTGACCACTCTCTCCACCCTAACGTCTGAGCACAAATCTCTCTTACATATCATCAGTTTGGCTTTGTGACCCAAGGCTGACCCATTTAATTTGTGTGACAGTAGATTCAAATTTATTGGTTGAAGCATGGAGGGCTCAGTAGAATGCACACAATTAAAGACAGTGACTCTTGTCCAGATTTTACTTATTAACAATAGTTCAGAGGCAGAAGGTAAGGGCTCCCAAAACGCCTCCCCTTTTCCTAACTATTGACAGAGCTGGTCTGTGTGCACCCAGCGCAGGGAACTACTGTAAATGGGAGTTAACGATTACTGTATTGAGTCTAGGGAATAGTGTTTCATAGCCCTTCACATGGTCTTCCAGCTCCCATGTACCATAACTCATATAATACAAGTCTCTTCTCCCATCTTAAAGATTTGTTTTAATTTTTTTAATTACATGTATGTGGGTGTCTGGAGACAGATATGTACACATGACTACAGGTGCCTGCAGATGCCAGAAAAAGGTGTTGGATCCTCTGAAGCTGGAGGTGGTTGTTAGCTATCTAATGTAGTTGCCAGGAACCAAACTCAGGTCTTCTACAAAAGTAGTATATGCTCTTAATCCCTGGGCCATCTTTTCAGTCAGCTCTTACAACTCTCTTAAACAGATGGGGAGAACATTTGTAGCTCATTAAGGTCAGGCATTTTCCTTGTTTCACCTCAGTAGAAAGGACAGAGTAAGGGCTACTATAGGGGTAGTTAGTAACGAATGGGCTGAAGGCATTTCAATCTTTTGAATTCAAGGAAAGGACAGCACATCGCCACACCATATGGTGGGATGTTGCTATATAGATGGTTTGATGGTTGATTTTCCTTGTCATCTTCATTAAATGTGGAAGTTAAAGTTCTCAGGAGATTAGTAAAGCATAACTCTGAGCATATCTGTGTTTCCAGTGGACATTATCTGAGGGGGCTCTGCCCTGAATGTAGATGGTACTGTGCCACTGGTTAGAGGATGGGTTGAATAAAGAGGGAGAAAGAAGGAATTCTGTAGTGTGGCCACATCCTCCTGCCTCTGCTTCCCTGCTGCTATGAGGGGACCAGCCTCTGCCATACACTCCTCCTCTGATATTATGGTTGCTTCACACCCCAAACAATGGGTTCAATCAACCATGGACCCAGATCCAAAACTGTGAGGAAACGTCAATCTTTCATCTCTGTGCTGTTGACAACAGGTCAGCCACAGCCACAGCCACAGGGGTATTACCGGAAAAGTGAGGCTGTTGTCCTGACTCAGCTTCACCTTGTGATTCTAAAGCCTTTGGAATTGGTTTGTATAGGTAAGTCTTCCTTGCTCTTCTCCAATTCTCCTTTGGAATGGTAGTGTCACTACTGGCCACTAAACAGCGCAAGCATGTACCTTGCTTTTGTTTCCATAGGGGCCTATAGCTAAGAGTTGCTGTGAGTCTCAGGAAGACACTTGGAAATTGGGACTTTGGATAATGTTAAAACTATCAAGATAATGGAGTCTTGGTGCTGGACTCAACCTACTCAACATTACACAGTAGATGTGAGCTACTTGGGGGTCAGGGTGGAAAGATGTGACACATCGAAGAGATGTGTCTGGGTGTGACACCCATAAGAAGTGGACTTCTATCCCATAGGCTAGGAGACCAGATAGAATAAAAAGGGATGGAGAAAAGCATAATATTTTCCCTCCTCCCCCTGCAATCACTACCAAGTGTCCCTACCATCAAGATGTAGGAGGCCTCCTTCCAGCAATGGGGTCAACCAAATATGAACTCAAACCTTGGAAACTGCAAACAACAGCAGAGAAAACCTGTCCTCTTTTTCAGTTGTTTCTTGGGTGATTGCAGCCATGACCAAAAGCTAAAGAGCACAATGACATAGACTGAACTGGAAGAAAGCAACTATATCTGTAGAAAGTAGAGAGCCAAACAAGAAACAAAGTTACAGTTCCCCAAATAAATACCTCACATGTAGTGGGTGTAAGAACACAGTGGTATTTCTTAGCCAAACACTGCTAGGATAAATAAAGCACACCCAGGAACAGTTCATACACAATAATGACTGTCCTAAGAAGATGACATTGTGCTGTGAATGTATACCCACTCTCCTTTTAAATAAAAATTGAAAGACCAAAGGAGTAGTTGTCACAATTAGAATGTTTTTCACATATTTTAAGGGTATAATTTGTCTAGAATGATTATGATAGCTAGAATTTTGACATATCTGTGAAATTATTTCTTTAGAGTCTGCCTTGAGCCAGGGGAGGAGAATCTTGCTTCAGTCAAATTTGGACATTAGGTCTGTGCACATCGCAGCTTTGAAAGTCTGATATACTTACTTACGTAATTGAAGTTTTCTTAAAACAATCGAAAATAAAACATAGATTATTTCCCAAAGCTGAGCATTAACAAATGCTTCACACAAGGAAACACGGAGGATTTCCAAGAGGTGATAGTCACACTTTTGGTTTAGTTAGTGTTTCCACTCAGAACTTGGAAATACAGAAACACCTGAAGCTTGTGGCAAATGTGGACCTGATTACATCTGCACACTTACCACCCTCCCATCTTGGGATGACAAAGAAAAGTGTGGTGTATCATTCATGGAATCATACTGCCAGTTGTGATGGTTGCCTATTCTTACAACTTGACAACCTAGAATCATCTGCGAGATGGGCCTCTGGGGAAATTCTTGACTGTGTTAATTGAGACAGGAAGACCCACCACCATAGGTAGAACCATTTCCCTGGGCTGTGATCCTGGACTTACAAATAAGGAGAACTAGCAGCATGTATGCATTTGTCCCGCTGTTTGCTGACTGTAGAAGGGACTGACCAGCTCCTTCAAGCTCCTGGCTTCTCAATGATTATTCTGCCATGACAGGTTGCACCTTGAGCTGTGAGCTAAAGATAGACCTCTTATCTGGTAAGTAACTTTCATCAGGATTTTATCACTTCTACTATCCTAATTTAGAGAGCCAGATTCTTTTTGAGGAAGTTAATTAAAAAACTAATTCTACCTTTTAGTCTCTTCTAACCAAGAACTTAGTAAAAATAGTTTTTGAAAGTAAGGGAAAAAGAGAGAGAAGTCAAGATTCACCTTCTGTATTAGACAATCAGCCTCTTCATACTCCCTGGGAAGCAACTGTGCCTCACAGAAAAGCCCAGGGCTATCTGCTAGGAAACCTTGGCACACAAAGAAATAGTTTGACTATTTGAGAAAAGCTGTAATCGACTCACTAGTGGAGTAGAAACCATAAGGACTCACCCTGTAAAGAGGATGGCATTTATCCCTGAAACATGGAGCCAATCGAGCATAGATCTGCAGGCTGTAGTAATACGCTGCCAGCTGGAGAGACAATGCTGAGTGAGCCTGCTTCTCAAAGCACTTGTTAGCATCTAACACCTAGGAAGAAGTGCCACAGAATCAATGCAGGTGAAACAATTGGGACAGGCCATTAGAAATCATCACATCCAAACTTCCCATCATATCAACTTGAGCCCATCATAACATGCAGTATGAAAGTTCAGAAATGAAGTACACCTTACTATATAAAAGTTGATTGAAAGATGAGTTAGCATTATAGAGTTTGATCTCTGGATACTGACTAGACCCTTCTAGTACCTCTGAATTATTAGGAAAAGAGGAAACAAATAATACACATTTTCACTGACAATGAATCCCAGGACAGACTGTTTATTTAGGTTCTTTGCTGGTAAGGGAAGCTTACCTGTGGTAAGGCAAGGAGATACGCAAGAGCCAATGTCATGTCATTTGGCAAAGCGTCACTTGCTAGCTGCAAGAGAACTGCAAATAGAGGGGATAAAAATAAAGCTGTATTACTCAGGGCAGAACTTGCTATTGTTATTTTGCTAGATAGCCATCCTGTTAAAAAATTACTTCTAAATACTTATGTTTACACACATGGACCTAAGTTGCTCTCAGCCTTGGCCACAGAAGCTTTTTTTTCTGCAAAGAGCAGCAGTTAGTGGAGAGATGCACAACTGGTCGCAGTGCTGAGAATGAGAGATGAATGCTCAACCCGAAATGAGACATCGATAACATCCTCCAGCCCCACCTGCCAGTGGAGGGACCACTGAGGAAAAAGCAGAATCTCAGAGCCAGGAGATGGGGAGGAGTCCTGTGAAACACTGCCTTCTGCAGCTGATAGTTGTTGTGGGAAGGAGAATCACTCTTGTTTGAGAATGTGGCCGCCAGTAGAATTTCCCATGCTCCAGTGAAAGGCCCCACATCAATGCACACACAGGTAACACTAACGGAACTAAGTGCAGTAAAAAGAAGACAAGAAAAAAAAAAAACCCTGGGAATTAGATATATTCAGGGAGCGATGTGGGAAGTTGGAGAGGGAAATGGTTGGGAAATATGGTTTTTGTATATATGTATAGTAATCTGTTTTTATACATATCAACACCCCTCCTACCTCCCTCCATAAAATCTTTAAAAATTACCTTATCTTGCTTAAGGATTCACATGGCACTCTTCATTAAATGTATTATGCTTTTAGTCTTATAGGGTTTCAATGGACAAATAACTTAAGACCCTTTAACTTTTCGTGAAAATCTGCTTGCACTGATTTAACACAGATCACATAAAATTATGTTAAACAGTACCCTCTCCATAATTGGAAAAATTTGCAGTGTGCGTTACTAACACTTGAGGTAATATTGTCTGTCATTCTTGCAAAGTTTAAGCATAAAGACATCCATGATGGGTCCTCAGAACTAAGTCTTTTTAAAGACTAGTGTCATGCTACAAAATCAGAACAGTGAACTGGAGGTGATTATAGGAATACCATAACATCAGAGCAGTAGGACAGCTTTATCAGGGACTGCAGAAATGGCTCAGTGGTTAAAAGCACTGGCTGTTCTTCCATAGAACCCAGGTCCAAGTCCCAGAACCTACATGGTAACTCACAGTCATCTGTAACTCCAGTTGCAGGGGATTCAAAGCCCTCTTTTGACCTCCGTGAATACCAGGCATATACATGGTATACAGATACAGACACTCATGCAAAGCACCCATACACACAAAAAAAGTAAAATAAAAAAATAAAAACTATAGCTTTGTAAAAAGAAAGCTTAGAAAAAAATCTCTATATTACCATAATGATGATGAAGCCACATTTTGCTAGCTCAAACTGCTATGAATTTTTCATTTCCTGTGGTGAATAAGTACATAAAAATATATGCCATAGTAAAAGTGAAAAATCTAGTGTGAGCCTCTAGAGCTTCTGTGTATAATGGCTACTCTAACTGGACAGAAGTTCAATGAATTGTAGGATCTTCGGATCTTGTTAATTTCAGTGTGTTTGTGTTTGCATTTTTTTTTAAATAAAGATTATTTTAAAGTACTAAAGTGAAAGAGAACACTGTATGAATAATCCAAAACAAATGAAATTTAACTCAGGAAATACACTGCAGGATTCCCACAGGAGTCCTGCCTTAATTGGACAAATACTTAAGTTATTAGTATAATCTGAGTTTAGCTGATGGCTGGAAGAATGAGGAACAACCTAAAAGTGCCTGAGAATTCAGAATTCTCTGCGATGATTCATAGGAGAAAATACAGTGCTGTCTCCATTGTGCCTCTGTTTCTTTAAAGATCCATTCCCAATGTGTTCTCCAAGCCTTAAAATCCAAATGAACCACGTTCAAGCTTCCAGAGAAATCATACAGTTTTGGAGATGCTTTCTAATCAAAAGATACTCATTTCAAGACCGATTTCCAAACTCATCCCCTCATCTGTGTAAGGAGAAACCTTCTCAACCACACATTCCCTAAAATAAGAAGCAAAGTCCTGACATTCAGGGATGAAGGGGTTAGAACAAGAGTGAGTCTCTAAACAAATAATTTTAAAGTGCAATACACAAAGCCCAAATCACATTTTTACCAATTATGGGAGAAAGACAAGATGATGAATGTGTCCCTGAGGACTTCAAGCTTAAGAATAAACTACAGCATAAGCTATACATTACAGACATTCAAAAACAACACAGGAAAGTACGCAAAGTGTAGGCTGCTGAAGATTCTGGACATTTAAGAAAAATGTAATTGTACATTACAAACACCCCCACACACAATTGTCGGCAATGGAACTTAATTTCCCAGGTAGCTCTCAGGGGAGAGCTGAAATTCTGACCCATATCCACCTCATATTGTCTACCATTCAGTATCTGTCTACCCGTCCCCCGGGAGCCTGACTTTAAAGGAATTTTTAAAAAAATTTCAGCATTTCAAATATTGAGAATTGTTCCCTATTAATCTTATTTCTTCAAGTCTTTTCAAATATAACTTTTAATTGAGTCTGACCTAGTGTATTTCCACTTCTACCCTGATTTTCTTCAGATTACCTAACTTCTTTATCTGAACCCACTCATCTCTTCCCAAGGGCCCCTCAGGAGCATCTGGATTGTGTGTGTGGCTCTGTTCCAGCTAACTCAGGACCTTGCTTCCCAGAGCTGTGGCTGCAGCCAAGCTTAGTCCCACCTGGGAAATTAGGTCCCATTACTGACAATCTTCTCATCATGTCTTTATTGTAGCATCAACTCAACTCTTCCTTGATTTACTGTGCATTTTGCTGTTTCCAGAAACCAAAGCACCATCAAGGGATAGAAGTTTTCTACCAGGGGATGTTCCTAAGAGTATGCTTACAATGTGGAAGATACTCACAAGCAAACAAAAAAGGCAACCAGAAGAGGAATGATGGCAGTTAGAATAAACAGCCTCCAGCAGACATCTCTGAAGGGAAAATCTTCATCCGGATTCAGAAATTCCAGAAACTTTATTCTAAAAAGAGCTACACTATGTCTCAGATTCAAGTGCCAACGTTAGTTACTAACGTTACTAAACTTGAGTAATATATACACCATTTATACCAAAAAAAAAAAGAGAATAAGAAATAAGAAATTTTTATGCACTGTGAGTATTGACAAAAATAACAGGTAAAGTTTTCTTTAAAGGGTCGTTATTGTCCCTCCCCCTGCCCCCTAGGAAAAGTATCACTATGGACCAAATGTTGCTCCAAAGCAACTACACCCACACAGATTCCAGATACACAGGTGTACCAATTATATTCTCTATTTTCTGTTTTTACAATGCTTTGACATTATGGAATCCTTGCTAATCCCAGAGAGGCTATCCTCCTAGAGCTTGCTGACACTGAAGATGGTGAACAACATGCCTGTGAGCATAGTTTGAGATGTAAATCGAACCAAGGGTCCAAACCCTGGGCCAATTTCTCTGACTTTGTTGTTACATACTGTCTGATGATTATCTGTCTTAATCACTCCAGGGCCTGGTACTAGACAACTAGACTCTAAATTCAAAGCCTCAGGCTATCCATTCTACCCAAAGTTGACCTTGCCCATGCTCCCCTCCCCTCCTATGAGAACATCAATAAAGGCATTTACACATGATTTCTCTGCCCCTCCAGCCACTGCTGCACACCAGGTGCTTTTACTCTTGTTTTAGGGATCTGTCTCACCCACTTCCCTTCATGACAATCATTTTCAAACCTATGTCTCCACAAACCTAAAGAAACCTAAATCCCAGGTGCAGTTTAGAATAACAAGTAAGCAAAATCTTGAACTATACAGTGAAACTCAGACAAATAATAGAGTAGGAGGGTGGCCATATTCAGAATGAGATAGCCCTGGATAAAATTACCAGGCCCTTCTGATTTGAGTTTCAGCACAGAGAGAGCTTCAGACTCTAGGAGGTTCTGCTGTACATTATGTAGGATACCTTCTCGACCAAATTCTGCGAGCAGCCAGTAGCTGAAAACATTAATGAATGTGCTGCAAAGCATTTCAAACTCTTACTACAGGGGATAAGCACAGACAGTAATAGCTTCATGTCAGCTTAGTTCAGGCTTAGATGTCAAACAAGTTACAAAAAGGTCTTCTGGGTTTCAAAGCATTTTGGATTTGGGGGTCTGAGCATATTGGCCTCTTAAGTCAAGAATAAGTGAAGCAAAGCAGGTAAAGTGCAGAGCAGTCTCTAGCAGACAGACAGCACTCAGTGGGCTCGCTTCCTTTATCAGTGACTGGCTTCTTAGCGACTGGCTTGAAGTGGTTTTCTTCAGTTAGGATTTGTTTTGATTTTCCCCCAAATGTGATTGATGGTAAGTCCTTCTATTAGATACCACAGTAGTAAAAGAGGCAATTACTTCCGTTTTATATAAATCATAATTATTAGTGAATTAGTGCATTTAAAAGTGAAGACCAATTTCACTCAGAAGGAACTGTACACTCAGTCAGCCACCTCTGATTAACGGGATGTGTGCCGGCTACAGTGTTTGCTATTGCTATCACCCTACGCAGCACTCAACAGTCACCCCTCATCTTCTCTGTGAAGATGGCAGTTGTTTTCATCTGCAAAGGAGATTCCAGAGTCCCAGTAAGTTTTTCCGTTTCTATGTGCCTTCTACCAACACACAGCCATGGAAATTGAGGGAAAAAATATCCTTCCTTTGTCAGCTAGTCATTCTAACACCTCAATAGTGCTCGTTCCCTTTCATTACTCATCTTAAATGAGCGTTCCAGTCCATGGGATTCACTTCATTAATGTCTCTACCTTGAGTTCTGCAACCCTGTGCTCCAGCTGATATGGACCCAAAAACTGTGAAACCTCATTTTCTTACTTTCCTTTACTTTTTTCAGTTCTCTCTACGGTACTACACAGTGGTATACGATTCTGTCTGTGGAATTCAACAACATTAATTTTCCTACACTTGTTCCCAAATAACCCCTCCATTACCTCTTCTTCCCTGAGTACTGGGTAAAGATGGCTATCATTTCTTTATCTTAGTCCCACTTTATAGTTTATCTCCTGGAAAACACGTTCACAATTTTTATGTCAACAGACATACTCTAGTTTATTTCCCACTTCTCTTAACCCATCTCAGAAGGTTTACATTATCAAATGTCTTAAGACGGCACATAAATTTTGCCCCAACTTAATCTTCTTTATCCAATGTCTTTAGTATTCTGAAACCTTTCACTCTTCTCCCTGTAAACAAAACTTAAAATTCCAGGTGTCTAAAACCTCAGTCTCTGCTCTGCTCCTAACAAGTAGGAAGTTATCGAAACTCCTAAGGAACTCCTAAGGGCTTTCACACATACCTTCTATCCTATGCCACAAATTCCTGACTCAAGTTTTTGTCATTTGAAAGCATGACTCTTAACAACCTTCCAACTCCTCTACCTGGTATCAGTCTTTCTCCTTCTAGATCTTCTGACAGTGTAGTACTACTATAATGATAATCAAGCATATGTAACTATGTCCCTCTCCAGATTAGAAAAACAACAAAACCTTTTCCAGATCTACTGATTATTTAAACAATGAAATATTTTTTTAAATTTGGGCTTAACGTGCGGTGGCTGTCATTTCTGGTTTCAGAAGCCACTCTCATACATACCAATTAAATCAGCCTGACATCCAAAAGTGGCCTGTGCTTATGGCATACCTGTATGTAACAAGAATACAATGCACTAAGACAAAACTGCCTATCATTTTTAGAATGAGTGCTCTGATGGGATATGTATGGGATTGATGCTTTGCATAAAGTAGTGCATCCCCCCCAAAAAAAACCTCTGAAACCAGGTAATGTTACCTCAAATCTTATAGACATGGGCCAAAATCAAAATAGCAGTTATATGTACAGGTGGGAAACAGGAAATTCAAATAAGTTAGCAACTATCAGGCTGTATCATGTATTGCAAGCAATGAAACAACCCTGTTTGTTAATGTGCATTACTAACATTCACAGGACAAATTCCTGCAGGTGACATTACTAGAGGAAACAACGCACAACAGTTTTCACAGCTATTGGTAAATGGCCATACGTGGCCTGTTTCTAAAGTCCCCACTGAAGCCCCTGTTCTGCAGCAGCACTGCCAAGACTGCGTCAGTGCTGGGGCAGGTTACTCACACTTGAACAGCCTGGCCATTTGAATCCATTTTTACCATCTACTTCAACTGTTCAAGAAAAGTGGAAGGAACATGTCCAAAATTTTCTGAACAGTGTTGACCTTCACTCATGGGATGACCTCCTGAAATTAACCCTAGTAAAAGGCCCTCCAGATTGTTATTCCTTTCTGGGGAAGCATGGTTAAGACTTGAACACACTGTCCACTGATAAGTTCTACTGTGATTGAGTTCTCCTTGTTAAACAGTTCTACAAAAGCAAACTCAGGATAAAGTACACACAATAGAGATAGGGGAACGAGGTAGGACAGATTGGGAAAGTGAAGGGTACACAGGAAGTGAAAGTCAACCCTCACGCCTGCACACGGGCTTGCATTTCTCAATAAAAGTGAAGAATTACAAGAACAATCAAAATGACTGCAGAGGCCGCCTATGGGATGAGACTCTGAGAGCTGTGGCAGAGAGGGAAAACAGCCAATGAGCAGTACACAAGGCCAGACCATGAGTAACCTTTGAGTTCAACCTTACCAGCACTTCCTCCTTAGCTAAACCTCAACAATGCGCCTCATTACAGTTACCTTTGCAGAGGGAAATTCTTTAACAATTAACTATACCACTTTACACTTGTAATCCTTAAAGCTTACTTAATTTTTAAATTTTGCTTAATCCCTAAACCTGCGTACACATTATACCCTTTCATCACCATCATCTCAGCGTTCATAAAGTCATATACATGACATCTGCCACACACACGACTCTCTTGAGAAAGCCTCGCCTAACCTTAGATGTGTACTGACTCATCTTCCTTCATAAATCCCAGCTCTGTTTCCTACTTCTTCCTGGAAGTCTTTTCTGAGGCTTCACCCGAGTGAAGCTTCCTAAGGGGACCTCTCGTGCTAGCTGGCAGCTAGCACATCTCTGTCTCCCACCGACACTGACATTAGTACTAGGAAGGCACCAAGTGACAGAATCTGGAAGTAGCTGCCACTTAGAGGAATGGATGCACTCGTGAATTATCCATTTTTCAGGTGTATTCTAGATGCAGGGTGTACCAATATGCTATACTGGTCAGAATCTGCAAGACTGAAGAACTGAAGTCCAGAAAACCTAACATATTTGAATAGTAAGAAAGGTGTGGTATTTTATTATAAAATGAATTAAATGCATAATCTTTAATCCAGCAGTTCCAATTTCAAATTCCAAATTTGCCAAACTGAAATAAAAATATGCCTACAGGACATTTGCATCAAGGGTCCACAGTATCTTTTCACAAGTCAGAGTCTGCCATGTCCCTTCAGAAGAGAATAAACAAATTGTTCCACAGTCGTAGAATGAAGCACTGCTCAGTAGCAGAAAACAAAGGCAGTGTACTAGAAGATGTGGCATGGACACATTTCAAACATTCTCAAATTAAGTTTTACACGAAGAAGGAGCACAAGGAATGATTCCACTGCTTGCATTCTACAACTGTTAAAATGTGTGTACAGTGGGCAAAGTCAGAACACAGGTGCCTTCTGGAAGGGTGGGAAGCATGTTGACCAGGAGAAGGTGACAGAGCTCTGGAGTGACAGCAACATTCTGTTTATTGGTTGGATAGAGGGTCACAAAGGCACTGACAGAACTCAGTTGAACTAGTTTTCTGTTTCAGTGTTTATAATCTTTGTCTTTAGAAAAGCAGTAAGTATTAACTCTGTATCAAAAACTTCACAGTATAATGTTGAGGAAGGAAGTGTTGTGGTGCTGCAACTTACCTTGAAATACATAAAAAATGACTTAGATTTTGTGGTGGAAGGGTAAAGAAATAAAACTACAGTGTGTATAGTAAAAGATATACTGTCAACTGTAGATGAAAATCTATGGGAATTCAATGCAGGACTTCTTCAATTTTATTAGGAATAGTAAAATGTTTTAATAAAATTTTGAACAAAAAAGTCATCACTTACGAATAAATATGTCAAATGTTCAATCTCACTGTTGGTCATTTGTTCCCCACAGCAGTCTCTTTCTAGAACAGTTATACAAGTCTGGTGCCCAGCACTCAGCCAGCTCAGCTCACAACCGTCCAGGTGTTTTACTACTAGAAGGACCACGTGTCCAGGAAGCACCCCCCCATTATAAGCACAGGTAGAAAAAATCATGTCTCTTCCCTCATCGCTATACAGCTGCTGGTATCTATAACATTTTCCTTCCACGTAAGATCACAACTCATCAATCTCTTCCACCCCAGCCAGGAGCCTCTCCTAACAGTACAGCCATTAAAGTAAACTGATGGAAGGACTGGAAGTAGAGGCATCATGCCTTACATAACCCTGGGCATCAAAACTTTTTTACAGTTCTCACTGAGAATCAAGAGTTGCTGGGAAGGAACAGTCAAGCCCCACACAAAGGAAGCATGCCAGGCTTGGAATCAGCATTTGGCCAATTTCAGAGGAGAGGATAAACAGACTGATCAAGGTGCGTCACAGGGACTCACTAAACCCCATACTGGCTGAGGAAAATCAATTACATGAACTTTACATCACATTTAAAATACATGGTTTTAAAAAATAACTGCTCTATTTTTAGCAGTGTGTATGACTTTAATTTGCAATGCTAGTCTGTAAACCTTGGATGGAATGCATTTTTCCAAAGAAGTTATACATGCAAAATGAGATAACCTGTGCCAAGCCTCTGGAAAGCACTCCATGATGAATTCTATTCTAGAACTAAATGCAAAGAGGATAGTCACACAAATTATTGATTTGGAAATCATTAGCCATTAAATCATTCATTCAGCTAAATAAATAATGACTAATTTTTTTCAGTTTGCTTCCATAAAAACTTTTTCAACAGCATTATTAAAAGACTCTAAAAATTCGAATCATGTGGGGAAGTTTAATATGTGTTATGATCTATGTCAGAACCCACCAAGAATCACATTCCTATCACAATTTTAAATTTAATTTTAAATTTAGTTTCTATCATTCTTTAGTTTTGCTGGGTGTCTGGCAATTACCTCATGTTATAAAACTGTTACTCACAGCTTCTCTATATGATAGCACTATCCAAAGACACCACATTCACTAGTTCAGAACATACTTCCCAAAAGATAAAGATAAATCCAAATAAAATAGGTTATTATTAAAACTATCCCTATACTGAATGCTCATAACAAATTAAGGGCTCATACAAAACATCCTTTCTTAGCCATAAAATGTTTTTCCACTCAGTAATCTTGGATATTCAAAAAAACGCCTCTTTAAAATACTTAAATTTGATGAAAAAGAAAACAAAAATGGAGAGATTAAAGCCTTGTACTCTGAAAGTCTACTGTCTCTGCTAACAGCATGGGAGCATGCATTCAGATCAACCAGGAGAACACTCTAGATCCACTTAATCACCACATGGACAGTCATTCTGCACGTGGCAAACAGATCCCCTGGGTAGCTTCTGGCAGAAGTGTTAGTAGATGTAGTGACTAGGGGCTGAGCTTCAGGCTGAACACAACAGACTGAAAAAAATACAGGTGGCTTCTCTGTGTTACCATGGTAGATTTTAAAGAAAGCATGCATGGTGATTTGGGATGAACCAATGTAGCAAAAACTATACACATAGACTTAACCACAATTTCATAATCAAATGGGTCTGAATCTAAAGATTCTGAAAGAAACCATCTCTAATTTAATCTGAAAACTTCAGTATTTCTTAAAACTCTCTAAGTGATTCTAATATGCAACCACTAAGGAGAATTATAGATGTGGGTCCTGAGAAAAAAGGAGAAAACATAATTAGATTGCAAGTCCAAGGTGGAAGCCAGATAAGCAGGTCAGAAGATATCTAAGTACAGGTAAACAGATGGTACTCCACTATGACATCATCCAAGAACACAGCCCAGGGACGGAATACCTAGACTATGACACCCCGCCTCTTCATCAATTGGGAACTGGAGCAAAGAGAAACGGGATGATACTATACTTTAAATGCCTGCAGCTTTCAGTGACAGTCCATTCAAGATGCTGAATGTGGCAGCACAAAGGCCTTGCCGCCACTCTCACATGACTGCCTGATTGCCGCCCTTCGTTTTAACAGAAACAGCAGATTTGGGGATGCGTACCACCTGACTCTCATCTTACAAGATGCAAGCAAATAAAAATATATCAAAGAAAATATATTTTCTACATTGTAGTATCTGGTTTTAAAAATATAGTTCTCAGTATATTTTCTCATTTTACTGCACACAGCCAAGTACTCCATTAGCCTGGAGACAAGGGCCAGGCTTCGTGGCAGCTACAGGTGCCTGGTACTAAAGTTCTGCTGGGATGCCCAAGAAGCTTTGCCCTCATCACCTCCTTTCCTTCCCACTAATGGCCTAGAATAGACGAGAAGGTTGCAGCTCCATCGGCCTTTGAATTTTGAGAAACACTGATCACAAAGGGCAGGAGTGCAGGGAGACAGTACTAAATAAACACCCAGGGCAGGCGAGACTGCTCAGCAGTGAAGGCACCTGCCCACGAGCCTCATGGACTGAGAGTTGCCCTTCAGGACTCACATGGTGGAGAAAGTGCTGACTCTCAAGTTGTCCTTACACATGCACGGGCAAGCGAGTGCATATACACACATACACACAAACACACACACACACACACACACACACACACACACACACACACACACGTTATTTAAAAATTCTTTAAAAAAGGCTTAGAAACTCCAAAAAAAAGTATCAAACTAAATTAAAAAAAAGAGGGGAAGACAAATGAGCTGTCTTTAGTAAACTTGCATGCTTCTTTCTTTTCCAAAGAATTGTACCTGAAAATCTGTCACTATGTAGAAAACTCTGTGAACAAACTTTAGCTCTATATTCAAAGAACAGAAATAAACACTGAGCAGAGCACACCATTCGCTATGACGATTAGCAACTTAAAGACAAGAATTGGTTGCTGTTCAGTCTTTTAAATGTGTGTCCAGAAAACAGCAAGAACTCAATAAATATTTTCAACGAAGAGAAATGCAATTCAAAATTACTGAAAAATATTTTTTTCCAAACTATCCACTCATTCACACATTCATTGTTCTTCTAATGAGGCCTATCACTTGAGGAGAGATGGCAGCCTGCCTTACCTTCTGTGGTTGGAAACACTTCCGTTTTAGCCTCTGCCAGCTTTCCAGTTCTCAGCAACACTTCTGCAAAGCTTTCCACAGGAACCTGCTGAGAGGTGGCATGGATCACTTCAGACAAGAGAAAAGCAGTAGTTTCACTTAGAAATCATAATTGCAGGGTTTCATGGCTTCTAATGAGCTGAATAACCATTTCTCACTAACGCACATTATTTTATTTAACATATTAGTGAATTTTCATCTTGCAATATAACATGATCTATATGAAACAAGTCCCAGAGCTACTAAGAACCAAGCCCAAAATGTACTTCAGGAAAATGTTAGTTTCTCCTTGTGAATGGCAGCTAAATCAGCCTTCTTAAGCACACTGTCCTTACCTCAGTGACAAAGGGATTAGTGATGACCGACTCATAAAAAGGGTGGCATCCTTGTCGTCCTAGGTCATGATTGGCTACAGTTCCCATCTGATATGCTCCACCAAATTCCTGCCCCTACAAAGAACAAAGTGAAGAAAACTAGATTAAAAGAGGGACACAGGAGAGGCAGAGGCAGAAGGGGTGGGGGAGGGAAGCTGATTTCAGGAGAAAGCAATCAGTGTGTTTTCTGTAACTAAGACAACATGTCAAAGTGACACAGATGCCCAGCAGAAGATTTAAGAACAGTAACTGCAGCCTATGAGCTGCACTTCACCACACCCTGCAGTAACTCCTGACTTTCTTGGCCACTTTGACATCAATAAATTCTAAACACAGGAGCTGTCATTATTACACAGAGTTCCCTCCACTAGAATTAGCGTTAGAATAACCAACCAAAGATATACGACTTGTGTTACTGCTCCACTCACAAAACTCGGTTCCTCTTAATATGGCCATGAATAGGCCTTTGAATAAAGCCATGACTCAGAATGCTAACACCAAAGGTGGTACCCCTCTGTCAGCCATGCAAATTTTGTTATGCATTCTACTTATAGGCCTGTGTACCTCCCTCCCACTGTAAGGGTTCCCTCAAGGTTGGCAGCCTGCTGAGGTCTGATTGTTTCTCCAGGCTTGGTACAGGTCCACAGGCTTGTGCCCCTTTCACTAGCTGGACTCTTTCACTCTCATTCCCTAATCCAAACATGCTCAGGGATTATTATCATCGTTCCTGATCAGCAAGCACCTTCTGCCTACTGCAGTCATTATACTTCTCTTGTTTTTTCAAATAGATGTGAAAACTCCTCATATGGAAGTTAAGTAAAAGGTATTCTTGCAAGGATCACTGCAGACTTTGTGGCAGACACAGTTAAGGAAACAATGAAGATGCTAGTATTTAATAAAATGCTATAGTAATAATAGTGTTGAATACTTTTAACATGTAAGCTTTCCAAAAAAAAGTAGAAAAGAAGCTCCAGCAGGTGAAAACTATGACAATCATAGTTCAGTGTTACACATGGAGGGAGGGAAGGGAGAGAGAGAGAGAGAGAGAGAGAGAGAGAGGCAGGCCTATTCCCATGATAGGGCCAACAAAACAAGGCCAGCACCTCAGTAACCGGTACTTCCCTTACCCAACTGAGCAGATCACAGAACTATCCCTACAAGGCCAGTAGCTGAGCAGGTCTGTCCCTGCAGTGCCTCTTTCCTGAATATTCCCCATGTAGACCATCAGTGAGTCCTTAAAAACTTCTCCAAACAGCCACTTCCACTTTATTCATAATACTTGTTTTAAAGTACTGGCACCCCACCAGCACCACCTGGATAGCTAACTTGGGACCTGTCTCTGCTTCCACCCATGAGAGCTGCCTTTCCACAGAGCAGTTACACAATGTCATTAAGAGAAAGAACAACACATGGATACACTATACAGCCTCTCCAAAAGCTTTCCATCTGGTTCAGATGAAATCCACAGTTGCATTAGTCTACAGGAGGCTTTCAGTGCTGACCTCCCCACTAAAAGCCACTCTCTAATTCCATATGTGCTGCAAAAATGTAAGCGTGTTCCCACACCAGGTCTTTGAATCTGCCCTATGTGGCTCAATCACATTTCTGCGGGAAATAATTATTTTCTGAAAAGCCTAACTTCCCTCTAAATAAAGTCATTATTTACTTAACCTGCTCAAGATTGTTTTTATTCATTCTCACTGTTTTTTTAGAGATAACTTTTATATTTGTCACACATTAATTATACAAAAGTTATCTTTATGTATCCAATGTGCCGTCATTACAAACACACACACACACACACACACACACACACACACCCTTAGTAGCTTTCTTTATAGTCCACCCCTCCCATCTCCCTTCTACATGCCCACTTTTTATTCAGGTCCTCTCTCAAGCCTTTCAACGTGTTAACTGTTTTTCTGAAAATGCCTTATTTCAATTAACATGATCATTCTGAAAATACGTTTTGTTCTCTGAAACTGAGCAAGTCTCCATTTAGAATACATACCACATTTTCTTACTTCTCTATTCCTCAGCTAATAGGCACCTGTGCTGAGTCCATAATTTGGCAATGTGAATGGTGTCACAGGTAAAGTGTGCAGGCAAAGCTGTAGTCAGCAAACTCTGACTTCTAGATAAATACCCTAAAGTGCTGTGAGTAGATCACACAGATGTTCTGTGTTCCATTTGAGAAACCACTGTTCTAGCTTCCATACTGATTGGAGTGATTTATACTCCATCAGGAACAAGCCTTCTTTCTTCCCCATATCCCTACCAGTATTTGTTATTCCTTGGAGATAGCCATTCTGGTTTGAAATGGATACTAAATGTAATTTTGATTTGCATCGAACATTTTTATCATGTACTCATTAGCCATTTGTACTTCATTTGAGATGTGATCCATTGCCCATTCATGAATTTACTTACGAACACTTTCATTACTTAAATGTTGGAGATCCTTATGTATTCCAGAAAGTAATCTCCTCAGAAAACTGACTGACTATCCAGCAAGGATTTCTCCATCGAGTGGGTGTTCTCATCAGAATGTTCATCCTTTCTATGCTCTGCACAAGTTTTCCAGTTTGACAAACTCCCTCTGTCCACTCTTCTCTTGTCTCTAGGGCAACTGGAGTCCTATTTGGAAAGTTACTGCCTATGCCTAGAGCCCTAGGCTTTCCTCAAGGTTTCGGGTCTGGCATTAAGGGCCCTGAAGAGCACAGAGAGACAGGGATCTAGTTTCACTCTTGTGTGTGTAAATATTCCCCACTTTATCACTTTGGTACCATAATCAAATGCCAGGTGGCTTTTGGGGCATGGACTCATTTCTAAATTTTCTGCCCTTGTCCATTGTGTAGAGAACTGTGCCTGTTTGGGCGCAACTAACATGCTGTTTTCATTATCACGCTTCTGTAGTATTTCTTCATGTCAAGTACTGCAAGGCCTCCTGAACTGGTCATTAGCTCAAGACTGTTTTGGGTATTTGAGGTCATTTATGTTCCCATGGGAATCTCAAGGTGTTTTTTCCTACTCCTCTGAAGAATGTCACTGGCTGAATCTGTACATTGCATTTAGTAGCATGGACATTTAAAAAATGTTCTGTGTATCCAGGAACACGGAAACCATTCTATCTTCTACTGTGTTCCGCCCTGGTCATTAGTTCTCTATAGTCTTCACAGAAGACATCTTTAAGTTTATCCTTGTGCTTGTCTGTGGTGTTTTCAGTAAGACTGTGAATGAGACTGTCTTCCCAAGTTCTTTCGCTGAGTTGATCATCACTATATACAAAAGCTCATGAGTCCTCGACCCTGCTTGTGTCTCCTGCTACTTTGCTGAGAGTACTGACAAGTTCTTTCAGTCTTCTGGTAGATTGTTTAGGAATGTTTAACTGTAGAATCATTATCACCCGAAAACAAAGACGATTTGCCTCCTTCCTTTCTTGTTTGTATCCTTTTTATTTCTTTCTCTTGTCTTATAAATTTGGCTACCATATGAAGTGCTGTATTGAGTGACAACAGAGAACAACTTTGCCTCACTCTGATTCTTGAAATAGTGCTGTCTATCTTTCCCACTCATTACATGTCGACTACAAGTCTGCCATAATGAAGTTATCTTTACATTGTAGTACCATTTCAGTAAATTATATAAATATTTCAACTCCTCAGCCATAGTAGAGAACAAAATTACAGTCTTCCCTCATTTTATTCCCAGTATTTACAACTGAACGTGATCCAAAGACAATGACTGCTAAGTATATGTGAAGTGGATGGATAGGTAAACGGGTGAGTGAATGAGTGAATTAATTAATGCTTCAGATGCACTGGTATTCATCGACATTTCTTTATCCTTTATTTTCCAGTACAGTACAAAGAACTGCAATGTGGCAGCAGCAAGGGAACAACAGATTAAAGATGTCACCAAAGCAACCTCAACTGCTCTACAGTCAGCCTCAATTGTACCTCCAAGGCAAGAGCAAGAGCCTGCAAACCTGTCCCCAAGCTGCTACCACTCGTCCTCAACAGACACACAGCAGAAGCAACTGAGCACTCAGAATCACTTTCTTCTTTCCTCTCCCTGAATTTTAATCCTGGCATATAAACTAATCTTTACCCAAATAAATGTCAGTTTCTCAGCAAGCAGGGCATGGAAGAATATTACATCCTATGAAATAGATTGATCATTCCTCACCTGGTGGGAGGACAGGATTCCTTAAGATATTCTGATAATTAGAGATCTCACTGTGACAACAACCGAAAAGCACCACTAGTGGATTGACGTAAGTCACAAACTGATTTGTATGAAGATGCCTCACTTACCTGGAGGGGCCGGAGGTATGCTAAGGATTTCTTCCACCACTGCCCATCACTGACAGCCTGCAGCACAGCCTTGGTCGTCGTCGTGGTACTGGACAAGACTTTCATGGTGGTTGCAGTGGTCCAGTGTAACAGGTCAGCTGAACTGCTGCCCGAAGCACTTACATCATCCTGCATTGATGAGAGACAGGGGAAGTGTAAAATGGTCATTGGTAAGATGGGGCAAAGATAGAGACTGCTGACAATAATCAGACTTTTCAAACACTGAGATAAAGAAACTTAAAATCCATCTTTGTCAGTAACTAAACAAATGGGAACGAAATGCTAATGCATCATTTCCCACTAAGCTGTTTACAAAAGAAAACAGAAAGAACATCAGTGCACTGAATCAACACTCACTTTCAGTAGACCTGCCAAGATCTTTATTTTTTACCAATCTAATAACCATACATTTTAAATAGTCTTTAAATTAAGTAAATCTTTAATTGACTGTTGCTTCTATGACCCTAACAAAAGCAAAGATTCCAATAATCTACCTTTCAATATAAAAGGAATTGTTTTTCATCCAAACAAGTAGATGATTAATATTATTTAAAATACAAAATAAAATGTAACCTCCTGCCAATCTTGAGGCACTCAGCAAAAATGTCATCTACCCATTTACTAACCTGAACAATTACACAAGGAGAAATTTCACACACATTAGCAGTCTTTTAAGCAAAAAATAGCAAAGACTGCCTCTGCTCTTATTCAAGAATTATTCTATAAAAGTAAACTTGTAAATTAATGTCTATTCAGAGGCTTAAGTATTCCAGTTAAATGAAAGAGTTAAGACTAAGACCTAATTTTCTGATACTAATAACTGTCTTGCCTTCTTGGTAGTAATGACAGCCTAGCTTGGTGACTTAATTCTGTGTCATAACATTCATGGAAGAAATAAAAAACAATAGATTGTGTGATCACTCAAAAGTTCTCAGGATATCCTTGAATATGGAATATTTAGACAAGAACATCCTCTAAATCAATGGTTCTCAATCCTAATGCTCTGACCCTTGAGTACACTTTCTCATGTTGTGGTGACCCCCAACCATAAAATTATTTTGTTGCTACTTAATAACTGCAATTTTGTTACTGTTAAGAATCATAACATAAGTATCTGATACGTAGATGGTCTTAGGCAACACCTGTGAAATTATTGTTCAATCCCCAAAAGTGTTGCGACCCACAGGTCGAGAACCGCTGCTCTAGATCTATTTGACAGCTGCTTCAGAAACAGAACTAAGGATAAGACATCCTCATTGCTTGACTATTACATGTCAATGGAACTTTGCAGATGATTAAAGATACAGCCTTGGAAGTGGAAAGATTAAACTGAAATAGTTCACTGGACCAGGATAATGACTTGAGCCCACAAAGCAGAACACCTATTGTAACTAGGGTCAAAGAGCTTATAAGAGAGAAGTCATGGGTAAGAGGTGAAAGACTTGAAACATAAAGAGACTCAACCCACAGCTGAGTGTCCTTCAAAATGGAGAATAAGAGTCGTGATTCAAAGAATTACAGTATATTCCAGAAACCTGAAGACAACTGTCAGGTGAAACCAACAAGGGAATGTGGACCTCAGTCCAGAAACGAGCACCAGGAACTGAATTCTGCCACCTACATGAAGAAGCATAGAAACAAATTCTCTGCCAGTGCCTGCAAAATTCCTGTCTTATGGGAACCATAGGTAATCAACTGTTTTCTAAAAGCTGTGGATTCATGGTGATAGCAAAGGAACAGATCACATTAGGACACTTAAACGTGCATTTTATTATTTCTAAAGGGAAATGCAAAAGACTCCTTTAAGCTACTAACCAAAGCCCAGAATTTACCAAATCCCCACTGCCTAAGGCTGCCTGTTCTAAGACGCTCTCCAGATGTTCTGTTTTACTACATTTTTGACATTAGAAAATACACCCATGAACTCCATGTAACATTACAGATTAAAGATTACTTTTGAAAGCAAAGAAAACAGATGCTATGTTAGTAAAGAACAAATTATGCTACATTGCTTTTATATTATAAAGATACACAAAATATCACTGAGGATCAGGTAGCAATAAAAGGTGTTTCTCTAGGCTTTAGTTGTGCAGATATCGTGGCTTCACTGACTTAACTGTATTTGGAGCTCCCTGCAACCTGTCCCAGCGTTATGAGTTTTCAACCTGAAGAATGCACTTCTTGGATTCGCTTGTAACTGGTGTTTCATACATGACCCACTTTCTTCACATTTCACACACATACTACATGAAATCTGGGAGTCAAAGCTACTGTAGAGGCTAATGTGTTGCCGTTTCTACGATTTGCCTACTGGCAAGAAATATATACACACGTGAGTAACATACATTATATGTACCCATCTTTAAAACTGTACCAGTAACCCTTTGCCACAGTAAGACAGGGGATTAAATGGCAACTAAACTTCCAATCTGCAGGCTTGTATCTTGGTGGAGTCAGCATAGCACAGAAACTCATCTTTGGGCTCCATGGGTAGAATGTAGCTCCCCAGAAAGGAAGCTCTGAAACACTGTCCTAGAGTCAAGAATTAACTATTAGTAACACCCATAGCTTTAGTCCTTAAGAGATTTTCTAAGCCATTAAAAAAAATTGCCCCCCCTTACAATGGCTAAAACATTTTCTTGGATCTGTACCTGAACTTGAGTCATTTAAAAAAAAAAAAAAAAGCAACAACCTGATAACATGATAGCCAGGAGAAAAGAAATGCTTTCTTCATTCAGCAATGGAGACTACAGCTTAAAGAGCTAAAATTAGGCCAAAAAAAAGCCACTTGCAAGTGTGTATCTTCAGGTAGGTTTTCTAAGTAGTCAAGTCTGCAGAGCAGACATGGTTCACCATCAGCACTGTCAGAGCACCGGTGGGAAAAAGTAGAAACCCATCCAGAGCTGCCTCTGAAGTGTCCAACACCACAGCCACCAGTTGACAGGGCTCTGCAGCTCATGACAAGTGGCTGTTCCAAACTGGGAAGTGCTGTAAAAGAAAACGGCATGCTGGTTTTTGTTTTTTTTTTTTAAGATTTAAAAGAAATCGCGTGTCTGTGTCTGCGCCCATGTAGAAGTATGCACAAAGTGCAGGAACCGATGGAGGACAGAGGAAAGTACTGGACACCCAGGAGCTGGAGCTGTGAGCTGCCAAACTGAGTGAGTGCTGTGAGCTGAACTCTAGTGCTCCACAAGAGGAGCAGGTGCTGATAACTGTGGCGTCATCTCCCTAGCACCGTATGGTAGTTTTAATACAGGAAGGAGGAAAATAAAGAACAATGTGCATGCGCTTAACTCCACTGTGTTGGAGTAGAATTAGAAGGAATGCACAGACACCACCAGCAACCTAGAGCATTCCATCAATGTGCAGCAGGGAGACACAGACCTATCAGCCAACCCTTCAGAGAAGACAAGGTAGTTAAGAAAAACTGTCCAACCATAACAGCAGAAAGGGTTTGGTGGTTTTTGAATCTTGAGACAGGACTTTTACAAAGTACTTGTGTTGTGTAAATACTAAAAGGGAACAAACACACAAGTAGCTATTTTACTGGTGCATTATTGGGGCACAGCTGTAATAGCATCACTTGGGAGGCAGAAGCAGAAGACTTCAAGGCTAGTCTAGGCTACATTGTAAGTTCATAGCCAGCCTGGTAAACACAGTAAGGCATTATCTTTTAAAAGTTATTAAAAATTTCAGAAGACATTCAAAATGTGTACAGATAAATAATAAATACATAATAGATCATCATGAACACTGGTATAACCCTGGGCCAAGAAACATATCAGAATTCCAGAAGCCTATCCAAGCAGGCTTCCCCCCAAACTGCCAAGACAGGCAACATCCTCAATTGCATGGTTACTTGGGCCAGTTTCACACTGTTGAGCATTATCATGCTGTTTGTCATGTTAATACCATTTGTGTGTGTAGTACTGGCGACTGAACCCAGGGCCCTGGCCACGCTAGTCAGACGCAGTACTACCAATGAGCTCCATCCCAGGTTGTACCTGTTATTTTACAGCAGACTCAATGTTGTCCCGGTTGATCTTGAAGTTATCTGTGGCACACACAGGCTTTGAATTTGCAAATTTCTTGCCTCTGCCTAGAAAGTAGCTGGGATTCTAGGTCAGTACCACCAGAACCAGCTATTTTACCTCTTTCTATAGAGGGACATATAAATCAACTCTGGAGGGGATCTAATGCAAGTAATGCTGCTGATTACCTGCTGTGATAATATGCTTCTGTGGTATACACCTTGTAGTGGAATCACTAAAGCATAGAGGATACGGATTTCCAGATTCTGCACACAGAGCTAAGCACTTTCTGAAGTGGCTATACCAATCTATAGTCAGATATTTTTAGAGTTCTGCTTGCTACACTATCAACACATAGTACATTGTGGCATTTTCATTTAAGCAGTTCTTATAACTTCTTATTTTCTTTTTGGTCATCTATAAACTGTATATTGGGAAGTACTTGCTCTAGACTGTCACTTATTCAATTGGTTGTCCATCTTTCTTACTCAGTTGCTTACATGTTTTGCTGAATATGCAAACAATGATATTTCTAGTACCCTGTGAATTATCATTCCATTTTCTTACCAGTGTCTTATGACAAAAGTTAATTTGTACAATATATGTGTGTGTTTATGTGTGTGTATATATATTTACATATATATATATGTATATATATATTTGCTTTAGGATTGATACATTTATATCTAACTGAGAAGTCTTTGCTTACTGTAACATCACAGATGTTTTCCTCAGTTTATTGTAATATGTAAGATTTTTTTGCTTTAAGTGGCATTAAGATTACTACTGTCCTTATCCACTCATAGTATATATGATTAGTTAATGTATTATTTCCAGAATACACTGGTATGATTTTTCATTTACTGCAGAGAGAGCTGTTCAAACGTAAGGTCACTGTCATTCATTAGTACAGAATGTGTGAGAATCTCTACATTCTGCAGCTATAGATAAATCTAAGAAGTCTGGATTTACTGCACCATTTAAGTGCTTGAGAAACATTTTCAAAATGTGTCTAGAATACACATTATTCAAATAGAATTTCACGTCACATTTTAAATTTCTGTCCATCTTGAGAATCTTCTTAATTGAGAAAGGTGTATCAAATGTTTTAAATGTCATCAACTAATCTGAGTATAGAACTAAAACTATAAACACGCTAAGAAACACAGCCCTAGAGTGGAAAGTGACTTGCCGTGGAGGTAAAGGCACTGGAAGATAATGAAATATGAAAGTCATAAAACCACTATTCTGCTTCTATGGATGCATGGGCTAATTCTGGGTAATAATTTAAAATATACAAAATATACAAGACTGTTTCCAAAGGTAAACAAAATCCACATGCTTAGAAATGCATGTGATAAAGGACTTCCTATAAATAGTTCCTTTAGGGAAAACTTAAAATGGGAAAGTAAGGCTGGTGAGAAGGCAAAGCTAATTGTTACCCAACTTGATGACCTGGGCTCAACCCTCAGGACCCATGTGGTAAAAGGAGAGAACTGGAGTCCCACAAGTTGCGCTCTGATCCCCACATGCTCATCACGGCACATGTGTGTGAACTCATATAATTAATGCAATAAAAGAGAAAAGAAAAGAAAAAGCCTAGGTGGACCACAGAATTAGCATTTAAGTTGGAGATGATTTACCAAGCTCATAGTACAACCATAACTGTTCATGAGGAAAAACTGCTCCCTTACAGCATCATAGAACAGGGAAAGGAAGAAGAGTTTGGGTAAAATTTACCAACGGGGGTTATTTAGCATAATGATAGTGCAACAAGAGTTGTTAATGAGAAAAACATTTTTTTTCAGCTTCATGTACTAGGAAAAGAGGAGTTTAAAAATTGATTCCTGAAATGATACTTTTAATATTCACAGTGGTGCATTGCTAATTATTTTAGACTATGTAACAGCAGAAATAGATTAGACCCTAAAACCAGATCAACAATTGCATGCTACACACACAGTTCAAAGGTTACTAAGCGGTAATGGAATCTTTCAAAAGATTCCATTACAACAACAACAACAAAATAAATAAATAAAGGAAGGAAGGAAGGAAGGAAGGAAGGAAGGAAGCAATAAGGCACCATTACAGAAAGGATTCCCAAGAACAGGTTAATTTTACACATCAAGTATGGCTCATGGTAACAACTCTCTTTGGTCTACTGCTATATAATGATTTAAGGGGTAGTTTCTCTAGTGTCCATTAACAAAGATTATTTTCAGAGAAACCGAATGGCATCAAATATACTGAGCACATAGTACATGCAGGTTACTTAAGGAATATAAAGGCAGGGCTCCACCAGTCACCCTTCTCCAACATATACTAAAATAATCCAAAACACTTTGCTGGAATAACTTCTCCTTCAAGTACCAACTGTAGCACTTTTCATCCTGATTTGGAGTATTGAGACTGAAACCTTCATTACTGCTGATATCGGTCAGATGTCAGTCTCTGCTGTCTAGTGAAACCCTGTCTCCAAACAAAATAGTGAAAGAAAATCCAAACTGCAAAGTAATACTAGTAATGTGTGTGCATGTGTATTATAACTTCAGCAACAAAAACCCCAGGAGCCAAGAAAGCTACATAGAACCTCTGCACATGTTCATGAGAAATGTGGGCAGACTAGCTGTGTACAGTGGAGCACTCTCAGGCAGTCTTCCAGAACGGAAGACTGATGGTAATGGATCACAAGGTTTAGGACATCCAGGACTACACAGAGACCCTGTGTTAAAACAACAACAACAACATGGAGTAACACATACAGCTTAAAATGCTTCTATCTGGGAAATGAGATTCAGAGATATGTAGACAAAAGAGGGAGAGAAAAGAATATTAACCCATTTGAGAAGAGATTGTTGGCTAAGTAACTTTTAAGAAGAAGCAGAATATATAAGATCCGTGTACCATTTATTAAATGTTACCAAATGCTAGTATTTTACCATAAATAATCATATCTAATTTTTTACTTGTAAGAAATAAAATTTCCCAGAAATCTAATAACAAAGAAAAGTGATTACATGATATAGAAGAAAACTAATTAAATACACTTCTCATTTAATTTTTGTATGTGGTATAAGTTATTTTATAAATTCATCCTACTACATGTGGATACTTCCACACATCTACACTTGTATTAAAGTGCTAACTATTAATTGACCAACAAAAAATAAAAAAAACACAAGAGTAAATCTTCAAAACACTGAATCAGGTACAGATTTCTCATATATGTCAAAAGCATAATCAATAAAAGAAAAATCGTATAAAAAGGCCTTAGGCAATGTTAGAAATCTCTATACTTCAAAAGTCACCATTAAGAAAATGCAATTCATGTCACACATGGACAAAAAAATACTTGCAAATCACAAATCTGAGATGAATTTAGATAAAATACTTACATTTAGAATCCAGAATACTAATCAAATTTATTCAAATCAAATCAAATATTAATCAAAAATTCTCTGTCTAGCTTAGTCACAAGATAAGCAACCAAGTTGGAAAATAAAATGGTCAACACAAGTGAGCCCTTTCAACATGGCAATAGGCATATGAAAATGTGCTCATAACTATTAATTAGATAGAACACAATTATGTCCTCAGTATATCAAATGTATAATAAGACAGCACACATATAAAAATAAAAGTCCAGTGGAGAAACAAGAACTTTAAGATATTTCTGGTGAGAATGTAAGAGATGTTGGTGTGGTTTGAGTTAGGTATTAAAGTTTGGTCTTAGCACAGGCCTCAGAAGCCCCTGACCAGAATTCTCTTCCCTGAGGACTAATTTTCACAGTAAGTGTCATGCAAGTTTACAAAGGAGAGGAGCAACCAGCAGTCCTACCCAGCTATGACATCAATAAACCACAACAACGATCAGCATGGCACAATAACTTGGAGGGCAGAGGTGGTAACCAACAGCTCACTACTTGAACTTAAGACTGATTCAACAGACTCATACTGGAAATCTAGCAAACTACCTAGAGCTAATTAAGTCATGGATCTTGGAGGAGAACCTACAACCACCACTTTACTGAACCAGCACAATCTCTAACTACATTCTCTTAAATATTTGTTCTTATTCTGGCAGATATGTGTAGTCCTCATCTCTCATAAGGGAAACTTCTCTTTGTAACAGACAGAAACCATTACATAAAACCACAACCAATCAAAATGAAGAGTCTAGAGTCTAGTCACAATGGGATATATGTACAAAACACTCACACACCTAAGGTTCGGGGAACATTGATGAAGATGGGGCAGAAAGACTGTAAGAGCCAAAGGATCACAAAGTCTGTTGTGAGTGTGTCTACTACTAATTTCATAAGCTACAGTCAGAAAGTCTCACCAACATGACTACCTAAAAATTAGCTGAACAAATACTGCGCCAACAGACACACTAAATGAAATAATGCTAAGAGTAGAAGAAATAGTCCTTCCCAGAGAAGATTACACCAATTGATTATCCAAACCAATTGATCAGCCTTGAACGAGGGAAATCATGTAACTATATTATAATCTCAAAAAATAAAAACAATTTTTAAAAGGTTTATTCCTATAATATTCTGACGAGAGATCTTAAAACACAGCTAGACCACAGGGCTTTGCCTTTCTCAATGGACTGATCATATGACATACTCATAATTTGATGATAAAATGAGTTGGTAGGAACGTCCAGAGATGAGACCTAATAAGAGGAAGCAGATCACTGAGGGTAACTTCTTCATGGCTATAGTCCCTTCCAGGCCTCATCCTTGGTTCTCTCCCTAGCTGTTCTGTGCCACATGTGAGCCACTTCCATCTGCTATATACACCTACTATGTGCACTGCCTCATACTCATCAGCCCAGAAGCATCAAACAAAGTGCCAAAGTCTGAAACTTCTGAAAACATATGCCAAAACCTTTCTTTCTTTTTAGGTGCTTTTAATCAGACATATTGCCCCAATAATGACAAACTAAGACAAATGTGCAGCTACTTGGAAAACAGGTCAGGAGCATATTCAAATATCAAGAATGCAGCACATAGTGCAGTTCTATTCCAGGGCACCTATGCGAACTGTAAAAACACTTCCATACAAACGCTTGAATCCCAATGTCCACAAGAGCTTTATTCATAGTAACTAAGAAGTGGAAACGATCCAAGGGCCCATCACTCAACCAACAGAAAAAGAAAATACCATGACATTAAAACTAACTTCTATTATGCTTGCCTTTTATTCAAGTATTTCTAAACAATCCTTCTATAAATTGAAAGAACATGCTTGTACTCTAAACATTAAATAGTCCAGCCATATAAATTATGCCTCTTAAATGTTCATAAACAATTTTTCCCACAGAGAAACAATTTCTTTAGGAACCCACTATACTACCATTTCTACCTCTAATTAGATTTATCTGGGAAAAAACACCACCATCTAAGTGATACTAGCTAAGCAAAATTTTAATATACTCTAAAGGTATGACTGTTCAATATAAAAAGCCTAACAACCAATATCAATAACAACTGGAAATCTGTAATCTTGCAATTATTTGGAGTCTGCACTTTGTTCTATTATAAACAATTTTTAAATACAGAACAAAAGCAGCATCTTCACATGAATACTGTCCACTCTATTTATATGGATGTTACTGGATAATAATATCTTTATCTCTCTGAACATATAATAAAAATAGTGTTCATAATGAAGTAATGGAAGTATTAAGTTTGAGGCAGGTTATACATGAAACCAACCTTCATTTATGAGTTATAATTTAATACGGTTATTACCTCTACTGTTAATGTGCAATGCATGGCAGTTTATAGCTAAATACTATATTATACTCTGATAATAGTAGCTATAATATTCTGAAAAGTGCTTCATTCATCAAAGCTATATGAGGGTTTGGATTACCACTTTATGAAATCTAGATCTCTTGCAAGAGGCTGAAAGAAAAAAAAGGAAGACAGAAAAGCTTTTAAGTGGAAAAAATCACTTTGGAAGGATGCCTCTCCATGCTAAATGGACACAGAGGACAGCTGCGTCTGTCTTCATTGATGATGATGGACTAATGGAGCAGTACATGCACACTTGTGGCAACACAACATGGCTTAATCCAAAGAAATCATCCACATGATCAGGCCAACATTCTCTACTTCATTGTAATACCAGAAAACAAGAAAGCCAAATAGTCACAAAAGGCTGTGCATGGACTACTTCAAAGAAGGATGGAAATTCAGAACAAGTCCATGGAGCTGAGCTCAGCAGAAAGATAGTCTGATTCTACAGTGAACAGAAAAGTGTTACCCCTTTCATATTGGCTAAAACATAACAAGCCCTGAGTAATCACCAAAGGCCATGCAGAGGAACTAAGCTGGAAATCCTTTAGACTTTATGGTTTTGATTTACCTCCTCATTTCTGTTAGTCACAGACTAATCATTAAGCAGCAGACATTACCAACTGAGCTCTAGCAAACATTGGGCATCTACCAAGTGATAAATACATCATGAAGAAGGTATAAAGATAAATGACATTATCTTCATTCAACATACACAATACCACATCTACTGTAAAGTGACAGAACAGGAAATTGTGAGAATACTTAGGGAACACAGGGGAGGAAACAATGAGATGAGTCCAGGAAAGCATTAGAAAGAAAATATTTCAGAAGGCCTCTAATTTAGAGCACAAACCAGAAGGGGTAGGAAGAGCAGAGAGGAAAGTACCTACACCCTAGGTGGGACAGAACCTCCTCAGAGAACTGTGATGGATCTGCCAAGACTCACACTGCTTGAAAGGCACCAAGAGATGGCACTACAGAGACCATCAGAGTAGATATGCCTAAACAACAGAGCCAAGTCTTCATTAGGTCTTAAGTCTTCAATAGACCTGAGAGATGACTCCCACTACACACAAGGTTGAGTGACCACTGGCTCCTATTAGAGCTGCTCCGATTCTGGAGACGACACAGAACTTCTAGGGATGACAAGGCAGATAATTACTAATCCGGCCAAGGCTGTGTGACAAGGACTCATCCAGACTCTGATCTCTGGGAGCAGAGAGCTGGACAGAAGCTAAGGTTGGAGAGCTGTGGGAAACTGGTCGCATTCTATTTCTTCATCTGCATTGGGGTCCTTGGGTGTTTTGTTAATTTGTGAGAGGGCACTTTTGAGTCCTTTTGCACGTGAATGTTGTATTTCACATAACTCAAAAAGGAACAGTAGGCTCTCCACAAACACACAACTGCCCATTTATGGCATCAGTGATGGATCCCATTTTATTCTACCCACAGTACATTTCAAACTCATTCCCCCCACACTCCTTAGCATACCTCTTGCAGAACTTTACCAACTAATGGTGAGACACTAATATTTTCGCCTTCAGGGTGGATCTGGAAATTCACTCTTTGATAAAGAATCTGAAACAAGAAAGGTTATATTTTTTAAATTTCCCTCTTTCATGTTGTACTCTTGAAATTTAGGAAGTATTCAGTTCTCCCTTTGAGAAAAAAAAAATGCTATTTGATAATGAGCAGTTCTGGGCACCAAGCATGCGTCAGGAGTTCAGGAACAGTTTCACAAGGAAGTGACAGTTTCAAGAGTGAGACCTGTCTGTAAAAAGCCTGCCACAGAATGCAATGGATACCCATAGAGTGAAATGTAAGGTTCACATTACCTTCCCATTGGTCAGTTCTGTTTCTGACTGAGGAGGTTCTCCACTTAACTCAGCATGTTTTTAGAGAATTTAGCATCGATCTAGGGCCAATTCCCACTCATGATTTCTCAAGGACACCAAAAGGTAACACTTGCTTTAACTAATGTAGTTTCAGACATGGTTCTCATGATCATTTCCCATCTATTTTAATCTTGATAATACATTTCCCTCATATATTCAATCATTTATTTCCTAACATATTGTAATTTTTCTCAAGCATCTTACAACCCTTTCTTCCTTACTATAATAAAGTGAACAAGACTTTAATATCCTCAGGTTTTCAAATTCCTCTTTATATAAAAACAGTGATTCTTCTTAGAACATTTGTATGCTACAAACAAAAATTGACCCTATGTCTCAGATCCTTACACCCAACAAAATCAACTTCACCCACATCAGGATTTATTGTATTTGTGATCACTAACCTCTGTTTGAAGAGAGCTGCTGGCTGCCAAAAGAAGTTCAATGCTGCTAGGAGGGCAATGTGTCAAAGCGAAAGCCATGAGCTCCTGACGAGTAGCCAAGTCCCGGTAACCTTCTGATTGGCCCAACTGGCTACAAACAACCCAACTTTTTGGATATCCTGAAAATATAGAAGGAGAAAGAAAGAATAAAAGTGATTTTCAGACAGACAAAGAGTAAGGGAGCAAAGGTGAGGGGTATACCAGCATCCTAACCAGGTCTTGTGGTACCAAGGCAAAACTGTAGTCATTAACAACACGGTGTGCACAGGCATAAGAATCCAAGCAAGAAAAGAAAGCTGTGACTGTTTAATTATCCACAATATTCAGGGCTACTCCACACAGGAGTTTATGACAGAACACTTTAAATTTCGGAATCAATAAAAATGAATGCAAATTATTCACTGAGCTATGATGTCCAGTAAAAAGGTGGATTCTGAATTCAAAATACTAAGAGTTTGACACTGCCCAACCACTCTACATACCTATTAATTGGAAAAGGCTCCAATACTACAGCTTCCTATACGACTACAAAGAAACAACAATAACTCCCTTTTCTCTAGGGATGTTGAAAGGACTAAATAGCCCTTGAGCTTAAGAGTGCATCAGAAACTGCAAAGTTCTAGACAAAAAGAATTAAGGCAGGTACTCACAGAAATGCCCACTTTATAAAAGACAGACATCTAAGGTCAGGGCCAAAAAATGGTGCTAGCCCAAGTGCTGGCATATATTTTTCTACAACAATGTCACACTATGAATTCTTAAAATATATTTATTCTCATCTGGAGGTGGAATTTACTCTAAGAATAAAGGCATCCACCCAGGATCATGTCTCTAAATATGTGCACTAAAGAGTAATTCAGAAATAAAAACTATAGAAATAAAATTAACATGATGAGCTCTAAAAATAATTTGAATACAACAATATTTGCACAGAAAACAATGGCTCTATACGCCATTGTGGCAGTGTACTCCAAGTGGCAAACTTACAACTAACTATAGAGAATGCAGGTTCTCAAGGAACTACCTTTCTGTTGATGGTTAGCAAGTACTGTATTGACTTCCAGAGTTTAAACTATATAGATTTCTTACCAAAAATCATGTCCTTAACCAGAACTTTAGCAAGGTTCCTGTCAGTAGTGTTCTAGGCCAGGCCTCAGTCTGGCCCTCACAACTCAGGTTTCCAAAACTCTTGAAGGCTGAGCAGGATCCACATCCTCAACACCAGATCAAACGTTGTACCTGACACTGTCTGCCTTCCTTCCTGGATCCATCTTCAAAAAAAAACTCCCTAAAACAACTCAGCAGTGATACCTATCCCGTGACCTGCTGTTCTTTTAATTTCCCATCAACTAACCACTTAGGTTGGCTCACAAGATGTAATGCCCATCTGCCTGTGATGTGTGAGGAGTTGGACCTAATTTCTCTCACATAGTAATACTAAACAGCTTTACTTATAGTTACTAGTTACTAACAGGAATTTTTTTTTTCATTAATGGTAGACATAGAGAAAAAAAGTACGTAAGTAGGACTAGTAGTAACAGAGCTTACTAAATGAATAAAGCACGAGTTCAATCCCTACCAACAAACAAGCGCAGGGATCATGGGTCATCAGTGCAGGAGTCACCACTAAGTGGAACACGCTGCTATATCTGTTCCCTATTGAAGTTCAAAGGTTTTCCCATGCAGGGCCCATGATAAGATGGTACCATGTCTTCTTCCACTGAAGAATGTGTGCTTTGGATGAGAAACTATTCCACAATAAACTCTGCTTACTCTTTCAAGACAGGAACTTTAAATTCAAAATAGAAAATATTTAGGCCAAACTCTTTTCCAATTTTCAACACTTTTTTCCCATGTTAAAAAATAGAAACATTGACTATCCAATCACAAATGACATAGTCTTCCAAATTTTATTTTCTATAATATATAAAATAGCATTAAAATTTTTCATGTACTATTCTTCCTAAAACTATGAGCATATTTTAGACAGAGAATGTAAAGTAATCAAAATCATATAGATAAACTACTGTGCCCGAGCCCATTAAAATATTGATATAGATATATAAACACAGCCTACATGCTTGTTGCGAACAAAATATCTCTTGTGCAAACATGTGCCTGGCTTACCAATCAGGCTGACTGATTTCAGGAGAGCCCCAATCCATTATTTATCATGTAGAGAAAATATAAACAAAGAACTAAGCTGTTGACTCACCTGCAGCCATCAGCTCCTGGCAATACATACTGGCTGCTTTGTAGTCGTGGATATGGAGTGCTTGTTCTACTAGCAAGATCAGAACCTGTCCAGTCCTTTCTTCTGGGTCTTCACCTGTACACACATGCAGATGACTTGATGATTAGAGCAGCAACAATTGATCCAGTTCATTAACATCATGTTTCAAATCACAAACAAACCAGATTAGGTTGATTTTTAATGATTGTAGGATGAAGGTTACAATAATTTTGACCTTCCAATCTACTTATTGTGCATAGAAGTCCCCCTCAGTCTCTGAAGAGAACATAGATGAATAATCAGTTCTTAAGATACCCAAATTACCCAAATCAAAAAAAAAAAAAAAAAAAAACAGAAGAAAGAAAGAAATCCAGATCCAGGATAGTCCCAAGCCCTACAAAGGACTTATCCTTTCCATTACTAAGGAAAGAAATCGATACTTCAAGAACAGGTTACAAAGTGAGGACCAGTAAGAACACTAAGTATACTTGCTGTGATCAATCACTAGGACCCACACAATGAAAGGAATGAACTAACTAACTCACCCAAGTTGTTTTCTGATATCTATTTTCATGCCACAAACAATAAATAAAAGGTAAAACCCAAAAAACCATTTCTAAAATTGATGTAGAAATACTGACTGGAAGGATAAGTGAATTCAAAACCATTAAGAGATCTTGTCTCAAAACCCAGCCACCACCATCACCAATTAAGTCTTGGAACAAACTGTGAGCCCTACTAAACCTCATCTCTGTGCTTGACTTCTGTACTTCAGTTTCAGTAAATACCTCATTCATAAGTCTAGCCAGAATCCTCCACTATGGGTATAGTTCATTGTCTCATCTCACAATTTACAATCTTCCTATCTCTGCCTCCCCAAGAACTAGGATTACATATGTGTGCTAATATCTTTATGCATTATTTTCTCTTATCTAATCTAAAATCAATAAATGCCATATCTGATGGTTTCTTTGAGAATAGTCATATACTTATGAAAGTGTTATGAATGAGATGAAATACACAGACGCCATTAAGTGCCATCACACAACAACTAAAAGAGTAGAAACAAAAATCAAAGGAGAAGGTATCAAGTAAACTGCCTGGCTAAAAACCCAATGATGTAACTTCTCTAATCCTGTGTCTTCAATTTCAAAATGAGATTCACCTCTCTGCCTATAAGGCACATAGTAACGAGAAATAGAAATAAATATTAAAGAATGAGATTGAAATAATTATTGTTAATAAATTATTCTTAAGAAATGTGAAGAAGGGTCAAATAGCAATCATGAAGTTCAAAGCTACGTAGCTGAAAGTTAAATCTGATCAGGTAATTAAAGAGCAGACCTTCAAAGACTGATGCCTAGAAAATGTTGTTAAGTAAATTCTTAGGGAGAACAGCCAGGAGTGTGGGGACTGATGGAAAGCTATGAAAGAAATAATTTGTGGCTTAGTGTGGTGCTCATGTGTGTCATTCAACACTTGGTAGGCTGATAACATAAGACTGATCATCCAGTTTGTCTGACAAGCCTCAACAGAGCTCTGAGTACTGAAGTACAATGTAAAATATGCCTGCAAATAGCTATGTGCTCCTTTCAAAGTAAGAGGCCAAGTGCCCCTCTCCTCCTAGCGATGAGTTGGTCTTTGTTACTTAGGAAGACTCTCTTATTCACAGTTGTGGAAGTTAGATTACCTAAGGTTAAGTGGAATACAATACTGTTTAGTGAAAACATCCAGAAATAAACAATGTATGAGTTTTAGATTGCATGCAGCTTTGAGTAGCATGATGGAATTTAGCACTGCCTCAGGATACAGTACTCAGGACATGAGTCATCCTATATCCCTACATCCATTGTATTGCATCCACACTGTCTATGCAGCCTGCTCTCCAGTCACTCTGCATCATTTTGGTTATCAGTCCCACTGCCACAGTATACAGTATTTGTGCTCATGTACCCTTTATTTTACTTAGTGAGGGTCCTAAAGTGCCAAATGATCATGTTTGCAATTTGGATATCCCAGAAAACAAAATGAAGCCATAAAGGGCAACCTATAAGAGAAAAGGTGAAAGTTCTTGACACAGTGAGCAATCATATGCCTCAGCTGAGAGGACCTATAGTAAGAACGAGTATTCAACTCATGAAACTGAAAAAGAAAAACTTAACACTGGTTTTGTCATCACTTCTCAAGTTGCAAAAGTTGTGACCACTGGGACAGGTGTTAGAGTGATACTAAAATGACATTCAACTGGATACCTGCTAGCTACTTTTATGTAAATACACATGGCTCACAATATAAACATATTGAACAGATTTCATATATTAGCCTTTATGTTTCCATGATTCTTCTCCAAGTTCTAATATCATACACACATAGCACATTAAAGTTTGTGAAATGGAGTATGGCGAAGCTGAGATGATTTGAAGCTTTACATGCTGCTACTGTGTCCACAGGAGGAATGTTCTCTTAGTAGAATTGCATGAAGGCTTCTAGGTCCATTCACTATGTGTCACAAAAAACCAACACTGATCCTAACAGGCACATGGGAGATGTGCACATCTGGAAAAGCTATCATGAAATTCATCCTTTATGTTCAGAGAACTTTTCTATGTATGCACTCAGTTGAGACTCTTATTATGGGTGACCAAAGGGGATAGCTTTCCTGTTTCCTAGACATGAGAACTGGACAAATAAAGCATACAAATTTATAGCATGCATATACATACATATGTAGATGTAGGTGTAGGGCAAAGGCAGTTTATTACTTGTCTAAACAATCCCTGGTCCTGATAGGGTTTTAGCCTTCTAATCTTCAGACTAAAACTGGAAGGCTTCAGTCTCTGTATAGTCTAGAAAGTTTAAGCGTCCAAGACTTACTGATGACTGAGCCACTCTGACTAGCTCCTTCTGAACTCAGAGCTGTACTGAATTCAACTGATTCTTCTGTTGGTTGATTTAACTCACTCGTTGTTCTGGTTCAAACTCTTCTCCAAGCTGACTGGTTCAAACTGACCTTCTAAGCCAGCTGGCTGTTTCTGACTGAGCTGTTCTGATTCTGGCTGACTCCCACAACTTCTCTGACTGAACTGATCTACTCTGCTTCAAATTGACTCACTCTCCTTCTGATGAACTGCTTCTGTGTCTCTGCCTCAGACTGCTTCAGGCTCCTGACTGCCTCATACTCCTTCTCTGACCTGAGAGCCTGTTTTTATATCGTGAGAATTGGGTTTGGCCTCACTCTGACTCACTCTGCTAACTCTTCCTCTTATTTGTCACTTTGCCTGTTCTTCACATGTGATTCATCTCAGATGTCACTTCCTGTCTGACACTGACTCCTTCTGAGCTCTGCCTCCTGCTCTGCTTCTACTTGGTTCCTTCTCTACTAAGCTCTGCTTCTGCTTCCTCCAACTACTCCTTATGAACTGAACTGTCTGTGAGCTATGAATTGAGAACTGTGACCTACTTCTGAACTAACTGCTTCCTTTTATATCCTGAGAGCTGGGATTAAAGTGTCTACACTCAATGTTCTCCTAGGTGGCCCAACATGCCTAAAAGAGATGTATGGCCTCAAGACCTTTCCACATTTGTAGCAGATATCAATTCTATGCTTTAAGCTGAGATGTGACACTTGTTTACCAGAAGTAGAGGTCTTAATAAGAGTTCTATGTATCTACTAGATATATTGAATTTTTAAAGGCTAGAAATAAACACAAATTCCCTTTACTTTTGAGTCCATCCCATAGTTCAATCCATTGTTTATGGAACAAAATACACAATAGTTATTTTTTAGAAATTGATACATATCAAAAATAAAAATACAAATCTAACTAAATATTCTGGCAGGTAGGACCACTGTGGTTACTACAGCATGAAATGTAGAGTCAGAGATTTTCCATAAGGTCTGCCTCCTAGTTCATCCAAGTGAGCAACATGTTTAACTTCTGTCCTCGAATTCCTTTTATAAAATGGGAAGATGACCACCACTATGACCATTTAGGAGAAAACTGAGTGAGGTAAAATATATGAAAACTTTTCCAAATGCTAAATGGATGAAATTTTCTAACAAGTTTTTCAGAACAATCAAACTAAATCTGGATTGGACTGTGCTGGTACATCTGGGCTACTTCACACTGGAGCTCACTCCTTCGAATGGTAGCAATGACTTCTGTTGATCCTATAACCACACACCATGAGTAAATTCATTTCATTTCAAGGACAGCTAGTTTTCCCAAAACTTCAGGACACACACAACTTATAACATGCCAAGATTCCTAAAAAAATTACTCCTTGCTTTAAAAAAAAAAATTTCTGATGACATTAAACAAATCCTAATGCTCATATAGGATGCTGTGAAAAACACCACAGGAACTTAGCATTCAAAAGGCTTACCTGCAACTCTCAGCAACTCTGCAAGACCTAGAAGCTTGCCTGATTGTTTGTAGCAGGTAGGGGACTGGGAAACACACTCCTTGATGAGGCTGATTCGATCAGAGCACAATCGCACTGTAAAACAGACACTAAAGAACTTCGTGAAGACATAAAAGTGTGTCATGAACGCTCAAGTGAAAGGGAAGTAAAATGAAATTATTCTCAAACCAACCACAGTGGCATAATATAATCCAACATTTCTGAGGCAAAGGCAGGAGGATCATAAATTTAAGTCCAGCCTGGATTATATGGTAAGACCTCATTTCCTCAAGTCCAGTCCATGTTCAAAATACACTTGAGTATGTGTGTGTGCATATATGTATGTATAAATGTATGTGTGTATGTAGGTATGTATATGTGTATGTATATGTGTATGTATATGTATATGTATACATATATGAAGGAAGTTAAAGACAGGACCTCACTAAGGCGCTCTGATTGCCTGCTTGTGCAGGAATCTTCCCTCCTGCCTACTGAGTGCTGGGTTTATAGGCATGTACCACTAAGCTTGGCTTCAAATAGCCACATTCTAATTCAACCTCATCCCAGACTGGAGGGCAGGAGTCCTCCCAAGTGTACCATGCTCCAATTCTCCCGCAGCTAACCCCAGTCCCCTCACTTAAACTAGTACTCAGGAAATGAATCACCTGATCAATTAATTCATATTATAGAGCAAGGATCATTTAAAGGGAAAAAAGTCAAAGAACATCAAGTGTGCTCTAGGGGTAAATAATTCTTACTCAGAGTAGAGATGTCAAGGAGGATGGCACTGTCTGGACAGCTGGCTTGCAGTAACTATGACAACCACAACAGCAGCTAACATAAAATGGAGATGCATTGTGCCTCAGCCACTGAGTTATGTGTAACAATCACACAAAGCAAACCCTTATAAACAGGTTATTATCACCAAGAGAAGAAACTGGGGTACAGAGAAGATACTTTTGCAAAGATCACTGAAAAAGAGGCAGGTCCTGAATTCAACCCAACTCCCTAAATTTTGTCTGTGCCTTTCATCTTTATTCCTAAATCCATGGTAAATCCTTACACAGCCTGGACTTTTGAAATTCTCACATGTAGCTGGCTGGGAAGGATCACAAGTCTTAGAGAAATGAACAAATGGTGGTTTTTACTTGGAATTAGCCTTTCATTTTCACGTTTTTATTCTAATTGAATTTCGAACTTATAAAAATGTTGCAAGGGTGGTGTAAAAAATCTACATTGTAACGCTGTATACTAGGATTAACCAATGAATGATTTCTTCTATCTTATATGTGCATATACAATTAAACATGCATACACTTATACCCTTCGTCCTCCATATGAATACATACATATACAGACAAATGCTTTTCTACCATTTGAAGAGAAACTGCAAACATCATGTCCCTTTACACCTTGGTATTCCAGTCTACTTTCTGAAGCTCAGGCTGTTTGAGGATGGATAGTTGTACATAGTTGTTATACTCATCCTGTGGAGGTCTTTATGTAAAATGTAAGACAAATGTTTCTGTGAGTTAGCTCCTTCACAATTGCTGCAGTCAATTCCATATCTGAGTACAACCTCTGCAAATTCCGTTAAAATTCCCAACTACCCATTCCAATGATATATCCCAAATGTCCACCCTGCTAACCTTATGCTTTGTCCTATGACTTCTTTGGACAATAAATGAGAGTAGAAATGCTATGTGCCACGTGTGAGCAAATGCCACCTCACGGGATTGCCCTGCTGATGTCTTTTGCTTGGGAGTGCCATGTCTCAAGGAGTGCAGAGCTGACAACAAAAGGCAGCTCCATGCACATAAACAAGCCTGCGGGCTATGCTGCTGACACTTTCCTTCTTCCATTACAACACAGCACAGTCAACATTTTTAAAGCCCTATGTCCAAGCTGTCTAGATTTTCATTTTTAAAGTGGGCTTTTCCCTTAGTATCTGCTATGATTTTACACGTTGTCCTTCCAGAGTCAACAATATAATAACTATGAAACTTAAAATGACAACATACTTTTCACATCCCAAACTTGATTTTTAAAGCAGGGCCTTTTATAGATATAATGTTTCTATGTACATAAAAAGGCTGGGCCTCATCTGCTTATATGCCGTGCATGCTTCTAATGGAAGCTCTAGCTTTAGTCAGTGAGTGGGCTGACCTCCTTACTATTACCACCCTCCTTCCAACCACAACCAAGGTGAAAACGCTAGTAATGAATCGTTATCTCCCCATTCTTCCATTTGATGAATCACTTGTTTTTTCTTTCATCCTGAGCAATATTTACTAGGAATTGTTAAGTAAGTTAGATTTGGACAGTGAGAGTTTAACAGATTACAATTACCACATTCAAATTTTCTCTTTTAATATACTTTCTGAACTGCTGATACAATTAATACACCAGTTCTCTTTTATTGAACATCTTAGGATGATTAATTTATTTCAGCAAGTGACTTATAAATATACTTGAGCTCTTGTGTACCCATAGAAGAGATCCTTGACTTAAATTTTCTATGTGAAATAGAGTTAACAAACCTGAAAAGAACACACACATGTCTTTTAATAACTGAAGATACTTCACATGTCCCTATAGATTTCATAAGAATATGTCATATTTTGAAGCCACTATAAAACGCATGTACACACAGAAGTCTTAAACATAATTATAAAGCATTTTGGTATATCTACCCACAAAAACACCTTACAGAGGCCTCGGAGGGAATAACTTATCATATTGCTGGTCTCCCTACTTCCTAGAAACTCATTCCTCACTATTTGATTAGCGTCACTTGTTACCATCTGCTAAGACACAGCAACTTTTGTAGCATAAACAAAAGCTCCAAAAACAAAGCAATGGGACAAAATGACACTGGATTCAGTAAAAACACCTGGGCCACAGCTTCCTACATATCCAGCAACATCATCTGCCATAACTAAAGACCACAAGTAGTGGCTGCCGACCAACTGTATGGTAAACACAGCTAACTGTAGAGGAGGGAGAGACTTCTTTTCCGCACCCAGAAAACCTTTTGTCAATCATTCTGATAGCCAAGATCAAATCTACACAGCAAGCTGGTAAGTTGCCCAGACATTGCAGCAAAGACTCCCTTAAAACACCCAGAATTTGCTCAGAAACTTCCCAGAAGGTACAGCAGCTGACCAGGCATGGTCACAGATATTCAAACTCCCTGCTAATATATAAAAACCGCTAACTGATCACCACAGAAATTCATAATTCACTTAATATTCTAAACACCCATAGCACACGGGAACTTTTTTTGTATTATATACCAATCACCTCAGATTATTTAAGTAACTAAAATATATATACACCTGAATGCGTATGCATGCCCACATGCGTGTATGCGCGCACACACACGCATACACACACACACACACACACACACTCCAATGCTGCCATTAATAAAAGATAAAGAAAACGACAAACCTACTATGTTCTAGAATCTATCTTTACTGAAATTTATAAGTATGTTATCTGGGGAAATAATTAATGATTTAGAGCATTTTAGAATATGAAAAAGATTTCTGATTAATTTTCACCATTTTTAATAAGCTCTGAGTTCAAAAGTTGCATTAAGGGCACAACTGACTAGAACCATCTATGTTTAACAATCTAACCATCGCCTTATATATATACTCAAGGTGTTACATGACATGTACAATTGCATAACAATCAGTTCTAGACAGTGACATTCAGAGTAATAACTGCCGTATCTCTTTCAAGCATAGTACCTTTCTCTGAATAGGTACTCGAGTAAAATCATAATGATTTAAACCTGTGAGACTGCATCTACTGGCTCCTATTCCCTCAGGCCTGTTCAATTGCTAACACTACAGAGGACCAAGACATAAGGAACTAGGCTACTAGTTCCTGAAGAAACTGAGGCTCCTGCTCCTGTGTTAGTTTTCAAATGGGAGAGGACAGCTGTGGTAGAAACTTATCAACAAACATAGATAAAAGGAGCTCAGTTATATTTGCCCCTCTTGTTAGTTCCAACCAGTTCTAGAGTTAAGGACAGCAGTAACAGAAGACAGCAGTCAGCCTAGTGCACTGCTCATTAGGTAATTCTCCACCCCCTTCATTGGGTGGCCTGGAGTCCTGGGTTTGAAGAGAATGAGTACCTAAGTCCTACTTGTCAGCAATGGTCAGCTAAGATCTAGAATGTTGCAGTGCACCATCCTCACAGAGTAAAGCACTTGAGACAAGCTGCGTGATCTATGACTGTACGGACAGCTCCAATGTACCTGTTAGATTTAGGCAAAAGAACCTGAACAATACAAAGACATCATTGGCAACTACATGCTAAGCAAGAATTTGCCCTTATTACTTTTATATCAAGCATATGTAGGAAGAAGCTAGTTGATAAACTATAAAATTAATATAGAATTAAGTTTTATGCCAAAATTGAAGTAAATCTGCAACTGACATCCACAAAAATCTTAAGGTTTTATTTTTGTTCTGTTTACCCAATGGCCTCACTACTCAGTTGTTTTGTTACTACTCTTATTTCTTTAAAAGTAATAAGCAAGAATTTTTTTAATTGGCAGCAAAATTATTTTACCCAAATATGAATATATGAATTTCATTCATTCATACACACACACACACACACACACATACACACACACACAATAGAATCTATTACTAAGGTATTTAGATTATCAAAGTTACTCTTTAATTCTGAGAAAATAAAAAGAAACACTACTTAATTGGAGCAAAATAACTTAACAATGCAATACCAAGCAAAAGACACACCTTGCAAAGGCAGGATCTTTACCCCAAATTCTTCAAGATACCCCAGGGCTTGGATGAGATCTAGTTCCTCTTGAATGGCGGCTGGCCTGTCTGTTATGAGCTGTAAGCAGCACCTACAAGAAATTACATAGATTTTGAAAAGCAGTGCCATAAATTCATCCAGGTTACCAAGAACAAGAAGTGCTCCAATACATATTTATCCAGCACCTATCAGACACCCAGTCTACTAAACGCTTGCCATCCTAATCCCAAAGTAACCCAGGAAGTAAGCTCATGAGGGCATTCACTGAAGAAACTGAACTGAAGTTAAGGGGGGTTGGGGATGACTTGACAGCAGTGACATTGACACCAGGTTTGATGTAACACAACTCTGTTTAGTGAAGTTTTAACTAATAGTACAGAAGCAGTAATTACCTGAAAAGAATGTTTTTCTTGTTTTTTGTTTTGTTTTGTTTTATGATAGAATTCTCAGATGAATTGTGGCTTCCCTTCTAGAAAAAAGGAGTGCCTTTGTCTCAATTTGGGAGCCTTTAAGAAATGATCAAAAAAATTGCAAACAGTACATTTTTCTAATAGAAAGGAAAAGTCAGTTGGTAAAACAACACTGATGTAGACAACCAGAGAATACGATTTGTTTCATCAACAGATGAAGGACAGATTGTTGGCTTGAGATGGTGCCTTACTGTGTGGCACACCCTGATCTACAATTCCTGGGCTGATGAGACCTTCTCACCTCACCTCTGGTCATGTGGAATATTTTCAACTTTTTTTTTTTAATTCATAAAAAATGTACTCTTAAAAAAGTTGTCTCCATCAAAGCTATTAAATGCTGATAGCAGACAACACCAGTTGGGCGTATCAAAGCACCAGTAGGACACTGATGTCATTCTATGACAAATACTGGCCAACCTTGACCTAGCACAGTTGCAGGATATAAATCTGTGAACACTCACATGTTCTGTTGATTCTAATGTAAGGAGTATAAACAGTGATTTCTATAACAGTTTACATGCACTTACCCTTGAAACCATGAATTCCTGCTTGGAAATTTACCCAACAGAGAGGCTTACACATCCCCAATACCAGATTGCTACATTATCTTTTGTTTTAGAAAAAAAAATGGCAACTAAGAAAATTATACATATATAGCTTCTAGTACGGAGAATGGGTTACATCCAATTGAGTTGTTGGTCAAAGGGATCCCATGGAAATTGCCCAAAAAACCCAATCTCTAGCCAAGACAATAGTTAACTCTCCAAAAACTGACAGCAAGGCCCTACTGCTGAATACCAAAACAACTCACTGAACATGGAGAGGTTGAGGTGGTGCCCACATAAACCCTTTACTCCCATGTTCTAATACATTTGGTATGGGAGTAGAGACTACCAAACAAGAAACATAAACACAAACTGAGGCATAAAACTTTTGATCTATAATCTGTCCTTTCTGAACAATATGCTAAGGTAATAGTGGCACAAAGTTTGTGAAAGTAACCAACCAATATCTGATTTGACTTAACTTTAATTTATACAGTTTGCATATGAAATATTGGATATTCCATATAATATATAAAAACTATTTATTAGTGTTTATTATATTATTTTCACTAGCATTATTAATAGAAATACAATAAAATGTTAAATGCAAACTAACATTACTTTGAATCCATGTGATTTGGGTGCATTATATAAAACTGTAGAAAACAGTATGTATTATTATCCAGGAAAAAATTTTTTAAATTAAAAAATACTCTACAAATAAGATAAAAGAATGAATCAGATCTGCTAATTATCAGATTAAAAAGATATTCAATAAGTTAATATAAGCAAAAAAGCAAGGCATAAAAATGATGTGTATACAGCAAAGAGTTATTATTTTAAAAAGTAGAAGATAATAATGAACTACTTGAAGGCACACACAAAACATTAATTTAAAAAGCAGATGAGGAATAAAGTTAAGGAGACTAACAATTCGTATCCTTTTGTATTCTTTGGACAGGACATTGTCTTAGTGAGGCTTTCTATTGCTGTGATGAAATACCATGACCAAAAAGCAAGTTGGGGAGGAAACTGTTTATTGACATTCACTTCCACATCATAGTCATTATTAAAGGAAGTCAGAACAGGAACTCAAAGAGGGCAGGAACCTGGAGGAAGGAGCTGATGTAGAGGCCATGGAGGAGGTGCTACGTACTGGCTTGCTCCCCAAGGTTTGCTCAGCCTGCTCATCCCTAGCCCAGGGATGGTGGCTGAGCCCTCCCCTACCAATCACTAATTAAGAAAATGCCTTACAGTCAGATCTTATAGAAGTATTTTCTCAATTAAGGTTCCCTCCTTTCAGATTACTGTAACTTGTGTCAAGTTGAAATAAAACTATCCAGCACAGTTATCTTTTATTTCCTCAAGAAAAAGCCATGAGCTTGGAGCTCATAGGTCACAATTAGTCCAGCACAACATTACATACACATAGGATCATTTCAAAATCAAAGTGCATCCTTGAGTGATAGAAAAGAATGCAGTGAAAGGGCAATTCCGAAGGAGATTATACAGTCATCTGAGAAACACCTGCCTAATAGCTGTAGGTCAAACACAACATGGAATTTCAAAGGCTATTCTATTTGATATTTCCAGCATTTGAAATAAAAATAGCATCCTTGGGGAGAAAGAAAAAGATTTACTAACTACTTTAAAGAACTCTATCAAGTTCAGTTAACAGTTTGAAAAAAGAAAGAAAAAACCTGATTCTGGCATAAGATACCACTAGGGAAAAGGGCTGCTTTTCACCTTTGCTAGAGTTGAAACAACTACCAATCATTTAAGGGGAAAATGAAGTCAGACAGCTATCACAATTCAAACAACTTTCAAATGATCTTGAAGATTTAATGGAAAGCATCAAAGTACATGAAGAATTTTTAACATTGTAACAATTAATCTTTCAAAGGACAGCATAAAAGAATTAAAAACAAAACAAAATCGGGGCTGGTGAGATGACTCTGAAGCTAAGAGTTCTTACTGCTCTTGTAGACAATTGGAGTTAAGTTCCCAGTACCCATGTAGGTGGCTCACAACTGCCTGATACTCCAGACCTAGGGGATCTGACAAACACTTCTAACCTTCATGAGCATCCACATACATGTGCACCTAAACACACACTATAAAAAAAGTAATATAAGAAATTACAGCTGGAAAAGTGGGCAGTGAAGTTAAACTAAGATGGGCAATCCTCTCCATGTTACAGAGAGGATTGTGAGTTTATCGTCTGTGTGTGCACATGAACACAGAGAGAGCAAAGGCTGCTGTCAGCTGTCTCAGCTGTTCTCTAGTTTAGTGATTTTTCAGCCAGGTTTTCTCACTGAACTTGGAACTAACTCATCCAGCTAGACTGGCTGTCCGGTGAACTCCAGAGATCTTCCTATGTCCACCGTCCCACCCATTCTGCATGGAGGGTACAGACACAGCCCCTGCAAGCTGCTTTTCATGGGTTTGAGGAATTAAACTCAGGTCCTCAACTTACATGGCAACTACTTTATTAACTGGGAATCTCCCAAACTCCTCAATACCTTCTATGAAAAACAAAAAAAAGTCCCTAAGAATCAACGGTAAAAAGTGAACACTACCACCACCAACAAAATAATAATAATAACAACAACAATAATAATAAATTTAGGGCCAGACACTTCTGTGTGTAATGTGCCAACAGGAAATAAACTAGAACCATTTGGCAGCATAAACTTTCATATGTGTTTATCAGTTGCCTACCAATTATTCTATACTGACTATACAACAGCAACAGTTCTGACCACTTACAAATTTTAAGACCACAAGATGGGAGGGTTGGGGTTGAGGAGCTAGGAAGCTGGGTAAGAGTGCTTTCTGCACAGGCATCCATGTGAAAGGCTACACATGGCTACTCACACTGTGACCCAGTACTGTGTGTGCTGGGAGCAATACAGGAGGTCATCATACAGTTCACTGGGGCTTGCTGGATGTTGTCAGCACTGCCGAAAGCTGGTGAGCTCTAGATTCAGTAAAAGCCTCTATTAAAGAATTTATGTGGAGATCAGTAGACAAGGACATCATCCTTTGGCCTCGGGTCCACATAGACACCTGCACCTTCATACACATACATTAAGTGTTGGTAGAATACTTGAACATATTTCTAACTATTATATTCACTGATTTCTGTTTGCACCCTGGTAGTTTGTAAGATAATCATTATGTCATGCAGACAACCTGAAGCATTGGCAGGATGTATGATTTCTAGGCTGAAAAGGCATACTTTATGGAGGCTGCCCTCCCAGTTCTCAATGGAAAAGAACTTGCTGATGGAGAGGTCATGTGGGACTCCACCAGGCTGGAGGCAACATTAGGTGTGTCTTGGCCTCTACTATTATCTTGTAGCTACCAGACTATAGACATGGACATGGCTTGGTAGGTGTGGCCTGGCCCCTTCTGTGTTGGAAGTCAATCCACTATAAACGTTGACATGCCCTGACATCCAAAGGTTTGGAAGGAGTAAAACAACTGTTTCTCTTTCATCATGCAATTAGACTTCTAGGAGAGGAGGCAGAGGAGGTGGAAGATGGCTGACTGTGCTGTCTGCTGAGTGAGGTCTGTCAGGTTTGTATCTTTAATATCTCCTGTGTCTTTATTAAAATAATGGTATCACTAGGCTGCAAATTAGCTGAGACTGAGTTGACACAGGGGCATCTGGATCCAGAGGGTATTTTACCCTCATGTTTTACTGGCACTACAACAAAGAGAAGAGGAGAACTGAAACCAGCTAAATTCAGTCAAAAGAGTGATGAACAAATCTAGTGTAATCATTTAACAGAATGCTGTGAAGCACATGGAAATGCTTCAGTTCACATACTGGCATAAGAAAGCATAAAAAGTCATAACAAGAAATGTATAATGTCTACATTTTATAAAATTATATGTGTATTTGCAAAGTAAGTAATATCCAAATGATTAAGCTTGAAATATCTCATCTTCTTAAAATAAGGAATGAATAATTTACCATTAAACAAAGTAAAGAATTTCTTACAAACTTTTAGCTACTTAGGGTAAAATAAGGATGTTGAGTTGGAAAGTCTGGGTCACCAGATGCTAAGGAAGTAGCCAGCTTTCCCCAGTTTCTTTGACCAAAAAATAAAACTTCAGATGTTATAATTGATGCTCAGGTCAGAAATATTCCTCATTGCCCTCACAATAGGAAACAAGTTTTAAGTGTGTTTCTAGAATGGAAGAAAGAAAAGCTCAGTGTGGTCTAAAAGGGACAACTCCAAGAAAAACAGAACAGACTTGGATTTCCAAGGTGTGATCTAAGGGATGCTTGCCAGTTAGATTAACGATCAGATGGAAAAGGAGTACAAAAAAAACATAACTAAGCCACTGCTCACACAGAGTGAAACTCATGCAGTTATTGCTTTGGCTTAGATATGGTTTGTGCATGTGTACCTCTAGCATCCATTACTTGGGAGATTGTTCCCCAGGAAGGTACTATCTAAACAGAATAGGTCCATTAAAACACAGGGCTAGAAGTCTTAAGATTGGATGCTTCCTGTCTCATCATAGGATACCGTCCTTTCCCATGACCTTCTGTTCTCAAATTTCTTATAATGTTTGAGAGTAAAAGCTCAGAATTTTTCAAAACAACAGAACAATAAAGGACTAATACAAAAGGCTTTTCTGAAGCGTTTAAGGTTCAGAGGTAATATAAATTTGGGGTGAGTTTTATTGGACTCTGGGTTTTAAATAAGTTAAATTTAGAAATATTAATTTCAATTCATAAATTCTTCCCCCAAGATCAGTGCAATATTTTAAATCTATAAAAACTATAAAATTCATGTTAACTAAGAGGAATGGACTAATAATAGGCCAAGGAAGGAACTAAATTAAAAATCTAAAAATTTCTACCTGGAATCGACTTTGGAGGTGTATCAATTAACCAAGTTTCTTGTCTCTAAATTCAGCAGAGGTATGAAAAGAGATAAACACTACCAACAATGCTGAAATTTCAGAACTTAAACTTATAAGGGAACCCATGAATGTCTTCTAAGAAATAAAGAATAAAGAATTATAGACAACTAGCAAAATGACTCAGCCAAAAGAATGTTGGGAAAGGGGAGTCAAGAAAAATTTAGGTATTCCTTAATTCACTGGTGGCACCTACACAGCAGAGCAGTAAACAACAGTAGCACATGCAGTGTAGACAACGTGCAACTGAGATAAACTGCGCATTTGGACGTGTACCTCACACTCACAGAACGTGGACCTCCTACCTGGCCAAATCCATGCAGCTGTCAGTGAGGTTGGTGGAAGAGTTGAAGTACTCTCTGCTGGCAGCCAAAACCAAGTCAATACTTCTCTCATATTTGACCCTGTACTGGGGTTTTCCTTTGTGGGCCACACCAGCTGGAAGATTAACGGAACAAGCACTGCAGTGCATCATCTGCCCCGCAAGGTGGATGTTTTCCAAGCGACTGGAGCAGAGAAGGCTTTCTGTAAATATCTGGCAAAAAGAAAAACCCAGAGTTACTGATAAAGAAGGGAGGCTCAGTTCAACAAAATGAAGACTCTGAAATCCAAAGGAAATAAATCAAAACTGTATCCACCCTAGAACTGGGGATTCATGGCATTGTGTATGTATTAACCATGTACTGCCTATGCTAAAATAGCTAATTTACTGTTCTATAAATTCACCTTAATAAAAGAAAAATTCATCATTTAGAAAGAAATTTACTTGGATAAAACAAATCATGCTATTTAAGGCATTACAATAAAGATTTAAGTATGTAAAGTTCTTCATTAGAAAATGGAATTGAAGCTGGGTATGATGACTTACACCTGTAATCCCAGCACTTGAGAGATTCAGGTAAATAACTAAATAATGTAAATAAGCAACAAATAAAACCCACTGGTCAATTACTAGATGGACTTACCCTACTCTAAATGGAATCAACTTTGCTGACTCTAACAGAAGATCTTCTTAAAGCACAGGAATTCAGATTTTCTACCCTTGAGAGCAGGGAATCAAACCAAGGTCTGTGTATAGTAGCCAAATATTCTATCACTAAGCTGCACCCTGCCTCCAAGCCTCCATCTGAATTCACACTCAGGAATGAGTCAGACTATAAATTTAAACTTACATATAAACATTAAAATTATACCATGTAGCACTGAGGTAATTCCAACTTGGGTATTAAAATATATTTCAATAAAATCAGAAACACTGATGAAAGGTATCTTTGCAAAGAATTTATTGTACTAATGGCACAGATAAGCTTAAAATTAATTATCTGAGATTACTTGAGCCAAAAAATTGGCAGATGAAACTGGCATGCCCAAGCTGAAGCCATATGAACTTTCAATAGTTTATTCAAGAAAGCTGGTGAATGCCATGAGAGAGCTATTGAGAAAAGAATTGCACACAACATTGGAGTTGGTGGAGTGCAGCCCACTGGTTAGCATGACCATGATGGGTGCATCTCACAAAGGTCAAGGGAGAACTATGTCTCCTGTATGTCTCCTGCTGCTGCTTGACATACTTGCACTCATTGCCCTCATGGTCAATACATCCCTTCCCTGGTATGAGTGGTATGAAATCTCAAAAGGGGTCTCTAACCCCTTACTGTGCATACATAATAATAGTGATGATTTTCCCTGAGCAAAGCTGCTTGGGTAGGTCAATGCCACTCAGCTGATTTGGTGGTTCAATTCAAAGTCCAGAGAGAATAGATACATACATAATTTAAAAATATTAGATCAGCCAGCTGCAATGGAGCAAGTTACCCAAGGAAAAGAAAACACATTCTTAGTATCTAAAAACTTACTAGGATCAGGGAGCAAATACAAAAGAAGCTCAGTTACTAGGGCACATGAGTTTCTCCTATGAGAGACAGGTCTATGATTAGTAGACAACAAATGAGTTTCAGTGCCCAATGTTAAGTTTGACCAAATTGAATTTCCCTGTTTAGCAATTATGGGATTGCTAATGGGTTTTGGTATGCACCTTGAGAACACAGACAGTGGAACAGATAGATTTCCTTCTTTATATGATAAAGAAAAAATAAAAATTCTCTTACTTGTGATAATTTTATTAACCTTAATAGAAATGTATTAGGATTCAACAGAATAATAGAATGATTGATTGCTACTTGGTTACCAAAAACTGCAAACTGCCAAGAAAAATACTTATTTTCCATAACTCTGTTAATCTGTAATAGAAAATTTTTTGCTTTGTTGTACAATGTAACTATGGGAACAGAACATATGAGAGACGTTTAGTCATGTGTAGGTGTTTTCATGTTAACTTACTTAAAGAGTTTTATTCAAAGTGTACATAAGATATGGGAAAAAATTATCAGAGCTGAGATCTTCATTCAAAAAAGTGTGTGTATGAGTGATGATTTTTTTTTTTTTTTTTTTGCCAACTCCACGTACATCTCTTCAGAACCCTGACCTGCTGGGACTGGACCACTGCAGAAAACCATAAAGCATCATGGCCGGTATTGAAAAAATTGTAATTTACTTAACCTAAAATCTAAATAGTCTTGTTAAAATGAACAATCTGGACATTATTCTACAGGCTGCATGTCAGTCTTCGTCTATTGTGTTCTAAGTTATGATACTATGCTTTCAAATTATTCCTCAGGGACAACAAAACTTAACAGCCAAAATCAAGACAATAAAGCATATGTTTAAAAGTATAAATTAAAATGTTAGTTTTGTCAGGTCTACATTACTGTCTTCTAAAAACTTCTCAAAACTTTTAAGTGCTTTTGGATGTTTTCTCAGCAGAGAGCTATTCAAAGACATGATAGTAAAATGCCTACCTAGGACCTCAAGGCCAAAGCCAGAGAAAGACATCTGTACACAGGTCCATCTTAATGGAAAGCTACAGTGAAGGCTAGTTATATGAGATCCTAGCAGGTTTAATTAGTCATCCTAGCCATAAAAATTTATCAGGAGTTTTCCAGGTAAGAATACCTATATTCCAGGCAGAAGGGATGATGTGCACACAGTCACAACTAAAGTAGATCTGTGTCCTACTTGAGGGACCTACTGGAACATTCAGTATACTGTGGAGAGTGACAAAGGAGGAATGACTTAGGAGGCTCAGTCTGCTATGCCTTTCCATGTCACCAAGTTATTACCTACAGAATGATAGGGAAGAAGCAACCACTTGTATGAAGGAGTGCATCTTGCCTGTGAACAAATGTAAAGCAGAAGAAGATATGAATATGGGAAATAAGTAGAGGCCTGAACAATTTATCAGAGCTAAGGATGGCATGATAAATGTAGACTGATCTAAGGATACATTAAATACACTGACCTTTTGGCTTAGAGTTTAATGTCTGTGTGCGTGTGTGTGTGTGTGTGTGTGTGTGTGTGTGTGTGTGTGTGCGCGCGCGTGTGTGTGTGTGTGTGTGTGAATAATAAACAAAGGGAAGATAGAAAGTGAGTATGAGAAGGCTACAATTCCATAGAACTAGTTAATCAATCATCAGCTGTTGTTGAATCACATTACATTCAGTGCATAATACAGTCTCTCCCTTGTGGCAAAACAGGACAGAATTTCTAAATAAAAAAAAAAATTTTATAGCTGCAGTTACCTCATAGCAGGCATTGGAACTGAGGCACGTGTACACATTCTGTTGCATAGTCAACATGTCCTGCAGCAGCATTCTCCAGTGAGACTCACTGACGGGAGGCTGCCTGGCAAGAGAAAGAAACAATACATGAAATCTGACTCCCAAGCCCGCCAGGCGCTACCATTTGATACACATTGACTCTAAAACAATCCAGAGGACTAAATTTCATTTGAAATTACAGGAAAAGGTAAACAGTGTTCCTATAGGGAGAAAAAAAAAAAAAAAAACTCACAGCAAAATAAAGCAGAAAAAACACTAGTTTCCAATCCATCTTCATCACTGCACCCTCTTCCCAGGACTTTTTGTTTGGTTGCTTCTCCTTAGTTTTGGAATTTGTCTTTGGGACATTGTCTCATCATCTAGCTCTGTTGAGCTGGCCATGAATCCACATGTAGTTCCAATTACTCTTGATTGCCCTAGATGCTGGCATGCTAGGATTATAGGCAGGAGCCACCAGGCCTGGCTATACAAGGTCTTTTGAAATTTCATTTGGTCATTAAGACACAGGAGGCTACCTTAGACACTCTTAGCTCACGTCTGTGGCACAGGAACCATCTACTACCACTGTGGTGGAGGCTCTGCTTTAAGTGGAATACTAGACAGCACTTGACAAGCCATAAACAGTGACCTTCAGGAGTTAACTTCTCAGGTGACAGCTGAGACAAGGTGCTAGAGCCTCAGAGTTGTCACAGGCATTACCACCTGCCTTAGAAACCTTCAAGCTCCAAAAAGACAGTATGCCTTGCAGCAATTCCTGACACAATTTTCAAGATTCCCTCAAAGTAAAGCCAGTAAACACATTCACTAAAGACCAAAGCACTCAGCTCCTACACAGAAAGTGTTTGGCTATAGTTCCTCCATGCTGTTGAGGGGACTGTACTCATGCCCACCCCTGGTGCCTTGGGTTTGACAGAATCTTGGCTGGCTCTTCACAGCAGCCGCAGACAGCCAATAACCCCATTAGTCACACCCGCCTTAATAATGTGCCCCTGGTTGGGCAAAGAATCTACCACAGGAGAGTAGTTACCCATCCCTAAGCCAAGCTTAAACCTTTTGTCTACACCCTGCTATCTCCATACTCATCAGTTAATATTCACTGCCCTGGAATTACCAAGAACCAGGGAAAACTTGGTTCCAACATCCCCTACCTCAGTAGTCTGCAATAGAAAATAAATGTGAATCAACAATCCCCCAAATACTCTGCAAATAGAAGATTAATAAATGTACAGGTCAATGTGGGGTTTCCAATCATCACACACAGCCCTTACCTGCATTAGGCCTTCTGATTAGGGCAGCTAATGACTGTTGTGGCTTCTACCCCATAAAACCCTCTTCCTCCACAGTGGCGGTACAGTGGTATTTCCCAATAGTTCACCCTTGTTGAACTGCCAATTAAGACTAAAGCCTTCATAAGGTTTTCCATCAAGCTTTCCCCTTTAGGAAGATGTGTTAGCTACTCTATGTCAATGTGACACACAAACTAGAGTTATCTGAAAGGAAGGAACTTTAAATGAGAAAATGTCTGCATAATATCTGATGGGGAGGGCCCAGCCCATTGGATGGTACCATCCCTGGGCTGGTAGTCCTGGACTCTATAAGAAAACTGGCTGAGCATTAGTAATGGCCAGCAAGCCAGGAAGCAGCACCCCTCCATGGCCTTTGCATCAAGTCCTGCCTCCAGGTTCCAGCCTTGTTTGAGCTCCTGTCCTGGCTTTCTTCAATGATGAGTAATGCTGTGGAAGTATAAGTCAAATAAACCCTGTCCTCCCAAGTTGCTTTTTGGTGATGGTGTTTCTTCACAGCAACAGTAACCCTAACTAAGATAAAAGACAAGTTCAGTATAGATTTTGCTATATTTGTTGACTAGAGACCGAGAATGGGCCCAATTTCCTTCCATTTTCTATCTCCTTTTGACTGGTTTATGAACTTTACCAACCCAATTTACTCTGTGATCTATATAAGTCAAATTCTGCATAGCTATTCCTACCTCATCAAAGACAGTTCCACTACAGACTCATCAAATGCACTACAGCTCCATGAAACCAAATCAGCCTTTCTCAGCTGAGGAACACAGCACTGTCCTGCCTGGTGAGTGACTGTCACACACCACCTCTCTTGCCCTCAGTTATTTCACCATCACGTCCCCCTTATGTTTTTCTTCTTTACTATCAGTTCCAACAAGTTCCAAAATTTTAGATTCCAAGAGGGCTTTTTAACACATATCTGTATTCTATTCAACTTTTGGATGCCTTCCTGACTTTAAGAAGTGCAAGCCAATTCTATTTTATTCTCCTTTTTCTTTTTTTTTTTCCTTTAAAAAAAAAAAAGTCGGCTTAAATTGAAGGACTCTAGCTGTATTTCCCGTTGCAATTTCTCTTTTATATATGCAAGTTCCTTTGTGCAGCTATCCAGGCTTCAGTCCCATATCTTATGCAAAAAGTTGTAATTGTGTTGATTTAAATATTCTCTTGAGTTCATGGCAGAGGACAGTTTGTCCTCTTTGCTAATTCAATCCCTGGTCCAGCCCTAGAGGGTTTCAGCATTCATTCAATCTAATCTTAAATCTAGACCTTGAAAACTTCAGCCTCTATATAATCTAATCTTAAAACTTAAACCTAGAACATTTCAGCCTCTGAGACTTACTGCTGACTGAGCTCACTCTGACTAGCTGTGTTCTGAACTCTGAGCTGTAAATCATAAACTCTCTGCTTTCTCTATTAGCTTATTATGGACTGGCTCTGCTCTTCTCAGCTTTTCCTTCTGAACTGTCTGTCTGTGAGCCGACTGCACTCACACTGCCTGACTAAACTAATCCTCAGCTTCTCTCTGAGCTCTGCCTCTTGTCTGTTGCCTATCTGTCTCCACCTCGCTTTCTCTCTGAGCTCTTTCTTGTTTCTCTGCTTCAACACTCTGCTTCTACTCTCTGAGCACTCACTGCTTCTTGTCTGCTTCGACCTTTGTCTGAACTCTGCTTCTTCTTGCTTCTTTCTTCTGAGCTAAGATTAAAGGCAGGTGCCACCACTGCCTTCCGAATTGAACTTAAAGGCATGTACTACATTGCCTTAACCACAGAAATCCCTTTTATCTAGTAGCACAGAAGACAGAATTAGTCTGATTAACATTCTTTCTGCATTCCATCCAGATTACACAGGCCTTTGCATGTGATCCCTTCCAAGTTATCACATGGGACTTTCAATATGATCCTTTGCTAGAGCAGCCATGCTACAGGATTAAAAAATTAAATATTCCTCTACAATAGCAACCTTACAATGACTACAACAGCAAAGAGGCTGTTCCACAGGCATGAGGACATTCGTATGTGATTCCCCCTGGAAATGATCTACCCTCAGACAGTTTAGCTACAGCTGTCTCATCACCCATAGCAAGAAAAGGCCACTGCTTGTTCTCAACTCACCTAAGGTTTTGTTGAATGCTGCCACCTACATCAAGTGCTGTGGAAACTCTCTCTATGGGGAGACATAAATGTATACTTCCCTCCTTCAAAAGCTTCAACAGCAAACCAGTTTAACTTGGTAAACCCATGAATTTATTGGAGTTACTTATAGGAGCACAGGTGACCTCAAAGCAGCCATACCATTGCTTTCCCTCCAAATTGCAGAACTGGAACTCAGACCCTTCCGTTAACCTTCTACAGTATATACACTCTAGTGCCTCCACAGACCAAACCAGAAGTCCACATGAAACAGGGCAGAATTACAGACAGCTGACCAAAAAGTGCAGGAAGCAATGTCCTCAGGTGATGAATCAATGATCCTCCTCCTCCCCTCCTTTTATGAGTGAACATCAACAAACACCAAGCAAAGACTCACAAGTGTTCTGAAAAACACAGTGGCTATTATGCTTAGAGCACAGCACTCTACAACATACGCGGAGGCAATTCATCAATCTGAGCGGTTCCACAAGGTAGGAGGCCTCTGCGATCCCGTGAATAAAAAGCTTATATGTCTGTTTCCAGAGTTCCAGGTTCTCCTGCATTAGGGAAGGCGGGTTGCTAACAGTTTCACCCACATTCGTGAATTTGTGGTATGAATGCATTATGTTGCTGAATTAAATATTCCTTATCCAAAGCCCAAGTCACAAAATCATGAAGAATGGGTAAGATTAACTCTGAACAATTGCAGACGCTGAAGAAGATGCTCCTGACATACAAATGAACTTAATAACTTGCAGGGAGTTCTGTGTTTTCATTTGACTTGTAGGGTCCTTTCTATGATAGTATTAAGTTTAACTTAAAGTACAATATATAAAAAGATACCCAAGTTTCCTGATGAAGTATTTGAGAAATGTGAATGAATGAATTGATATTAGGTTTGAAAGACTTTCAATACCCTAATATTGTAATAAGCACATGCTTCACAGTCAGTGACATTTTCTATTTATCACATGATATGTACCTTTTTTCTTGTTCCATTTGCAATGAGGCACACGAGGATACAGTACCTCTCTGACACACAAGCTTACAAAACATACTGCTGCTTCTACAAGTATTCCAGGATAACCCATGAAGTCTATCCAGTATTTCATCTTGCTACCTATACACCTTTTTGATGGACTTGAAAGAATTGTGGAACTCCTTCAGATTTGGCTTGAAGGCAGAGAAGTAACAAAATGTTTGAAGTTGGTGTACACCTTATTAGCTCAAGAAAATCAGACCTTGGCCTTGTCAGGCTGAACACAAGCCTCACAGCCCAGCTGTTTCTCTGGAAGCCATCAGCACTAGGACAGATGGTATAAACATTTCTTCACACATGGCTAGCCATAAGTAGAGATCCTAATTAAAATAAATTATAACACATCATTTACAATGGCCTTTTTCAAAATACATCCCATAAATAAGAATCAAAAGTAGGATTTAAAGAAATTAGAATTTAGCAAAATAACAAGATGCCTGAGTACATAGTATTACTTACAAGTGCATAATGGAGATAGATTCCCCTCAACCAAGTATAAACAGTACCATACTTAAGATGGTAAGACCTGGATTCCTGACAAATGTGATGGGCTCTGCCATCATTTATAAATATATATCAGACTATTATAAAGGTACTGAAGGCTTAGACACCCTTATGTATTACGACTGATATCAAGGTGGCAACTTTGAAGTGAGAGCATGTTCTCCTAAACAGTCACAGTAAGCAGATCACTTATGCAGAGAAATTAATATTAGGCACATCAGAAGCACATAAGGAGCTCAGCAACAGGAGCAAGGCTCTCCTGCTGTGGAGGTGCAGGTCCCAGAGTAAGCAGCATCACCCTGTGACACTGGCCATGTATAAAGTTGTCCTAAGACTACAAAGGTCACTCAGTCAGTATGACCAGTGCTGTGTTGTGTAAGTTCCTTCCCATTTAAAGTACACAGTGGCTGTGAGTTATAGCCTAGAAGAAAACCTAAGACACATATGTGTTAATAAAGACAGTACACTGTTGCAAGAGACAGGGACAGTGATGAAAGACACAAAATGCTAAGACATTGCTGAGACAGAGAATTTAACTCTACTTGAAGGAGCTGAATGTTAACAACTATCTTATTAGTATTGGAATTTCTTCTTTTATCAGAACCAACTATATCTCCAACGATTCATTATTTAATCCTACTGCCAGTGAGCCAGTTCCCTGTTGGACCAGGATTTAAGATTCCCCTCCAGGTGTCTTCACATTTTTACATCTTCTCCATGTAACAGACTCAGAGATTACTTCATACACACATGGGGACCACCCTCAAAGCTCTGACTCTATCTCAGAATTCTCCCGTTCTTAATACTGACCTTTATGTCAGCCTTTTTACATCAGGCACTCCACCTACTGCCCCACAACCAGTGCAAAGTCATAGGTCCTGCTCACTGAGGCTTTGCTGTGTATCTGCCCAAAAAACTATTAGAAAGAGCCAAATGCTTGCCAGCTCACTTATGGGCCATTTGGCTCTCACCTAGTTGGAAATACCTTTGAAAGTCTTTTGCCAATTTTTCTACAAGGCAATCTATTTACTCCCTCATATTTAATTGGACAGCTTAGAAAGACCAAGGAGGTACAATGTTTCTTGCTTTTACATGGGCTGATATTAAAGTATAATATTGACGCAAAATTGTCCAAACCTATAATAACAAGATATTCATAAGATAATGTGAATGAAAAATTCATATATTCATGATTAAAACGGTTAACAAAATATTCAAAAATAATGCGAATAAAAACTTATAAATAAATGCATAATTAAGAAATGTGACTACTAAGTAGGGGAAAAAAGAAATGCAATTATTAACTAATGAAATCAGTTTTGCTAGCTCTCCTGTAACTATAAATAAGTTTTCAAAGAGTAGCAGCCAAATTCATAACTCCATCAGGATAAACGCTCTACTTTAAACCATGACAACACAGAAAGAGCCAAAAATAACTAAACACAAACACTCTACTTAAAAAATTCTTACCATTACTATCTTTTATTCACCTATTCATTTGAAAACATAAGAATATAAAATTTGTTAGAAACTATGTTACAAAACAAAAATAAAATTAATTTATATACTGAAGAATATAAAAGTGAATGCAGAAAGATTAGAAGACAAAGATCAATATATGAATGATCAACTGATTGGTTCTGGAGGTGAATACCTGTGATCCTAGTACTAGGAAGGCAGGGCATAATAATTAGTGAATCATGAGTTTGAGGCCAGTCTGAGTTAAAATGGGAGACCCTAATTCACAAGTGTACACAGAGAGAGAGACAAAGACAGACAGACAGAGACACAAAGAGAGAAGCACAGACAGACTGCATAACTACAGATTAAGAATAAACAATGTTGGGGCTCGAGAGATGGCTCAGTGGTTGAGAGCACTGACTGCTCTTACAGAGGTCATGAGTTCAATTCCCAGAAATCACATGGTGGCTCAGAACCATCTATAATGGGATCAGTTGCTCTCTTCTGGCAAGCAAGTGTACATGCAAACAGATATAAATAAAATAAAATAGAAAAAAAAAAATGAACAATGCCACTGCAGCCCAAGCCAGAGGATGGAGCAGGTAGGTTTGCTGCCTGAAGAACACTTGGTTCTGTTCCCAAAACCCATTCCTCCATAGTTCCTCCCCATTCTCCTCCAGCCCAGCTGCCCAGCCCACAAGACCTGAGGACAACCCCTAGTACTATTACAAAGCTTACAGTACCTTTTGACACACTCCATTTGCAGAAATAGGTCAGACCAGACCAACCAGTCAGGAGAACAGCACAGGCCAGGACAGCCAGCCAAAAGAACAGTAGCCAAGTCCCAGCCCCCAACCTAAGTAAAAATGTCCTCCTAGACCAGAATCCAAGTAAGCCAACAGAGCCCCAGCCCTCAACTCGGTGGGGACTCCAGCTTGACAAGAGGTCACAAAGAACAGAAGACAAGAGAAGAAACTAAGGAAGGAAGGAAGGAAGAAAGGAAGGAAGGAAGAAGGAAGGAAGGAAGGAAGGAAGGAAGGGAGGGAGGAAGGAAGTAAGTTAGGAAGGAAGAAACAGAAAGAACAAAACACTCATCCTGTAATGACAAACACAGGAAGTCAGCACCTAAACCTACTATAATCCCAAAACCAGATGCCTAAACACCAACAGTAAGAGCACAGTCAACAGCAAGGGCAATATATCAGCACAAAAGCCCAACTATCCTACTACAGCAATCCCTGAGAGAGAATATCCAATCACAAAATCAGAAACAAAGGGGAATATAACTACATATACCTAGGTAATACAAAGAATCATTAGGTCATATTTTAAAAACCTGTACTCCTTAAAACTGGAAAACTTAAAAGAAACAGACAATTTTCTTATAGATACCATTGAAGTTAAATCGAGATCAGATAAACAATTTAAACAGACCTATAAACAACAAGGAAATAGAAGCAATCATTAAAAGTCTCCCTATCAAAAAAGCTCAGGCCAGTATGGTTTTGCTGCAGAATTCTATCAAATGTTCAAAGAAGAGTTAACACTAACATTCCTCAAAGTATTCCACAAAATAGAAACAAAGAAATGCTGCCAAACTCATTTTACAAGGCCATAGTCATCCTGATACCCAAACAACAAAAAAATTCAACAAAGAATGAGAATTACAGACCAATGTCCCCCATTAAAATTCATGTACAAATACTCAGTAAAATGCTTGCAAAATGAATAAAAAACTCATCAAAAAGATCTTTCACCATGATCAAGTAGGCTTGATCCCAGAGATGCAGGGATGGTTCAACATATGAAAATCAGGCAATGTAATCTACTATATAAAGAAATGGAGAGAAACAAACAAGCAAACATGATTATCTCACTAGATGCTGAAAAAGCCTTTGATAAAATCTAACAGTCCTTCATGCTAAAAGTCTTGGAGATCCAGGCAGTGGTGGCACATGCCTTTGATCCCAGCACTCGGAGCAGAGGCAGGTGGATCTCTGTGAGTTTCAGGCCAGCCCGGTCTACAGAGTGAGTTTCAGGACAGCCAGAGTTTCAACAGAGAAACCTGGTTGGGGCAGGGGGGGGGGGGGGGGGGGTGTCAAAAAAACAAAAAAAAACAAAACAAAAAAATCATTTACAAGCATCAATCAATTGCAATTGTCACTGACTTCCGTCCGGTGTGCCTGGTCAGTCGAACCATCAGGTTCCGTGCCTCTTCTGAGCTGGACTGAGTATTCTTGACAAACGAAACTGGCTTCTCTAGTCCATGTTTCTTCAAAAGCTCTGACACACTATAAGTGAAAGAAGAAATGTTTAACATCATCCAGACAAAGAGCCTAAGTATCTTAAATATTTGAATTATACTTAGACATTTGATGGAAAAATAAAAGGTATCGTGTATACATATAATCCAGTATTACATATTACATTAATTCTTACCAAAAATAAAACCAATGATTACATATCAAACAGAATATTTCTCATTGGCTTTTATTAGATTATACCTAGAATAAATGGTCTATTCTTCAAAATGATGAAATAGCTAACTCAATATCTTTCTGGCAAGCTGCCTCCACTCTAAAATCATGCACAGTAATAAGGCCAATTGTATTGGGCTTCAGAGCTTGGCAGTATACAAGCACTATGGTGTATAGAGCATTCTATTTCCTTAAATGCAACTTAAATGTTTACACTGAAATCTCTAGTATAAGTAAATAAAATCAGTAAATGGTCTCCAAACAATGCTGCTTTTTTATATACACACTATTACTAAAATGACATCATCAGCAATCCTATATTAAAAGAATAATTTGTTGTTGTTATTTTGCTGCCCTTCCTTTCCTTCCCTCCTTTCCTTCACTCCCTTCCTTCCTTTCTTTCTTTCTTTTCAAGGTCTCACATATACCAGACTGGCCATGAACTTCCTATGCAGCCTAGGATGACCTCAAACTTCTGATCCTCCTGCCTCCACCTCCGAGCGCTGGGATTACTAGCACAGGACACTATACATATATGCTTTATGCAGAGCTGGGGATCAAACCCAGAGCTTTGTATGTGTTAGGCAAGCACTATACCAACTGAGATACATTCCCAGCTCCTACTTATTAAAAAAACTCAATTTTTATTCATAATGAAACATCTAAGAATTACAATATGTATATACACATAAAAATGAATGCTAGTAAATAAACTGAACTCCTGAACATGCAAATTAAGAATATTTCAGTCTCACAGAAAGACAGCTTAAACTCAACATTTCATGGTAAAACTAAGAAAATCCTGAGAAAGATGTATCAAGGTTCCAATACAACTTGCTATTATCCCCAAAATCAGTCAAACATGTCACTATGCTCCAAGCGTAACAGATACTGTTTGTTGACAAAAAAAAAAAAAAAAGGAAAGCAAAAAGAAAAGGGAAGGAAGCAGGAGTAGGGGGAAGAGAGGCTGGGGTGGAGGGGCAAGCATGTGTGCACGCACACACACTTGGGTTTATCAGGTTCATAGAACAGCAGTCTACTACAGTAAGATAGTACACCATCATTGAGAAAATATTCAAAAGAGAGTCAAGGGGCTAAACACTCAACCTGGACATGAGAACAGGCAGCCTTGGGTGTATGGCTGCACATATTCTGTAATAAGCACAGAACAAAGAGTATTCTTATTCACCTGAGAATGTTCTCCAGTTGGTCTACCATGTCATGAAGAGATGAGGTTACCTTTGTCTTCTCCCTAAAGAAGCAAATAATTAGGTTTAGAAGTGGTTTTTTAATAAAATACAAAACAACTGCGTGGGGAAGAAAAGGTTGTGTCTCTTACACACTGTCCAAGTAAAATTTGAGGCTTATTTCTTATGTACCAACCAAAGACCTTCAGGGTCCTACAAATATTTGCCTGAGGCACTGACAGCATAATGCAACTATTAGGACAATCTTTGACTGCACCCAAAAGCATACAGGAAAATAATTTATGCATATTTCACTGAATCAGTTCAAGAGATTAAGATTAAAATTAGTGGAATCAAACATCATTTTACTTTGACTTAGTTATGCTTCAAGGTAAAAAAGAATTATGAACAATTGTGTGTGGTGTGTGTGTGTGTGTGTGTGTGTGTGTGTGTGTGTGTAAAACAATAATAATAATAATTAACAAACAAAACACCAATGATTTGAGAGGGAGTAGGGAACACAGAGGAGAAGCTAGAGTTGGAGAAGACAGGATAAAAATGATATAAATACAGCACTCATGTATGAAATCCTCAAAAAATATTTTAAATTTTAAAAATAGAGTCTAGTCAAAAGGTCAAGCAATGAATCGAGAACAAGTAAAGAATAGAAGCATTGGGTATCATAGAAAAAGACATTAGGAAGCATGGCCCCATATGCTAGTCTTCTTAGAGGCCCATCAACTTCTGTGACCTTCCAAGGAAGTTCCACTAGGAATAATACTCAAGGGTGTACACTCAGTATACTTTCAGAGAAGTCCTTAAACATAATCATTTCCTCTCCTGCAAGGGAATCATATCAACTCCAGGACAAGTACACCTATCAAAAGATAGTCCTTATCAGGGAACAAATATAAAAGGAGTAAATTTCTTACTGGGTAAGAAATTTAAAGAACCATCAGAATCAAAGAGACCGCAGATTAATAAAAATGTATCTGTGAAGTCACATAAAGCAGACACACACACACACACACACACACACACACACACACACACGCTGAGATGTGGCTGCAGGGCTCAGCAGCTGCCAGAAGTGCTCTCTACTTGATGACTCTGGGTCCCGGCTGATCTCCACTGACAGCCACTGAGCCAACCTTCTCAGGCACTTTGGAACCATGTGCCTACTGAATTCTAGACTGACTTTTATTAATAAGAAGCCTTTAATTTAATTAATTGAATTAAATTAATTAATTGAATTAATTAATGACTTTAATTAATAAGATGGAAATCTTGTCCTCCACTTGGAAATTCTAAAACACCCAACTTGAACATGATCCATCCTGACCAAAATTGTCTTACAGTTATAAAGACTATACTATCTTTTAAAAAATGTATTAATTTTATATGTATGATATTTTGACCACATGTATTTATGTGCACCACAGGAATGCAGGAGCCTGTTGTGGCTAGGAGAGGGCATTGGATTACCCGGAACTGGATTATGATGACTGTGAGCTACCACGTGGGTGCTGGAAGCCAGACTCATGTCCTCTGCAAAAGCAGTAAATGCTCTTAAGTGATGAGTCATCCCTCCAATCCCCAGACTACAGTGTCTTTTAAAAACAAGTTTCAGGCTTTGACCTAGTGATAAATTGATAACAGATTAATTCAGGTCCTTTAGAAGATCATCTAAGATAACTCTCATCAGCATGAACGCTTGGCCACAATATTTTTAAATTATCATTTGGGAGCAACTATCACAAAAATACAGTGTATCTCCTGGATCAATTGGCATTCACAAATATAATGGCCGTGAATTCTTTGACCCCATCAAATATGGTGCTTATATAAGAGGTACAAAACGCTACTAGATTGGATAAATTGTTGATCTTTTACAATGAAGTTGGATGTCAGTGATTCAATCTGGTTGGCTTAGTTGATGGGATATTGCAGAGGAAGCACTTCACTGATCCTGCTCCTTGGGGCAGATGTTAGTGAGGGGGCCCTGAAGCAAGTTAGCTTCCCTGTATTGAAGGAAGCTTGCCGCTATCACTCTGATATGCTTTCAGCTACATTTTCAGTGATCATTAATAGAATTTTGCTACAAAACTTTGTTGGCATAATCTATCTTATCGGCCTTTGGCTAGTTAGTGAAGGTCATAGATGTGAAGTAGCCTGTGGCTACACCTGTAGGGAACAAACACATGTTGATTTATCTTTCACTGTTTAAAAAACAAAAATAACTAAAAGCCTGAGGAAAAGAACTACTAAGCACAGTCTCCATCTAGCTTCATCATTAACAAGGCTGGGGTTACCATCCCTTCTGGGTGATCATCACTTAGAATTCTGATGAGAAGAGAACCATCAAGATTGTGATGTGACCCCCACATCTCCAAGAAAAAAAAACTATAAAACTAAAATAACACCAGTGATCTAGCTGTAAACAGTATTACAATGTAAAGGCCTGAGCCTGTCATCAAGATTTAAGAGTTTACAGAACTCAAAATCCAATTTAAAGGGACATCTAATTAGGCAGGACAGACTGGAACATGCAGTTGTCTCTACTTGTCTTTACTTGTCTCTACTTCGTTCCAAAGCCACCAAGGTGAAAGAACACAAAGAAGGTGAGAGGGAGGGAGAGACAGAGGAAGGAAGATGGAGATAGAGGAAGGGAGGGAAGAGGAAGATACAAGGAACAAAGAGAACAAGAAAGATGACATTCGATCAGAGATGGAACCAAAACAGGGCAGATATAAACTAAACACTAAGTAAGTTAACAAGGCAAAGTCTACAGAGCTACTAGCAGTAGAGGATATGCCAATTAACATGTAGCAAAGCCAAGAGATATCAGACTAGAAGCACCAACCACTTCTGAAACCCAATGTGGGCTCAAAGCAAGAAGACTGTCTGACAGAGTATGATGAGCCAAATCTTAAACACACACACATGAGCCAAATCTTAAACACACACACACACACACACACACACACACACACACACACATACACACACACACACACAATCTTTACCTCACACAGCTAGTCAACTCACCCTCCTAGAAGAATGAATATGGGACTCCATTCTACTTGAAGTACAGGGACTATATGCTAGAAAAGGTAGACAAGAGGTACCATTCTGAGTTACATGAAAACGTCCAAGATATATGGACTACATCCCTCCTTAATGCTTACACTGATGCACACTAATAGAACAAGAGGAGAATTTGCTATAAGTACCTGTCAGAGAAAAACCAGAGTCCCATCTTAAAGGGAACAAGGCATAATTTATTCTGGAGCTGTTTTGAGTGTCTATGACCTAGAAACACAGATTTAAGTTACCCCAAACTTCATTCTGAAATGGGGAAGCAGTTTCATGAAATTTTTATGGCTTTATAGAACAAAGATAGTCATAAATCAAGACAAGTTTAAAATACATTTGAGGGTATATCAGAGGGGCAGCTACAGTGAGATGAGAGAAGCTTTTCTAGTTTTTCACATGCTAGCTGGTGAAAGTCTTAGCTTTTGGATTGGTAGAAGCTAGTTGTTTGCTAAGTTAATAGAATCTAAAAGGTTTTTGTCTGTCACAGATGTTAGTTCAGACACAGAAATAGCCAAGGAATGACTGTTCTGTAGAGCTAGAACTAGCCCAACATAAGGTAATTAGCCTCTGGACCTGTAACATTCCAATCTCTCCATCATACTGAAATTCTAATGATTAAGTCTCTACATACTCAGCTTTTCTTCAGAAATTTTCTTTTACATGCCCTAAATGTGCTTTCCTTGTCATGTGATGGCAAGGGTTACCTAGAAACAACCCTCTTCTCCACAGAGCGGAGGCTTCCAATCAGCATGTTAGTGTCTTACATACAAATCAATGGTCAAGAATTACCCAAAATGAAGGACCATACATAGAATAAAGGTCCACATGCAAATAGAATACGTTTAAGCAGAGCTCTTAATAGAGCTGGGTAAAAAGGAGGAGGACATCTAGGAAGTGTCTACCTATGCTCTAGGAAGAGCTTTGTAAAGGAGAAGAGGGGAGAAGGGCATCTATCTTTGCATCTGGGACTAGGTCTCAGAGTTTTGTTTTTAAATGAACAAGAAACAGTTCATTGAATTTAAAAAGTCAAAATAAATATTAAAATTCAAAAGCTGTATTAGAAGATAAAATTGAAGAAATCTCAGATCAATTCGTAAAAGGTCAAAATGTGAGAAAAAGAATAAAAAGAGAAGCAAACAAATACATGAACAAATAAGATCTACAATTAAATACCAAATCTGGCAGACCTAACCTTTGAACAACAAGATTTGGAGGCAGTGGAAAGGGGAGTACAAATAAACTCATCAAAGAAAAGAAGAGGACTATTTAGGAATATGCCACCAGGTCTTATCCTCCCAGGCCTGGATTTTTGCGTTTCCAGAATGAAACAGACCATTCAACAACACACTGGAGTAAAAATCACAACAAAATACCACCTTAGTGCATTCAGAACACTGAGAAGGACCACAAGATAGCAGTCATCCACAAAGGTGAAAGCCTTGTGCAAAGCACCCAACTTAGAATGGCATTAGATTTCTCTGCATCAGACAGACACAAAAGGACAGGACAAAGGCAAGGCTGTCAGAAATCACAGGGAAAGAAGGATAAATTTAGAGTTCCACAGAGAGTCAAAACACCCACCTTAGTATAAAGGTATAATTATGACATTGTCCATGCAATGTTCAATGAGAAGCTATCTGAGATTGTATTCCATCAGAATAAGACGGTAAGTCACAAAATAAGGTGAAAAGCAGCATACGACAGATGAAAGGCGAAGTCCCCAGATAAGAGATGCACAGTGGACAGAGGAATCTGTTCACTCTACAGAAAGACAAAGGGCAAATCCTGTGAGGGGTGATTCAGGAGGGAATGGGGGCACAGAAAAGAAGGAGCTGAGAGATTATCAAGTCCTTCTGACCACTTTACGGATCTGTCAGGAGCCCAAGAGACATAAAACAACAATAGCAAGAATCATCCAATCCAGAGAAAAGAGAGAGCTAAATACAAGGAAACAACCGCACCTTGCTGTTTCAACAATGTTCACTAACTGTGATGCTGGAAACATTTAAAAACATTAATCAATAATAATTTTTACATCATACTTTCAACTATGAAATTAAGAGTATAATACTGTAAAGGGGGTATCCTAAACACAGTGAACAAAAGCAATTTGAAAGGAAAGAGCTTATTTGGTTTACAGATTACAGTTCCTTTTCAAGAGGAGCCAGCACAGGAGCTCAAGGCAGAAATCTGGAGTCGAGAATTAAGAGAAGCCACAAGGATGCTTGCTGCTTACTGGTTTGCTTCCACTAGCTTACGCAGCTGTATTTCTTACACAGCCCAGAACCACCGACCCATTAATAACACCACCCTGAGTGGGCTGGGCCCTCCTATATTAATCAGCAATCCAAAAACTGTCCCATGGACATCCCCACTGGCCAATCTAATGGAAGGCATTTCTCAATTGAGATTTCCTCTTTTCAAGGTCACTATAGTTTGTGTGGAGACAAAAAATAACCACCATAGAAGGCAAGGAAAGGAGAAGAGGTACAAATTATCTGTGAAAGTATTTGCTTGTTGAGCTAAGTAGGGTGAAAATCATGGAATTTGAATGGCAGAGATGAAAGCATCACAAGTTCAAGGCCAGCCTTAACATTGAGAGTTCAAGGCTAGCCTGCACTATATAAAACCCTGTGTCAAAAACACTTCTCTCAGGAGTAGTAAGAGGAGAAAAAGAAAGGGAGGGAGGAGGGTGGGAGGAAAGGAGGAAGGAAGGAAGAGAAACAATTAATTTACTTTGTGAAGACAGGTTATCCAATATTGAAAAAGTGGCACCAAACAGCTGTTTATTGTCTTAAAATGCTTCATTTCAACTATGTTCATACACTATTTTATACTTGAAAATTAGGAGAGGAATACATCCCCATGGACTCCTTTATAATACAATGGGGCCTCTCTAACAATTTGTTTTTCTAAATGACACTAACTTTTCACAGTGAAAGTCCAGATGCCTCAAAATTGGTGCGGCATTCTGTGCGTACCAGACTGCTTTCCTGAGGTGTCATATCTGAACCCTCCGAGTATCATCTCTATCTCCGCTTTCATTTGAAGAGGCTATGCTGATTCAGGAGCAAACCCTGAGACAGCCTCTCAAAGAAGTAGTGGAGAAGTTCAGAAGACCCTCACCTGAGGTCTCAGCCACCCCTGCAACTCTATGCCAACAGCTGCACATGGTTCATGGTGTGAGGAGGTATTAGAGTACACAGACCCTGTGCAAGGTTCACAGAAGAGCAGACTCTGTCTATATAGCTATATAGAAGTCATCACGCAAATCACACTTTACACAGTAGCATGGCTGCTTTGGGTCACCTACACGTCTGACATCCATGTCCTACATGTAAGACCAATAAACTCATTCGTTCACAAAGCTCAACTTAGAACTGTCCCTTGGTCAATCAATGTTACCCAGTGTGGGGTAAGCAATTATTCATATCTCTTCAGGAAAAGTTCACATAGCACCTGCATTAGTTCAAAGTCGTAAGTTCAGCCCAAAGGATTGATAGGATATGGGTTAAGCTGTTTGGGCAAGACTCTGTTTCCTTCCTAAGGGACGTTGTGGCATCAAGTGTGTCTAGGATGGCTCTAGTGATGCTCCAGTGATAGCTAGGTAAATGTGACGGCAGTCTATCTGTCACCTTGTGAAGACACACTTCACCTTTGAAGCTTGAACATCAAAAGGACAGATTCTGGGATAATACTCTGCTATGATACAAAAATCATCTCCCATTCATCTTTTCCCTGTACCCAAGTCTACAGGATTAAGTATTTCACCGTGGATTAAAAACGTGGTACCTGCTATCATCCTTCTAGTAAAAAGTAAATACTTCCTTGACATGAGACGAGGGGTAGAAAATACAAGGCTTTCTACAATGAGAAAGCCTTCCTGTCCAAATACTTTATTTTTCTGAGGAAGCTTAGAGATTGGAGAGGTTGAGTACCGTGGCTGAAGCCCCAAAGGCATGCAGACAAAGGTGCTGACTTGTATCCATGTGGGATACTTAGGAATGACTGCTGTGTGACATCCAGGAAGAGAACTAGCAAATATGGACTACATAGGAAAAATTCACAGGATAAATACAATTAGTCCATAAATTTAAAAAAGTTTAAAGAAAAATTTAAGAACAAAGAAGTCACTGCTATAGAATTTTAGAGGAGTCTTGTTAAAGTGCTGGAGTTTTTGCTTTCTGGTGTGCGATGATCACGTTTAACAGAATGATAGCAGAAATTATAATTAGAGTAGAACTCCTGTTTAGTTGTAGAAGCATGAAGGATGTCTCAAGATATCAAGCTGATAGACAATTTTAACTTCTCTATATGGCTTTAAGGGTGGGGAGAACTCAGAGCCACATGAATACTGAGCCTGCACTCCACTATTGAGCTACCACCCCACCCCCCAGACTTTTTTTATTTCTCACAGTATCAAAGTTTTCTGTTGATGAACACTTAGAGAAGCAGTGTCTTTGTTTTAAACACTAGAAAAATAGACTCAGAAAAGGCTGGCCTCCTGTGGTTTCTTACCCACATCCCCTTTGTGGAAGGCATTCTAAGATATCACAGCAGAGGGAGAGCTGGTCGCTCCGTTCACAGCTATAGACGCATTCCAGTGCTATTGCCATCAGCTGGTCCTGGTCAGGAATAATTTTTTGCTGCAGCTAGAGAAAATAAAACATGTTGTACTAAATGTCAGTTTCTCCACATCCCAGCACCACTGTCAATAGAATATTAAACAGTGCCATTAATCAGCAGAAGAAACAAATCTTGATTTTTCTGTAGCTTACAGACTTTTGAGGTATTTAATAATTCTAAATGAAATCACACTTTAATTACTGAATCAGCTAGAAAAGATCATTTGTAACTCACAAGCTTTATCTGCTAAAGTCAGACTTCGATTTAAGCCCATTCCAAATAAAGTAGATACAAATAACAAAAAAAAAAAAACCCAGTGAATTATAAAGGCAGTAACATTAAAAATAACATTTCAAACTCTAAAGCCAAATTCTCTGTGTTTCAATTACAAAACTGTATGAAATTCCATAAGTAACATTACAAATAGTAGAGCCCATTGTTTTCAGGTTGCGTTACATGTCATTCATTAACTGTGCTGCACTGCAGCCCTACTCAGTTGACCAACTGCAATGCAGTGGCGAAACCACAGGACACACTCTACTTCTGAAGCTCAAAGATGGCCACTTCAGGCCTCTTTCCATATAGAATATTAGTTTCTCATGGCAAAGCACAGATTCCTATTCTTGAAGTATTTTATAGAATACAAAAAATTAACCAAATAGTGCCTTATTTTTCTCATCTCAAAGTCCAAGACATTACCAGCAACATTCTATGAGGGTACAGGAAGAAGTAAAGCCATTAATATTCACGGAAAGCTTATGTTACTCCACCACAGAAATTACAATGGACACTTACGAAAAGTAAATGAATGAATACAGGAAGGACCACAGAAACAGAAAGGGAAGTCTGAAACCAAATACTGGAGATCCACAGAGATGGAGCCCACAGCCTTGGGTGTGCAAGACAAGCATTATGCCACTGAGTGAGAGCTCAGCCCTATGAGAGGCCCTTTGTAGCACAGTAAGTTTAGGAGAAGGCTGGTAATAATCTATTGAATTTCAGCATCTAGTAGACACGATACACAAAAAAGGTATAAGAGGAGGAGGGAGAAGCTGCCACACATGCACTTTCTTAGTAGAAGACTCACATCAATGAGTGTAAAAAATAAAATCAAGGTTCAGAGAAATAAAGTTTTCAAATGCAGATGAGATAAAGGGTTTATATAAACATCTTCAAGATATTATGAAAAACTGTATCATTAATTTGGAACTGACAAACAAAGATTTACTCAGGTAATAAAGTGATGAACTGATAAAATAAACATATGTAGAATAAAACAAGTATCAATGCTGTTGGAAATCAATGAAAGTAGTTAAGCTTTCCAGAGTCTTACTTTGTACAGGGTTCCACTCCTAGTTGCCTCTGTATGTTAACTTGTAAATATTCATAACAACCCTGTAAGACTTATTCCAATATTACTCCCATTTCATATGAGGGAGAAACTGAGGCACTGGAGAGTCACATGATTTGCTCATAGTGGTGAAGCTGGAAAGTTATAAGCCCAGAACTGAGATCCAGGTTACCGACTACAAGGCCTGAAGCATGGAGCACAGACTCTGGAGGTGCTGCAAGTGTGTGCGCATCAGGAACACAGAGGAGACTGAGGCAAGACACGGCAGCCAAAAGCTCACCTGGGGAGAAACTGCCCAGGGTAGGACAGCGCCGAGACAGGCCCCAGGCACTTGGTCCCTGCCTCCTATTCTCCCTTTCAGAGACACTGAGGAGCCACTAAGGTCAACAACCCAGAGCTTCTATCTGATCATACACCCTCAAAACTTCATCCTGAAAGGCCTTCAGTCTGAAGAGTGAGGAGAAAAAACCTTTCCTTTCCACTCAGTCTCATTTGGGCCTTACACCAAGCCACAATTTCTCATTTTGAGTCAGAGTCTCACTGGGCTGCCTAGCAACATTCTAATTCCTGGGTCCAAGCAATCCTTCTGCTTCGGCCTCCTAAGCAGCTAGAACCACAGGTGGTGCCACCACATTGCATCTATTTTTCTTGTACCATAAACTAGCTGTCCTACAAAAAGTAAATAACTATATTCAATAAATTACTACAATTCAACTAAATTACAAGTAGTAATTAAATGACTACTTGCTATCTCTGGAAAGTTTGTTCCAAGAACAGGCAGAAAACAAAACCTGCAGAAGCTCAAATCTTTCATATAGGACAGCATCAATTTTGCATATAAACTACATGTACCCTGCTCCAAATTTTGTTTCATCTCTTGAGTATATGTAATAGTAAAATGTGGATTCTATGCAAGAATGAAACCAAAAATATATTTTATATGCTCAGTACACACAAAGATTTTCTTCAAACATTTTGATCCAGGTTTAGCTGAATCGAGTTGGTTAATAAGCCGTATTATGCCTCTCCCTTAGCATGACATAAGGCTGATGATGTCTCCTTGTTTTTGCTGTATTTCACCCAGGATATGTTCTCACAGACTAAGACTGTCCAGGTCTAAAGTCTACCAGGAATCCAGTTGTATTTCCACTTGGCATAAACTTCAACAGGACATCCCCAGATGCTATGATTCCAAGTGTGCGTCCTGCACATGCTGGCAAAGTGAGAACTGTTTTACTACTTGGAATCAGATTCTTTTCCTCTGTGTATCCTGGAAACTGGAAATGTTTCTCCTCAAACCAACGTCTCAGGTTTAGCTTGGTTCCTCATGTTCTGTTTCCAAGACAGCCAGGGATAATGGCAATAGTCCAAAGTGTTTTGAGATCCTTATGTATTTTCCTGACCAACTGGAGGGCAGGTTTCTTAAAACAAACCATTGTATACATAAATCACAGCACTCAAAATACATTATTTATTCTTGCCTGTGAAGACCCCTACATGATGTCTCAACTTATATAGCTAAGAGATACTTTTTCTAGCTCTCATTATTCCTTCCTTGATATCTTTATGGTCACCATGAAAAGAAAGTCCATCCAGAAGTCCTAAGAAGTCAATAAACTGAACCTTCTACCATTAGCAGTAGGCTATCAGCTGTGCTGTATAGCAGCAAAAAAATCCAAGAGATTTAGAATTTAGAAAAAAATTCTTAAAATTATACACAGTGGACAACTAGAAAAAACATAATCTGATGAAATAAGATATCTAGAGAACATCAGAGAATCAAGTAATAGAAGAATCATGAAATAACAGCAAACATAGAAACTTAGTGTTTTTTTCTTTGTTTTTTTGGTTTTTAGAGATAGAGTTTCTCTGTTCTAATCATGGTTGTCCTGGAACTCACTCTGTAGACCAGGCTGGCCTCAAAGTCACAGAGATCTACCTGCCTCTGCTTCCTGAGTGCTGGTATTAAAGGCATGAGCCAGCACCACCTTGTTGAAAAACAAGTTTTTATAAACACAAATAAAAATAAACATTTGAAGGAAATAAATATAGAGAAAATTCTGTAACTAAAGCAGAATGGTAAAAACTTAAAAATTAGTTTCATAAAAATGTGTAACATCTGTAGAAGAAATTTTATTTTATTAAACTTACTTAAAATACATATATCATAAATATGTAGATGTGCATATGTGTATGTGTGTTTATAGGTGTGCTACACAGGGTGATGTCATTGTCCCTGAGAGCTACAGACAATCAACAACTCCAGGGTCAGTCAAGGAAACCTGCCCTCCCCTCCAGTTGTTGGTCAGGAAAATACAAGAGACTCCCAAATCAGTTTGAGCTATTGCCATTATCCCTGGCTGTCTTGGAAACAGAACATGGAGGAACAAAGCTAGACCTGACATGGAAACTTCTTTACTGAGAACTAGCTCTTATAACATCTGAAAGTGCTATGTAAGCTTCCAAGAGAGAGGAGCAATCAATCAGGAGTTCTATCCAGCTGCAAAGCCTACAAACCACAACAATGATGCCCCCAGCAAGATCTTGTGGTAATCAACAGATATCTAATTAAACATGAGGACCATGGGAATTCAGGCCTTCTACTGTAAACACTCTTCATTCTAAAAGACAAAAACAAATAGGATAATACCACCTATTCTTAGAAAGGAGATCGAACATTAGAAACAAATGAACCTATCAATCTCCATAAAGTAATTTGGAAATCAATAAAATCAAGCAAAAATATAAATAAGCTTTTTTGTGAAATTAGTCAAGCTGATACTATGGTTCAGTTAGGAAACTGTTCAATACAACTTTGACAAAACAGTGAGGGGAAACAAAACTGGAAAGGGGTATTATATGCATCAGCTACTAAAACATTCCACAAAATCTCTAATCACCAGAGAACTAATGTCAACAAACAGATCATCAGAATAATTTAGATGATCTAGAATTAGACTGCACATGCAAATGAAAATTTAAGCATAAAACAAAGGTGACATCTCAGGTCACTGGGTAAAGATAAACATTTTAATAAATTCTCCTGGGACAATTAGGTAGCTATTTAAGACAGCATAAAATTTTATCTATAACTTATATGATACAAAAAACAAACTACAAATAAATTAGGGATCTCAATGAAAATAACAAAGAAATACAAACACACAAAGAAAAAAAATTCTTCTATAAACTTTCAGTGGGAAAACACTTTTCAACATGACTCAAAACGCAATTTGATTACATAGAAATTAAAAATAAAAATTTTACATGATACTGATTAAGTAAAGATAATGATAGAGGCAGACACAAAAACCTGTCAAAGCACAGAGAAATCATGGATGATTTTGGAAAATACCTAAAGGAGTAGGACCACAAAATAGATAGGTACTTGTCAAATAAATAAGAAGGGAGGAGGGAATCATTAGTAAATGAAGAAATTAGCCCACTAACACAGAAGGTCAAAAGAGCTTGGTGAGGTAGAGTTAAGAAGTTCCCTGTGAATGGTCTCATGAGCTCATAGAGAGAAATAAGGATTAAGACCAAACTGGAAGGAAAGATCCATCCAAGTCACTCTAGAGGGCCCAGTGCTAGCCAGTAAGCAATCACAAGCCACTGGGAACATTTCCATAGATTATGACATGGTAAAGTCTGTGTTGCAGAAAGGTAACACTGAGAAATATGGAAGTGGTCCTGGAGACAAAGAGTCAAACACCCCTGTTCCTTGTCTAGCATTCACATATTTCAAGAAAGACAAATGGCTACATGTTTTATTCAAAAGCACATGCTAAATTTCCAGGTAAAAACAACAAAAAGCTGACTATATACAAAGGATTTACAGGATCCCATATGGAAGAACTATAACAAACACAATTGCAGGAAGAATTTAAAGTCAATTCTTTGTCCCTAATAAAATATTCATAGTCAATGCATCCTGCTTTGCATTTGGTATTCTACTACCAAGAGTGCCCAACAGGGCTCACCCCAACTGTAAAACCAAGCACTAAGTGTAAGCTGATTATGAGAAGATGGAATATGTTAAATAACCAATGAGAGAGACCTTTCAGACAAACAACCCTCTTATAAACCCAGAAATGTCTAAAATGTAGCAATGCTTTCCTTCCTATTTGGGTTTATCTTAGTGAAGTTAGCATTGAAAATTGAGGCCAGGATGAAGAAGCAGGCTCAATTAGAACTAACAACTGGAAGAAGCCTGAAGTGCCTTTGGCTTAAACTCTGGTCTTAGGACAGTGTCCCAAGGATAGTGCCACCTTGCTTAAAGTCCCACTCCAATGAAATGGGAGCCACTATCTTGCCTGAAATAGCATATTTTATCTATGACAAAATTAAGAGATTTTCACAATGTCAAAGTATTTGTGTTTAACAAAATGGCTGTCTCCCAGCAAACCCAAACATTGCAGAAGCAAAATTAAGATATTGCCCTATGCAACTGTAAGAATCAACGTCACGCCAGGCAGAGGTGGTACACGCCTTTAATCTGAGCACTTAGGAAGCAGAAGCAGGTGGATCTCTGCGAGTTTGAGGCCAGTCTGGTCTACAGAGTTCAGGACAGCCAGAGTTACAACAGAGAAACTCTGTCTATAAAAAGAAAGAAGAAAGAAAGAAAGAGAGAGAGAGAGAGAGAGAGAGAGAGAGAGAGAGAGAGAGAGAGAGAAGAAAGAAAGAAAGAAAGAAAGAAAGAAAGAAAGAAAGAAAGAAAGAAAGAAAGAAAGAAAGAAAGAAAGAAAGAAAGAGGAGGGAGGGAGGGAGGGAGGGAGGGAGGGAGGGAGGGAGGGAGGGAGGAAGGAAGGAAGGAAGGAAGGAAGGAAGGAAGGAAGGAAGGAAGGAAGGAAGGAAGGAAGGAGTCAAAGTCACAAATTCAGTCTCCTGCAGCTGTAGGAACCATCAGGGGTGACTAAGGATATCCTTATGAGTACCTAGAGACCTTTATAAACTACTTGAATGTTGTTGAGATAAGATGCTTTCTCTTATTGGTGACAGCATAAATATGGTGGGCAAGAACACGGGTGCAGTATTAAAAGACCTAGGCAATTGCATGAACACTCTATAGCACAAATCCCCTTCTAGTTCCTACATTTACTAAAGAAACAAAATGAGTTAACATTAGTGAAATGCCTTCAGAGTTAAGAGTTCAACACCTGTAACTGTGGATCTTACTACTGAGTTTATAGCATACAAGAAATATGGAATGAATGAGTCAAAATAACCATAATTGTGTAAATTTTGAAAAAATGTACATCAACAATGCTGAAATATTTTTAAATAAAAATGACATTTTTTTCTACAAAAAGGAATTTCTGATTATAAAAATGTATACATAAACCTAATACTATAGACTAACTAGCTACAGAATATGAAGAAATTAGAGTTGCTACTTACATCGAGTTTAGAATGCTGAAATATCTTCAAGGGAAGTTTCAAGTCTCTTTTAGCTAACGTTACTAGATAGTCCTTTAATAGTTCGTTGGCCGCACCAGGAGACTGTTTCTCACAGCGGTGGAGAAAGGGAACCATCCACTGGTAAGCACTCGTCACATAATTGTCCTCTGAACACTGAAAGTATAATTAACCACAGCAAGCAAACAGTAAATTAAGTATTATACTATGCAGAATAATCAGACAAATGTTAAGCAGTGGAAGCCCAGTATTTTCTCGAGTACTACAGGTCCCCACTCACTTTAGGCCTAGCCACCAGCAGAAGAATGTGTTACCAGAAGGTCTGTAGACTACAGTGGCTATAACCCTGCATCCCACCTATGCAGACTCAGGGTCCCATAGGCCTAAGCCCATTTATGCTATGGCTCCTACTCAGCCATGGGCTTCTCCATAGCAGAGAAGGGTTCTACCCAGAGAAAAAAACAAAACAGAACATGTGAGAAGAGACAAGAGAGACATCTGAGACCCAGTGAAAGAGTTAAAGGAGGAAAGTACAGAGACACAGAGAAAGATGAGCAGATGGGCCCTAGAGAGGAGCCACTTAGGAACAGAATCTAATAAAAGCCTCAAGCCTCTCCCACCCTCTTGTTGTTTCTTTATTCTGTTTTTCCTTTATGACATAGGTCATTTAGAGATGACATCCATCATCTCTAAAAGTGTACCATCACTTCCCGTAATCACCCCAGGACATAAACCTGCAACACTTTTCAATCTTTTTATTTAGTAGTTTTTTGAGACACGGTCTCTCTACTTAACCCTAGCTGTAATGGATGTCTCTATGAAGAGTAGGCTGACCTCAAACTCACAGATACCCACCTGCCTCTGCCTCCTGAGTGTTGGGGTTAAAGACGTGTGCCACCACACCTGGCACCAACCTAGGATTCTAAAGAGGGCTCTTACACAACATAAACCAAATCTCACTGAATTGGCTGGAGAAAAAGGAAGTTATCAAGAAAAGGGAAGTTAGGGCCAGAGAGACATTCAGCAGATCAAAATGAGGAGACATCCTGACAGAGGCAGAGAGGAGGGAAAGAACAGGGTTGAGGGCAGGGGGAGTCAAGGATAAAGGAAAAAACAAGATATAAAAATAGCCACCAGTTTTGTATTCCTTTTGTAATTTATCCAAACATGTTATTTTTTAAAAGTAAAGGAATTATCCCTTCTTTACTAAGCTCTCAAGATTGGAAGACATTTCATATTTTGCTTTTGGCACACACAGTAACAAAAGCCCAAAGGGATGCTCAAGAGTCAGATGATACCTACACACTCCATCAGTAATCTTAGCTTTTCAGAGTCTTTCATCTGCTGCAGGTCTTTCAAAGTGAGGGTTAAGTCGCAGCCAGCTTCATAAACCAGTGTTTCCAGAGTCACCAGATCATCGCAGAGAGCTAGCAAGCCAGGAATATGGCGCTCCACTCCAAGGCGAGTAAGTGACAGCGCACAGTCAACCTAAAAGTGAAAAATGACAGTAGGTTCCTAAATGAGTGCAAAGTGGAAGACTGCAGTGTAAAATCAAACATACAACTATTTCTATAAAATTTCATACTCACAACGTTTCTTACTACAAAAGTATTAGAGGTCTTTATCAAATACGTCAACATCAAACTTCCAAATGTATCAATCAGCAAGATATACTAATAATACAGATATGAAGGAAAAGACAGTCATCTTAATTTTTAACAAAAGTAGAGGGAAACGTGGAATATAACAGTGATACAGCCAAATTAATAGTACTTTCCCTATAGCACTGTACTTCCAAATTGAAGCTTTGCTCCCCATGCTTTCTTGCTCGGTGTCTAGCTATCTGCAGCCGCCCAATAAATATTTATTTCTTAGCTAAAACAAAGGACATTGCCTTTACTTGTTTAGTAGACTGACATTTGTCCTCTATTCCCCAATCAAACCTATAAACTAGCATCCTCCAGTTGACGGGGAAATCATCTATTGTAGCTTGCACTATCTTTCTCTCCTATTTCTAGTCTAAAATACACAAAGGGTCTACAAGGAGTTAGCACCAGTTTTGGTGTTGGAAATACAAAAAGGAGTAGATGACATCTGCCATCAAAGACTGATAATACAATACTTGACACCTAAAGTTTCCACTGAGGCACATGCTGTGTGACTCTTCCCAGGGAAACAGAACAAACACCCATTACCCCTGATAGGGCACTAAGACAGACCAGAGAAAGATTCTATACACATCTAGCTTAGTGAACCAATGATTTTAACTGGGGCCACTTACAAGAAAATGGATAACTTAGGAGCAACTACACCACAGAGTCTCCTCTTCTCCCAGGAAGTGATTCTTGTTTATGTGACCTCAAGGAAGGGTAGGCCTTATGGGGAGCTTCCTGGGGAGCCATGCCCTCTCATCCTCAAAAAAAAAAATGTTAGTGGACCCACCCTACCAGAGTCTCATGTCTAAATCATAACTGCTCTCATTTTAGGGTGGCACTGACCACATCATGCCCAAAGACAGTTTCAGAGAAGCATGTCATAAACATTTACACTCTGAGAGGAACACTCAATACTGACTGAAAGATGAATTAATGTGAATGACAAATCAGAAATGGACTGAAAGCTGCAGCTCTTGGTGTTAGAGGAATACTGCCAGAAATACACTGCTTACTCACTTCTAAGTGCATTCATATGTTCACACTGAGTAAAAATTTGTTGGATGTTCCATGTGCACTAGACAAAAAAGACAATGGCAGCATAACTATCGACATACAAGAAAATACATGCAACAGATCATTGGAAGACAAGGGACTTGGTCAGACAAGGTGAGGAGCCTGGGTAATAAGGAGGATTCTAAAATGATGGCCTGGCTTTTCCTCTCAGTGAAACAGAACATTCACGAGAAGTGAGTGGATTTTGCACTGCTGAGAGGCCTGTGCAGATAGATTCTCACTGCAATATGATCAGCTATGAAGGTCCAAATGCAAGAAACCAAAATCAAGAGTTAAAGAAAGGTAGTTGGTTACAGCAGACAACTGGGAACATAAATCATGAAGCAGTATTTGGGAAGATGCTTTGAATGGGCCACACGTGTAGACAAGATTAGTGTCAACAGCAGCACCCTGGGAAATAGTGATAAGAGAAAAGCTAAGAAACAGGAGCCCCAGGAGCATGCTAAAATGAGTGGCTACAACAACGGCAAGGAAAACCTGTGAGCTAGGATCACAGGACCCCAGGAGGAAGAGATTTCTGCAAAGACGCAGTAAACAGTACCAACAGAAAAGATGTTATGTTGCGATAAGAGTGGGCTGCCAGCTTCGCTGACCACAGCTTCCAGACAGTGGCAGGCACATGCAGACTGGAGAAGTGAGGAAGAAACAACTGAGGAACTGACTCCAAAAGCAGAGTGACTGATTCTGTCCCAGCCCTGAAGGACACAAGAAATGCAACAGAAGCCTGGAAAGAGGACAGCTCAGCTTTTCATTTTGCATGCATACAACTGAAGGAACTTGAGCTTTCTGTCCCAAAGGGGAGTGGGGAGTGGGTGAGGAGCAGCATACCTGGTGAAGGAGAAATTAAAGGTATGGGGAGAAGGAACATCCTAACTACATGGGAATGCCGAAGTGTAGAATCCAGAGCACAAGGGAAGAAGAGAGTGCTGTGAACTCAAGGAGAGAGGCCTCTTCCTCTGGGAAGATGGAAGGAACTTCTCAGCGTCTCAAGGAGAACAAAGCAAAATCATTGAGAGTGCTGAGGAAAATGACAGTGTAGGAAAGAGGAGGAATAAAGAAGGAAAGAGAAAACACCAGCAACAAAAAGGGCAGGTGAGAAAGAGAGCAGAAAGGAGTGCAGTTGCATGGAAAGACTGGATCACATAAATCCACACTGTGAGGAACAAAGCACACACAAAAGGAGACTGCACGTACTTCAGTAATGACAATAACGAGCAAATGATTCACATCCAAAAATACACTTCTATCTTCGTAACAATAACGATCTGAGAAGAATTTTCAGAAAACCTGCTGTGCAATACACGAAAACCCCAAGGAACAGTTGGAAGACAGCACATCAGCAATTCCTGTTTGCTATCTTCCCAAATGTTTACTAAAGTAAGCATGCTTAAAGTCAAGCTACAAAACTTGAAACCAACAGGAATGCTTCACTTGCTGGAGCCTTCATGGGGTAAATAACATCATAAACATTTCCTATATGAACAAACAGGTTTTGCTGAAGGTGTTTATAGGCACTAAGGAAAAAGACGCCCCACATCAATTAAATCTCTAAAAATGAAAAAAATCAATATCAGATATCACTTTGATTGTATCACAAATGACATGAAATGTCAGTACCTTACATGAGGTCAAAAAAAAAAGCCATTCTAAGTGTTTCTAAATAATGAAAGATATGCCAGGACATAAGACAACTAAATACAAAGTACCCACGTCCTTTTGCCTTATCATAAGCCCTAGTCTCCTCAAGGGAACTCACCATGTTATGGATCAGTACTATCACTTTTAACAGCAACTTCAGATTCATAGTAAAACTGGACAGAAAACAGTTTTAATAGCTGTTAAAATAGCTGTTAAAATTGCTGTCCCACAGAGGAAGGTAGTAAGTCTGCACTGCTGAAGACACCACACACTTCAGGTGCAGGGCGCAGAGGTCCCTGAGCTGAAACTGATCAGAAAGCCTCTTCCCTGAGAACCAGCTTTCATAGCAGCAGAAGGCACCATGCACGCTCCCAAAAGAGGGAAGCAATGAATAGTCCCACCCAGCTCTAACACCTATGAACCACAATGACCAGCATGGCACAGTAACCCTAGGGATGAAGCAGTGGCACACATACCTTGGAACGAACCAAGAGCTCTCTAACTGGAATTAAGACCTGCTCAACAAGAGGGAAATCATACCTCAGTGCTAGTGAAGCCACAGATCTGGGAAGAGAACCTACAACTGCAATTTTACTAAACCAGACAATTCCTAACAACAACCATTTTTCCTTAAACCCATGGATACATGTACTCCTCACCCTCATCAAGGAAACTTCTTTTTGCAACAGTTGGAGACCACTACAGAAAACCACAACCAATAAAAATTAAGACTTGAGAAGTCAGACATAAACTTAAGAAAAACAGAAGCCACACCTAACAGAGTTCCTGAAAGGCATAAGCACAATCACCTGAGTTCATGCACTAGAACTAGGAACTAATCAAACATTTCCTTCTATGTTGACACAGTCTGTTAAATTAATATGGTAATATACATCTATTAAAATATAGATAAATCAGAAAAGGCATTACCGTGTTTTTTAAGTTCACAATTTAAAGGAAGATTTTGAACAACTTTTATTGCATGTATGTGCTTTGTAAGAATCCGAAAGTTATAAAAGCTTTGGGGCAGACAGCAAATGAACAAAATCACTAAGGACTATTCCTTTTAACCTTATGAATTACACCTGAGATTTTTGGTGCCTCTGTTCATGTGCACTACGTGGATTGAATTCTAAGGACCAGCACTACCAATACCACCTGGCAGCAGTGCTCCCTGCCCTCACCTGCCCAGCATGGTGCTCTATCTCCTCTGCTCTGCGCTGATACCAGTCCATCACCTTCTCCACTGTAAGCTGGGATGTCCTGTACTGCAGTAGCTCGGGCTGTGCAGCATACAAGAACTCACTGTCATCCTGGAGGCTCGGCTCCACAACCGTTCTGCAAAGCACAATGGGAACAATTACTAACTGTCTAGAATGCTGCAGAAAATGATAAAGACAGGGGTGAGAAGAGAACAGGTTATGGAGATGGGGGTGTCTCATGTGTATGCGCAAACTTGGGGGTGATTTCAATATTTGGGAAATTTTAATGTTTTCCCACTGGTTTTCCTGACTTCTAAATTCAGAATGAAAAATAAAACAAGTATGTCACAAATCAATCAGTATTAACAAAAGCTGAAAAGTTTTTACAAAATGCACAAAATTGGGTGTTTCAGCCAGTCTGCTAAATCAAAGGTCCTACATGGGCCAAGCAGTCATGGGGTAGAAACTGCTCCCGAAGGATTCCAGTTGGAACTGGAATTAAGAAATCTGGTTTTCGGTCTTTATGGAAATCAGACATGCTCCACACATGTATTAATAAGACATTTCTGCCAGGTTCTCACAATACAGCACTGCACTGTTCTTGCACAGCTTAGGCTTCCTGACAGCACTCCTGCCTGGCCTGAGGATCAGACATCTTAAAGGAGCCCACACAAGGGAAACTGAAGCTGACTGCTGTCCTGGGTAAAGACTAACAAAAGAATAAAAATTAATTCATGCTTTCCAGATTAACTTAAGGGTCATTCAAGTGAGCTGATATGCTGGCTAGTGGAAGCATTAAACAGCTGAGAGCTTGGAGCTCAAAACCAAGTCTGAAGAACAAGTCCACCACTAAAGGCTACGAAACTTCTGTAGATCATTTTTAAGTGCCCTGAGATGCCTTTCATTTATTAAAATAATTGGGATAATATTATGCAAAATTCTGTGGAAATTTAGAAGTCCAGCACAAAACAGGTACTTAATTTTATTTACGGTCACTTTTTTTTTTTTTTTCTGAGATTCTTAACAGCTGAGTATCTGGTCAGGCTCCAAACCCATGACTATTGGGACAATTTATCCACATACCTGAGAGTACATACTGTGCATGTGACTGGTGCTGCAATGTAGCTCTATATACAGAAGCATACTTCATTCAACCCTTCTCCTAGTGTGATTAACACTCTTACCAGGGATTCCTCCCCAGTACTGCACACAATGCCACACCAGCCATCTTTTAATCTGCCTCATTTCAGCAGGACAAATAGCCAGCAGCAAACTCTGTGGTGCTCTTTTCACCCCACCCCCACCCCACCCCCGCCATGTCACCCCCTCACACCTTCTGATGGGAATGAACTACATTCTCCAGGAAGCACACCTGCCTTTCCCTTGGCCACAGAGCCAGGATCCCTCTCATCGTTTCTGGACGCTTCATTTCAGGGCCCTTGCTAGAATACCCTGCTCTATGAAGCACTAAAACTGGCACTCCCAAATGCCTCAGCATGCTCTCCACTCTTCTTTCTCACTGAGCAATCTCTCTTCCCCACCCCCATCCAGCCCACCCCGCTCCCTTTCAACATCATCATATCAAATGGGGCCATTCTCTTTCGAAAAGCATATTCTTGATATTCTAGAATCTCACCATGAAATGCTTTAAAGAACATTGCAATCTGAAAACTCAAATTCTAATTATTGGCTTGAATTATTCTTAAAGTTTTCTCCTCTTTCATCTATGTCATCTTTTTAGTGCCTATAATTTGAGTAGTATATTTGTTTTATTAAATATTTGACATTGTATTCTAGCTCTGTATTTTTATCCTAATTTCTAAGGAGATGCCTTTAATCTGCCGTTAGTCTACCTTGGACTCCTGTCTAATTTTCGTATGCTAGTCTATTTTTGAACACCTCTCAGTAAGTTCTCTTAGTCTCTGTTCCTATTTTATATAGTGCCACTGTATTTAAGATGGGTTGTGTTAAGATTTTGTTCTTTTCCTTTGAGAACTTCATACGTGTCTAAAGCATTCTTCACTCTCACTCCTCTCAACCCGACTCCTGTCAGTCAGGTTCCTTCTCTCTTATGTTCCACGCCTCATCATTCCCGCTGTATGAGCTCCTTCCCACATTCATGCCTTTCTGTTGTTTCTGACCCACTGAGTTAACAAAAGCCATCTGTATGACCATGGGGTGGGACTATCCATTGGAGCTTGGTGAATATGCTTTATTTTATTTTATTTTATTTGTATGGACTATAGTAACTTATCTCATGGATGATATTGATTATAATTTTTGAAATGTTCTTCTTACTGCATGATGTGTCCATTTTGTTGTTGTTGTTCCACTATCTGTATATTTTCCTTCTCTCTTTGTTCCACCTAGCAGAATCTATCCTCAGATGTCCAGAAAGCTCTACGGATGTGACAAGAATGGTTCATTTGTTAGCTCCACTGTGTCCTGGGAGTGCCCAAGCCTTTGGAGCCCATACTGAGACCTAGATGCTCCCTCTGCCTGACATCCAGGAACATGAAGGATTGGTAACTCCACTAGCGGTTTTCTGGCCCAAAGAATAACATTCTTATCCCGTGGAGGGAAGGTAAAGAAGCAGAACAAGCATAGAGTCCTTTTCTGTTGCTGATGAGTGCGGAATACAGGGATTCAAATGTGCCTCATACTCACTGTCTTCCCCACACCTCACTATATGCACCCCTCTTGTGCAGCACTTGACACCTCCATATTCTGAGGCTTTCCTAAGTACAGTCTTAGAAAAGAGAGAACTAAGCCGGGTGGTGGTGGCGCATGCCTTTAATCCCAGCACTCAGGAGGCAAAGGCAGGTGGATCTCCAAGTTTGAGGCCAGCCTGATCTACAAAGTAAGTTCCAGGACAGCCAGAGTTACAACAAAAGGGAGAACTAAAATTTAACACAGAATAAATTACATATACATCATGAATATAACTATAAAAATATATCTGGTCATTTGGTAGACTGAAAGGCAATATCTTAAAGAGTTATAATAAAGATTACTTTTAATAAATGTTTAAATAGTAAAATTATATAATTATAAATAATTATATATTATATTATATATTACACATGTCACATATTATATATATAATTATGTATAGTATTTATTATCTATTATTTACTATATGTAATTATATCTAATTATACATATAAATATATATTATATAATAGTAAATGTTTAAATAAATATTATTTAAACAGTTCCCTTTTAACATTTGGTATTTTCTCATTAAAATTTTTTTATTATATCTAAGTCATTAGTATTTTTAAAACTTCTGTAACAGACTGAACTAGGGAACACCAGCAAGTACAACTCTGCCAGTCACCAGGCCACCTATTGACCCATGCCACAAGGAAATGAAGCTGCCTTGTGCTGGTCCATACTGGCCTGCATTCCAGCTCCTCGCACCAATCTTCAGCTCGGTGTTTATGCTCAGCCCAAGAAATGATCTTCAAGGAGTCACCATTCCAACTTAAAAAAAAAAAAAAAAAAAAAGCACAGGCTTTAAAATACAAACTACCTCACTTCATAAGGCATTTGACTAGAAATACATAAAAAGTATAGCCATGAGGATTCTTGTTCACGCTATTCTAAGTGGTGCATGATGAAAGTGTATATAATATATATGTACAAAATAGCACACTGCACTTTTCCTTCATCCTTTAACTATTTAAGAGGAAAATTCCAAAAAGAAAGAAAATACAGTGATGACTTAAAGAATGACATGAGTACAGGTTTAGACACTCACATGTCTAAGGAATAATCAAGATCTGCAGTGTATGTTTCATATCAACTCAAATGGTCTTCTGAGCACACCCAAGCAATCTACCACAGTGCTATTCAACAGAGATTCAAATAACTATGGAAATGGACTATCTGTGTCATTCTAGTACAGCAGCTCACTATCTCCATGGGTATATATTAACCTCTGGAAAAAAGACAACTGATACTAAGAAAGTTAATTTTAATTTTATTTATTATTATTAATTTCAATTTAGATAGCCTCATATGACATATGACTAGATGCTATCCCACTAGACAATGCAGGCCTAGAGGAGAGGTTGGCAGCAAGAGTAAAGGACTGATTTTACAGGGTGAAAAGCGCTGTTAAAAGATTGGCAAAATGAAAATCTAAAAAGACAAAGTAGAGACCTGATCAGATGAAGTTAATGATCAATTTAAGGCTGTGACACGGCTTGGTGGGTAAAAGCACTTGCTATACAAGCCTGCAAAGTGAGTCCAATCCCTAGAACCCATGTAAAGCTGGAAGAAGAGAAACCCCTCCACACAATTGCCCTCTGGTCTACACACATGAGCATGCAAGTGTGAGTGCACGCGCACGCACACACACACACACACACACACACACACATAATTATGGATTTTTAAAAGAATCCGTTTGAAGGAAAACAGAGGTGAACACAACATGTTGACATGGAGAGCTATTTGCTATAAATCAATGGTCACAGAAAACAGAAGTAGTGAAAGGCTTTAAACATTATCTACAGAGTTTCCTATAGTTCTGACAGCCACAGATCCATGTAAAGGACAGAAACATGCTCAATTAAGAATAAAGATAAAAAGAACAAGAATTGCCTGGTTTATGCAATCTAGCATTTTTTCTTGTATTTCTGACTGTCAATAGTGGCATTTTCCTAAAATGTATCAGCCCCAGAGATTGTGAAACATGCTCTACACAAGAACACACCGTTAAATTTGGAAAACTGGGAAATTACATTGGTAAAGAAATTGGGCTTTAAATGAAGAAGAACAGAAAAGGTGCATAGGGTTCTGCGGTGGAAGAGGAACTGATGGAGTTGGGGGGAAACAGTGACGGCTCATCAATCAACAGCATCATGCCACTAGATATTACCGGAACGAATAAGCCAGATTCTAGGCCCCCAACTATTAAACAAGTTAATCAGATGCTATACTAAAAGTACAGCTTTCAACCAATACATAGTAGACTAGACTATTAAACCAAGTGCCAAAGACACATTCTAAATGTGTTTGTGCTCAGATTTTTAAATTTTGGAATCATTCAGATGCTGATATAGGGCAAAAGCCACTGTGTTAGTCATTTGTCACCAAATAGACTATTTTATTACCTTTCATGTCAGAAATATTTTATTGCAAACTGCTGGAATGAAAAGTAAAAAAGATAACATTCTGGATGGAGATGACAATAATGCCCACTCTACCAAGTGAACAACAAATTAGTGCAATGAATCGAGAAAGGGGAAAAACAAATCTCAGCAGCTATTATAACTTTTCCAATCAAAGCAGACATGGTTCCTTAAGCTACACAAAATTTTTTCAAAAAGAATTTTTAAAGAAAATGTATCACAGGCTGCTATTTCTATTCTCTACACAGAGTATATACTAGACCCAAGAGTTCTTGCTGAGATGATTAGGAAAGGCAGGGCCCTCGGCCAGGTGAGATGATGTGCAATGTACTCTAAAAAAAATCACAAGACACTCTATGGGTAACTTTGTTGAATGAAGTGGGTAAGAAATCCATTAAAACAGTAAAAGCAAGTTCTGCTCTGAGGCCCACACTGAAAGGTAGACCTACAGAGTTCTATCAGTAATGACATTTTACTGTATTACCAAAGCATAACTAGCTCCCATCCTTATCACGTTAGCAATGGCCAGCAACACGCCTCAGCATTTACTGAGTTCTTACTATGGCTAAACAGTACACAACACTTTCAGTGTGCAATAGCTAGTCCTACCATTCCAACAAAGCCAGTTATATTTTCTTCACCTTCCAGGGATATATATAATCAATAAATTACTAATATTAGGAAATTAATTTCTACCAAACATGGCTTAATTTCAGATCTGATCACCAATTTTTGCACAATTAAAAACAAAACAAAGCATGCAGGCATCTGGCTTCAAGTCCATCACTTACAAGCCTAAGGCAGGAGCATCTTGAATTCAAAACTAACACTGAACACACAGTGCCCTGTCTCTATGAGACTCTGTCTCATAGAGGAGGGAAAAGACCAAAGAAAATATGAAAATTTTCTTTTTGTTGCTTTGTTTTCTTGCAGTTGTTACTATAAATAAAAGATCATAGTACTGGCTAAAAGAAAACAGTAAGTTCTTAATTTTACCTCAAATAATAACATCTAACAGATGGAAGTGTTTCTTCCCAAACCAGAATTAAGACTGCTTCAAAGCAGGTTTGAGGATTAATCTCACTTGTCAACCAGAGGTCTACAATAACTAGAAAACAGGCTTCTCAGGGTGTTTGGGAAACTATTTTTATTTGGTTAATTGAGGTGGGGAGACCCACCCACTGTGGGTGGCACCATTTCCTGGTATGAGACACTAGATGAACAAGAGGAACTGATCTGAGCACAAGCATTCACTCACCACTTCCTCATTCCTGACTGTGGATTCAGCATGACCAGTTGCTTCAAGCTCCTGCCACTGTGACTTCTCACCCATGATGGGTTGTACTTACAAATTAAGAACCAAATAAAACACTTCTCCATTAGGTTGCTTTTATAACAGTGTTTTATCACAGCAACTTGAAAAGTAACTATGACAGCAGGGTTTTTATTTTGTCTACCACTATTTCCTTACCAACTGAAACAGAACCTGGCATTTAACAGACTCTAAAAAATATGTTTTGTGAGTTAAATAATTAACAAAACAACAAAGAATTTTAAAAGTGTTTCATGAAAAATATAAAAAGTGAAAACTATGACAATGGAAGCAAATAGTTTATTCATAAAAACATAAAAGCAGGTATGTCCGTGAGTTATGCCTAAAGAGTACAAACTTATATAGATCAGAGTGAAATGAAGAATGACTTCCTAATCTTAGTATTATACTGATGGAAGGCAAAGCTACACAGCGGGTTCAAAATGCTTGGGAACAGAAGTGACTGAACTATGTGGTTGAATTGACTTTAAAGACATGTGGACATTTCGCTCTATGTTACATGGGGAGCAGAGGAGCATAGATTCATCTCAAAAACTGCTCAAATGTTCAATGTAAAGTATCCCCATAGGCTCATGAATTGGTACATTTTGTCCCCAGTTGATGGTAACTATTTGGGGGGAACATGGAACCTTTAGAAGGTAGGACCTGTTGGAAAAAGCATTGATCCATCTCTGTCTTTTTCTCTTGCAGCTCTGTTCCCCCTCCACTCCTCCACCTCTCCTTCCTGAATGCCACCTTGATAATAAGAGCAAATGTACATTCATGCAACCATCCCTTCACACCATAGTAGACTGTATCCCCCTCATAAGCCAAAATAAATCTTCCCTGTGCTACAGTGTCTCTGGTCAATATTCTGTCATAGTGACGAGGAAAGCAATGTACCAGCTGTTCTTCACAATTCAAAACAAATTACTCATTCAGAAGATAAATAAAATGACAGAACATTTAAGGAAAACCAGAGAAAAGCTTTTTCATTTATTGTGTTTACCTCTAAAACACTAACCATGTAAGTCACTGCAAGTGAGTTATATGGAACTATAGTTAAAAAACAATGGAAATCTACTGCTGCGACACAGCCCAGCTAATGTAGAAAACTCAGCTAATCAGGAAGCCCCTAAGCCAGGCTCTAGAAACACAGAGCTGCACATACATACGTATGTTTTCTTTGATTTATCTTATTCTTCCTTTTTCACACACCACTTGAAGAACAAATTAAATGCATCATCCTCCACTTTTAAAAAAAAACCTAATAAACTAAAATTGTTTCTTTACAAAGCAGTGGCTGCTTTTGTTTGACTTTAGGATTCTTTGTATTAGAGCCCTGTTCATATGTTTTCTGAATAATTAACTATGTTGGTTTCATTTTAAGGTAGCATTTATCTGTCAGCAGGAAAGGAATGAATATAATAAGTTCTATTATAATCAACAATCCTCTCATCAAATACTTTTTGCTTTAAACATAAATGTTTCATTTCAAGAAAACTGTATGAAGAACAGACTTCCCAAAGTTCTTTTATCCACACTCTATGCCTTGGAAACAAAGGCTGGGTAGACAGTGTATAGCTGCTAATTGCTACCTCTTATGCTTGGTTTTAAGATGTTGACTTCTATTTTTTCTATTAATTAGCAAAGAAGAGAATACTCTGATAAATAAAGCCTCGAAAATAATGATAATTTGAGCCTACATGTATAACTATACTGGGGTTATCATCACTGAACAAGTCAAGTTGATCATACTCATAGTGGGAAATATACCACACAGCACCAACACAGAAAAAGAAAAGAAAAGAAAAGAAAAGAAAAAACCCTCCCAAAGGCATCATTCCAACTTTCAACTTGGAAGAGATTAAATTAGCACATTTAAAGCCCTTAAATGGCTCCCAGCACACAGTAAATGTTTAGTGCATTATGAACATATGTTATTTTTGATGCCAGCAAGAAGGTTGTCCCTAAGTAGTAAACATAAGATACATGTGACTTCAGCTAACACTGCAAGATCTACTGTAGGGAAGCCATAATATCACATAATAGTTTCCCAAAAGGCCTGGTATTCCTGCCCAATACTTAAAACCAAGTTATAAAAATGAGGGGAAAATGATTTGAATATTTCAGAGAACTAGTTTGGAAAAGTTATTACAGTTTAAGGAAAAGCATTAAATCCAATTGATTTCCACTACAGAACCTCTCAGAAAAGTCAGTTATGTGATTAAGAGTGTTCTGTATAAGATGATTAATGTCAACAAAACAAGAAATAAAAAAATGAGTAAAGACATCACTAGAAAAGAATCGGTATTTTCCACCATTACCACCTCCAGCATAAGGAAGAACTGGCCCTAATTTTGAAAAAAGAAGAATGAAGGTCCTGAGACCAAGGTCCAAGGTAGGATGCTTAGGTTTGCTATAAGGGTAGTTACAGAGCGGGGAGGGGAGGGAAAGAGGGAGGGAGGGGAGGAGAAAAGAAGGAAGGGAGAAAATCCTCAAACCTAGGTGCAGTTAATTTTTACCTTGTCACAAAGAAGCCTAATTGGCCAACACTGAGAAGTCTCACAAATAAAACATTCATGGAATAAACCTTATAATAAGCAGTTAGCATTACAGAAATAAATAAACATAAGTGAATGCTTTATTTATTTTGTGGCACTCATACATGTAATGTTACATTGTATTAGTCAGACATTTTGAAGTTATGAAAAATCTCCAGGAAAACAAGATTTATTAGGATCAGTGGTTTTAGAGGTTTCAAATTGACTCCAAGACTCTGGGTGTGAGATGAGGCAGAACCTCTGAGAGGATGACGCAGGAGTTCTCACTTAAGGAAAGGAAGAGAGAGGAGTAACACCAAGGGGCCAAGGCCAAGACACCCTTCAAAGTCAGGTCCCAGTGGCCCATGGCCTCCAACTAGGCCCCATTTACAGTTCTACAGTCTGATGTGAATACATTCAACCAGTACAGCTCACATTCCATGTGACAGAATCATCCCCAGAAAAGCCCTCGCACACACCTAGGTGAGTTCTACTAACCTCCTGTGAGTGTCTCAGTCTCTGAATTACATGTAACAGCATTATATGTCACATGCATCAGTAGGAAATGGGAGATCAAATTAAAATCACTTAACTACAAAGTTTCATGTATAGTAACCAACTACATTCAAGGCTGTGTACGTCATCTGGTAAGGGGGAACACATATTAAATGAGATGGTGCTGAAGAGATATAATGGAAGGACTACTGAAGACTTCTAAAGAAAAGAAAAGAAAACAAAACAAAACAAAAGAGCCCCTGCTACAAAATAAGAACTCAAAGGGAAAATACAAAAAGTCTTGTACCCTAATCTCCGTAACTTAGGTTAAAATAGAACCACTGGAGAAAATAATAACGAAGTCTTTACTTGTTATTACTTAATGCTAACCAGACCCTGACCAATCTTATTTGGTCGATTAACTACGCCAGGAAAACCACTTAAGGACAAAGATACAAATATATAGCATCTAATTTATCAACTATAAAGCTGAAATGTTCCAAAAGCTCAGTGAGCACCTCAGCCTCAGTGTTCAGGCATTATATATGTACAGGTGGATATAACTAACTGTGACCCTATGTGAGTTTATAGTGCTCAGAGATTTTGAACAGTTATCAAAACGAGATAATAACTCTTTGATATCCTATTCACTCATATAGCCAAAATCCAGTACAAATACGTAATGCCTAAGCAAAACCACAAACCACAGGAAGATGAGTAACCTTCAAATTCTCGAACATTCCGGCCTCTAGTTCTATGCTGACTGCCTCTGTCAGCACAAGCACAGTAGATTGGAATCCCATGGGCCTGTGCTCAACAGGCACACACATATTGTCTACAAAGCTAGCAGACTCTGTACAGCATGGCTATACCTATATAGTAAATATAAGTGAGCATACAGATCTAAATAATCAACTCTTACATAGCAAATATGGGATATATATGAACATATATATGTATACATGCATACATATAATACATATACACATACAATACACACACACACACACACACACACACACACACATATATTCAGCAGTCCTTAATAAAGACAAGCAATGGTCTTTCCTGCTTTATATAACAGACATACCAAAAAAAAAAAAAAAAAAAAAAAGAGGCAACCTGTTAAAAAACAGTCTAGTTCCAAAATGCATGCTCTTAGCTACTCTGAAATCCAACCTAGAAGCTAAATGAGCATATCAGCCTCAACCTCACTCTGATCTCAGCCTCCCTGTGACCTCAGCCTCCCTGTGACCTCAGCCTCCCTGTGACCTCAGCCGCACTGTGACCTCAGCCGCACTGTGACCTCAGCCGCACTGTGACCTCAGCCTGTGACCTCAGCCTCCCTGTGACCTCAGCCTCCCTGTGACCTCAGCCTCACTGTGACCTCAGCCGCACTGTGACCTCAGCCTCCCTGTGACCTCAGCCTGTGACCTCAGCCTCACTGTGACCTCAGCCTGTGACCTCAGCCTCACTGTGACCTCAGCCTGTGACCTCAGCCTCACTGTGACCTCAGCCTGTGACCTCAGCCTGTGACCTCAGCCTCACTGTGACCTCAGCCTCCCTGTGACCTCAGCCTGTGACCTCAGCCTCACTGTGACCTCAGCCTGTAACCTCAGCCTCCCTGTGATCTCAGCCTCCCTGTGACCTCAGCCTGTAACCTCAGCCTCCCTGTGACCTCAGCCTCCCTGTAACCTCAGCCTCCCTGTGACCTCAGCCGCACTGTGACCTCAGCCTCACTGTGACCTCAGCCTCACTGTGACCTCAGCCGCACTGTGACCTCAGCCGCACTGTGACCTCAGCCTCCCTGTGACCTCAGCCTCCCTGTGACCTCAGCCTCCCTGTGACCTCAGCCGCACTGTGACCTCAGCCGCACTGTGACCTCAGCCGCACTGTGACCTCAGCCTCCCTGTGACCTCAGCCTCACTGTGACCTCAGCCTCCGTGACCTCAGCCTCCCTGTGACCTCAGTCTCCCTGTGACCTCAGCCGCACTGTGACCTCAGCCGCACTGTGACCTCAGCCTGTGACCTCAGCCTCCCTGTGACCTCAGCCTCCCTGTGACCTCAGCCTCACTGTGACCTCAGCCGCACTGTGACCTCAGCCTCCCTGTGACCTCAGCCTGTGACCTCAGCCTGTGACCTCAGCCTCACTGTGACCTCAGCCTGTGACCTCAGCCTCACTGTGACCTCAGCCTGTGACCTCAGTCTCACTGTGACCTCAGCCTGTGACCTCAGCCTCCCTGTGACCTCAGCCTGTGACCTCAGCCTCACTGTGACCTCAGCCTGTAACCTCAGCCTCCCTGTGATCTCAGCCTCCCTGTGACCTCAGCCTGTAACCTCAGCCTCCCTGTGACCTCAGCCTCCCTGTAACCTCAGCCTCCCTGTGACCTCAGCCTCCCTGTAACCTCAGCCTCCCTGTGACCTCAGCCTCACTGTGACCTCAGCCTCACTGTGACCTCAGCCTCACTGTGACCTCAGCCGCACTGTGACCACAGCCTCCCTGTGACCTCAGCCTCCCTGTGACCTCAGCCTCCCTGTGACCTCAGCCTCCCTGTGACCTCAGCCTCCCTGTGACCTCAGCCTCCCTGTGACCTCAGCCTCCTGTGACCTCAGCCTCACTGTGACCTCAGCCTCTGTGACCTCAGCCTCCCTGTGACCTCAGCCTCCCTGTGACCTCAGCCTCCCTGTGACCTCAGCCTCCCTGTGACCTCAGCCGCACTGTGACCTCAGCCGCACTGTGACCTCAGCCTCACTGTGACCTCAGCCGTATTGTGACCTCCTCAGCCTCTGCTGTGAGCAATGTCCCCATCACCTGAATACCATAGAAGTACTTGGGACTGGGGATTCTAGAAGTAACCCAGCTAGCCAAGATCAACCCATGAACAAGGCCACACTCTGAGTTAGAAACTTCTGCAATTTGCATACAGCACAAACTGTCTCTCCACATTGATCACAAGGTTATGGACCCAGTCTACATGTGCATTTTTCCATAGTTTTTTTTTTTATGCACAGTATCCAAAATTTTAAGAATAAATAAAATGGATACACATGAATGAAAATATCTTAATGCATGTTTTATTTCCAAAAATGAACTTGATTTCTGAAAGCATTTTCCTTATTACAAATACAATGTTTAAACAGTCTTGCCTATATTGAAAATTGGAGAAAGTGTCTCCCAGGGTTATTTATATGTTAATTAAATATAGTAGGATGAAGACAAACTGCTGTTACTGACAAGTATTTACATATTAATGAAATCTTGACTAGCAAAGACATTTTGTGATCAAAGAGAATTATAGGAACTATTTTCCTGAGGCAAATCATTCAGAATATGTTCAGTATATGTTATACGCTATTTAAGGATCACATATTCAAAAACCATTAGTAAGGTTTCTCAAGTTTATCAGAAAATAAATAAGGAAAGAAAAGTCCTATCTCGATTGGAAATTCTAATTTTGTTGTAATCAATAATACTGGATCTATTAACTTCACCTTTTTAGGGGAAGGCATTCAGATTAAAATTAAACAAGCAGGGTGGGGGGTATCTTCTCAAACAACATTAGTTTAGAATAAAAAAAGAAGCTTCATACTAAGTCACATTAAAACTATTTGGCAATAGTTACATCCACTCTAAAACAGTAATGCAATTAAAATTAATTGTTAATTCCAATTTCCAATTTCGGAGACTGTTTCATGACTGCCCGAAAATATTCGATAATAATCCCTTTTCTGCTTATTTCAGGAGTATGCCATAAAAATTGTAGGTGCAAAATAATATAAAGTACAAGCAAATGTTCTAAAGTCAATTTTGAAACATTTGAGTAAGAGAAAATAAATTAGTCATTACACCCTAATTTTTTAAGGAACCACCAATACTCCAGACAGCTAGAGAGCATCAGCAAAACAGACATAATGCCAATACTGCAACTTTTACTTTGAAATATTAGTTTCTATCTTCTTAATCAGAGATATTGTCCTCAACTCATTTTTCCTTCAAATACTAGGAAGACAAGATGAATCCAGTCAACACCTCAAGTATCCACCTTCACAAGAGATGTGCAAGGCCACTAGCCTTCCAGCCAGACCCACCAGACAGGTAAAGGGAACAAGAAGCTCTCCCCACACAACCATGAGTTCTTGGATTCAGAAACAGCCAGCACAGTCCATTTATAAAGAGTTCTCTCTCCTGACAGTTGCCTCGGAGGCTACTACTTAAGACAAGCCCAAAACACGCATCCACTTTACTCTCTGCTCACACCAACTCAGGTTCAATCTAAACAAATGGAACTGAATTAGGAGATAACTGGTCAACTCTTCAGTTTTAAAGGAAACAGTATTCCTAGGTTTTCCTTGAGAAAGAAAAGGAAAAAAATGTAAAGCAATATCATGATATTACCATAGGCAATATTTTATTGTTAACAATGAAAAAGTGGTAAGGATAGGCATAATAAAATTACTTTTTAAAATTTCAGGACAAAAACATAATTAATGAAAAGATTAGGCTACATAAAACATAATTGAACTAAGATTTCATACTTCTTTGTTGAAAATTACATTATTTTCCTCACTATAACCCAGGCATGCACTTTACATTCCTCAAGCTACCAAGAGCTGAGATTATAGATAATCACAAACATATCTGGCTACTGATACATTTTCAACTACGTTGCTAATTGGGGACATCATTAGCACCTTGTGAATAAGTAATATAACATTTCTGAGTACATGAACAGCTTCAGATTAAATATTTATTCCAACTACCCTTTTCTATTCAAAACTTTCCAGAATCAGACACTGGATTTTCCAAACCTGGCATTCTCGAAGAAGGCTTTTCCTGACCCTCTTTTGCAATGAAAGCAATCTCTCCTATCTCTAAGCCTATCTGTATTCCTCTTGTGAAACAATCATTCTTCATTACATTTTATTATTTGTATATGTATGTGTATCTGCTTGGGCACGCATCACCATGGCTCGAGTGTGGGGGTCAGAGGGCAGCATGTGCAAGTCAGTTTTCTCCTTCTGCCTTGTTGTCGTCAGGCTTGGTAACAAGGGCCTTTACCCCCTGAGCCATTTGGTTCACTCCATACTCTCATCTTATATAGATTACTAGATAGTTACAGTTATACCCATTTCTCTCGTCTTCCCTAACTAGATTACAATTTATCTGGAGAAAGAGAACATACTGTATTCACAGTTATATCTACCTATTCAAGCTAAGATAATGCCTATATATGAAACACAAACATTGGCTAAAATTTCTACTGAAATAACACAAAATCTGATGTGACTCATGTCTTCTTTAAGCTTTCATCTCAGAGGAAACAAAAGAAAATATTGAGAAATTTCTTAATTTTTAAGTCAGTCTCACTTATACTCACGCCTACTTATAAATGTCAACACAAAAAAAGGTTAAACCTAAAAAAAAAAAAAATCAACATCTGCTTTATATCATTAATATGTTCTTTATAGCAGACAAACTTCCAGAATATTTATAAAACTATAAAATTATATCCACAGAAAGAAATTGTGGAAAGACTGCCTGTTGCTTTTCAAGGAAAACAAAAACAATAGTACTTTCCCTTCCGAAATGAAACTACCTGGAGTCAATGCCGAAATGTTCCAACTGTTGCATTTCAGAGAACTGCGGATCACTACTAATGACAGAATGATGTAAGTTGTGTGAATGATTTGGAGTCAGGCATTTTGGTGCATGCCTGTAATCCCAGCTCTTAGGAGACTTGAGGCAGGAGAACTCTGTGAGTTTGAGACTACCCTGAGCTACACAGTGAATTCAAGGCCAACCCAGACTATATAGCAAGACTTTGTCTGAACACTTCCCATCAAAAATATATTAATAACTTAAAATTTAAAGCAAATCAATTTGACATACCCAAATTAGTTCTAAAATTGCTCACTAAATGAACTTTACATTTAGCATGGATGTTATTGGGGAAATAAACAAAAATAGAAATCAGAAATGTAGAACTAGATCATTAATCACCATAAAACCAGGAAAGGAAATGGGGACATCTGTAATATAGTGAGTGACCATTCTCAGTCCTTTACTTTCAGAGTCAAGCCTTCAACTGTCAAGTGATCTCCCTACATTTCCGTAGTTAAAAACACACATGCTGCAAAGCTGCCACAGTAACAGCTTGCTGGATCATAAGAATAAAGTGCTTCGGACATCCTATTACATTAACAAAATCTCAACACTCCTACATGTGTATAAGAATTTCATGGCTGAAGATACTTAGAGACCTTACTTCCATGTGTTAAAAAGTATATGAAGGGTCTGAAGAGATGGATGACTCGGTGGTTAAGATAACTTACTGCTGTCACAACAGACCTGAGTTCAGTTCCTGGAACCCACATAGCAGCTCACCACCATCAGGAACTCCAGTCCAGGGGTATAATGCCCTCTTCTAGCCTCCAGGGGCACAGGCATGCAGGTGGTACATATACATACATGCAGGCAAAACACTTGTACACATAAAATAAAATAATGTGAAAAAATAAAAAAATCTTTAAAATTCAAATAAATGAAGTCTGTGTGCAATATAGTAATCTTGGACAGGCTATTCAACAGAAGAGAGATATTAGTAAAACACTACATAAATAATCCTGTACCTGTTTCACTGTACAGTTGGCAATGATGGTTTCAAATGTAAATGCATCCCAATAAACTGGTATGCTAGCAAACAACTTACAGATAGCCTATTTCACATTGCTGATGCACAGTTTTCTCTGTGGAATGCTTCAGTTATGTCCAACCTTTAGCCAGTGGATGAAATGCTATCATCTACAAAGTTCACACAGAGAACTGCATTTTCAATTTACACCTTCCCACAAAAAGAATCTATGATGTTTAAGCATAAGTTTGCAATTTTATGTTCAGTTTATTCACAGCTATCCTTGGGGCACATGCCAGCTAGATGAACAGAAAACAGCACTCAGCCAACCAGACACTTTTGATTCCCACATACAAGCATACTCCTCAATGATGAAACATTTGATCCCCAATACACTCTTACTTCTCAATGACAAACAACTTCCTCTTTCAACAAGTACATTAGTCGCCACTCCAACCTGGAATTTCAGGTTTCTATCAGGTTTCTGTCACCTTCCTTCTTTCACTTCCCTAGAACTCAGAACCTGTGTGTCCTGTGCTTGATGCTGGCTTCTGAATAGAAGCTCTTTCTCAGTTCTCATCAATGCCATGCTTTAGTATTCTGCGTGTGTTCACCAGTTCACATATATCAAACACGTTATACGTTTTATTAGGTACTTATTTTCTGTCAGTGTACCAAATGCCACTAACCTCATTTCTCTAACATGATCTAGAGTTTCTCTCACTGATTCTGTACAATGTAAAGAACTTTAGTAATGCATGTATCATAACACAGCAGAAACAGTAACTTGATAATTTCTTATTTTGAAAAATGTGCTAGAATTCTCAATTTTCCTTCCAATGTTTGAAAATATAAACTTAATCCAAGAAGAATTCTAAGCCAATAAGTATACACAGAGTCTAAGTATAGAAGGCCAAACCATAACACAGAGAACTCTGTTAACAATGGCTAGAAGCAGGCTCTCCAGGCACTGGTCTCAGTGGATTCTTCATGGTTGTGTGCTGGTACTTTTGTCAATTTGATAAAAGCTAGAGTCATCTAAGAACAGGGAACCTCAAATTAGAAAATTCTCCCATCAGATTGGCCTGTAGGCAAGCCTGTGGTACATTTTCTTGGTTGATAATTGGTGTAAAAGGGCCCACACCCCATTGTGGCAGTGTTATCCTTAGGAAGGTAAAGTGTATGAGAAATCAGGCTGAGCAAGGCACAGGACCAAGCTAGTAATCAGAGTTCCTTGTGGCTTCAGCATCAATTCCTGCCTCCAGGTTCCTGCCTTGACTTCCTGCCATGGCTTCCCTGGATGATGGACTACAAGTTGGTTTTGTTCATGGTTCATCATAACAGAAATGCTAACTAAGATAGCAATCATTCTCTCATTCATTCTCATAACAAGAAGGACTAAGTGCTATAATCAAACCATTTTAAGAGACAAACAGAAAGACAGACAGACAGAAACAGAGAAAGACAGAGAAGATGGAAGTGCAACTAAGAAACTAAACCCAGAGCTTGAGTCTTAGGCAACTGGGAGGCAGTGCTCTCACCCCTAGCTACATTACCCCCAGAGTCAACTAAGTCACCCAAGCAACCTTATAGTCACCATTATGAAAAGATTTTACAGGGAAATTTTACAAGAAAGGGTGATAAAATAAAGAAATCTACATTGAAATAAAGAAATTTCTCAACTGTGCTATACATACTCAAAATTACAAAAAATTAAAAACTCATTTATGTAATGAACATCTCAATTAAGTAAACAAGGATCCTAACACAGACTCTAAGAAATGTCACTTTGGGGCTCTAAAACAGCCAACCAGAATAGAAAAAGTATATATTTTTGCAACAGTGACATAGAAAGGGTAGCTAATAAAATTGATACATCACCTGTGACAAAGAAAAAATGTAATTTCAAAGCTTTACAACACTTGGTCACATTCCATCAATGTCGAATGCACCTGATGATTTAAGAGTGACACTATAAAACACAAAATAGGGTACTTCTCAGCCACAAGAATGAAAAAAAAAATTAGGCTGATCAAAACTGGCTAATCAGAGACTAAAGAGATAGCTCAGTAGTTTAGAATGCTTACTGTTCATACACAAGATCTTAGTTCATATCTTAGCACCCATATCAGGGGCTCATAACTGCCTCCTAAGCACAATAACAGGAGGCGCATAACTGCCTTAAGCACCCATATCAGGAGCTCATAACTCCCAACTATTCCAGCTCCAGAGGACCAGACACATCTAGCTCCCATAGACATTTGCAAATATGTGCACATATCCCCATGCACAAACACACACACATACATACATAATAAAAATGAAAAATAAATCTTTATAAAAATACTAGCTATTCAGGACCAGTCCTGCCTGGCCAGTGCAGCATTTAATCCAGAGGTAAGTTCTGTGCTTGGGTGCTATGATCCCAAGGACAGGCACCATGGTAAGTAGTCATAGAGGCCTCAGCACTTCTGAGTCCTTACAGTTATCACACTGGGAGCAATCTGGCTGAAGAGGGAGAGAAGCAAGCATTCTCCCAGGCTCATGGGACAAACAGATGTTACAAGCAAGGGCCAGACTATAAGAACTGGCAAGCACACTGTGAACAGTACTCAGATTCCATCAAGTGAATACTTAGAACATTCCTTAGGACACTTTCTGGAAAAGAAAAGCATATATCCAATTTGCCCAAATAAAATTCCAGATTAATGGAGTACCCACTGTCAGACCCATGGACCACAAATTCTAGTTCCAAGACAAAGTACAAAGATCAACATATGAAGCCTAATACCATAGAGATTCTGCTCTCATCAGAAAACAGCAGCCCAAGAGCCCAAGAAAGAAAAGCATGGCAGACACTGGGTTGGGGAAACAGACACTTACTTCTTAATTTTGATTTGTGCACTGCTTTGTTCCACACTGTTTCAATCCCCAACCCCTGTTTTCCTAAGACAGAACCTCCCAAAGGGAACAAGCTAGCCTGGGGTTGGGGTCCCTTGCCTCAGCTCTCAGTGCTGGATTGGTTTAGGTTCTGTCAATGCATTTCTTTCCAGTGTCCTGCTTCCATTTGCTTGGAGCTGGACCTGCCTTACCTCAACCCATTCCTACTGCTCCCCATTTCTTTTTTGTTTTTTTTTAAATATCTTTCCCCTGTTGCTCTAATATTAACTCATAGTTATCCTTAACTGATCTCTTTTCATTCCTATACTCTGTAACTAACAGATTAGTACAAGCCGTACTCTCTTGGCTTCTTTATTCTCCAAAGTTACTAGAGTTGAAGGGGCAGTTGTTTCGAATTGGCTACCAGTGCGTTTAGTATTGAGGCTATCACCTGTGGCTGCTTTTGCAATTTGAGAGGCATAATCTTTTGAGGTTATACCCAGTTCCCTGAGAAAATGGGCTGAGGGCAAAGCTACTGAGAGAAAGAAAAGCCTCACGGATAAGAATGACATACCAAACAAACTACAACATAGTCCTGCTTGAACACTGTAATTCCTTCACCTAAAATAATACAGATGATTACAAAAGTTCAACCAATAATCTAATCCAAAATGCACGGGTCTCAAGAAGCATGAAAGAATACAGACACTGTGACTCCTCACAAGTTTACCAACACTACACTAATAGATTACAGTGGGAATTAATTAAATTAAATCCCAAAGAATTCAAAAGATTGAGTACAAGAAAAGTTCAATAAAATCAAAGATGCAATGAGTTAATTCCTCATTGAATTCAAAGAGAATACAATAAGCAATGAATAAAATAAGCAATTCAGAACAAGCTATAAATGAGGAATTCAAAAAGGAGATAGGAAAAACAATGCCTTTCCAAAGGGTTAAAACAAAAACTGACCTTTCAGGCACTGGAGCTTCCTCCAGAGTCTCCTACGGACACCTGAGGCCTCTTATTTCAGTGGAAGAACCTAATTTATCCAGTCACCCTTGTGTTATTTTTAAGGAGCGCTATTATGCCCACATGTCATGCTGACCAGTAATCCCAGCACTCAGGAACCTCAGGAACCTCCTAGCAAGGAAAATTAGAGACAGGACTTTACTGCGAGCTGGAGGCTATCCTGCTCTGTTTGGTGAACTCCAGGCCAGCTAAAGCTCCTTAGTGAGACTCTTATCTCAAAAGCAAACAAACAAACAAACAAACAAAAAGAAAAAGTAAAATAAGTAAAAAGAGATATATTGATCTCCAGGATATCATAAGTGGTAATACTGGGACTTGATGTCTATATAGGCTTAGAATCTAGGTGCCCTGTTGTGACCATTTATCAAACAGCCTTGATGTGAAATAAAGGGCATTAGTCTATCTAATGGCATTCTGAATTCTCCTTTGTATCTCTGGGATTAATCAGAAAAGATGTGGAGTAGTAACAGAGGATGCAGACACAGCAGGGTCCCTAATCTTACCAAAATGCCCTGTTTGGTTTCTGAAAGAGATAACTAATTCAAGCAGACATTGTTAGCCTAAGCATTGTTTTTTGGCAGAAAACAAGTCCTGTGAAGGTAATCTATTTTAGTAAATAAACTTTTGTTCATTTTAATTAAGTTAAAATAATTTTATTACCAGAGAATTTTAAAAGGACTTTTTTTTAATGTAAAGTGTACACCATTAAACATAAATACGACCATAATCAGTAAAATGGAGTAGCATACCAAGCCTCAGGCAACAAAACAGAGTATTCATGTGGAGAAGTGGTTTCTGGAAAGTTGGAGAGGACTGCAAGGCGATGAGGGAGCAGATGAGAGCCATGGTATGTCAGCAGGATTTCCAGGGCTTGAACATTACTCTCCTGTATGAAATGCAAAGCACAACTGTCTACTACAAAGGACTTAGAAACAAAGGACTGATTTTTATGGCAACATTCAAAAGATGGAACTAAATTTTGCATACAGTTTTGGTGAGTTATTCTGAAATATTCTTTCTTTTTCCTTGTTTTCATGTTTTTCCATCTAACACTATAAAATTACTTATTTTAAAATTCTAATGGTGATATTTTTAAAATATAACTTCAGTTTTTGTATAGTTGTTAATATTACAACAGAAAAAAGGACATAATAATATATGCATGCACTAACATTAAATACACAGCTCAAAGATTTAGTGTTAATAACCATAATTACTCTATTTACAAAAAGCAATTACCCGAGCATAAGTTCTTGCTGAGAGAACAATATTCTGACTTCTAAACTTCTTAAAAAATTCAGCATCGTAGCTCTGTTCAGATGCATGAGATGCCCCTAGGATTTCCTAAGGGAAACAATGACAATAAATAGGCTTTTAAGTATGGGTGACAAGAAAATATTAAAATCCGTTATATCTCTGCCTGCTGAAATAAATAAGGCCCAAATTAGTTTATTTCAACTACCAACTGCTAACTAAAGCATTTTATCTTTTCAGTGGCTATATCTGCTTATAATTAATTTTTTTAGATATACAAATAAATGAAATAGTGAAAATTAAATTTGATTACAGTGGAACCAATAAAAAGCACATCTGATAACAGCAAATCAGCACAAGTACGCATGTCTACTATTCTGAGTACCTACCATCTCCACATGAGAATGCTAAATGAATTTCACTTCTCATATGGTGAGTGATGTTCATTGTAAGTGAACCTTTCAGTCACCTAGCAAACAAAATGGACTGTGTTCACCATATACTAGGGACACTGTGAGCGGAACTGGTGCTACGGAAAACGACACACCTTCCCTGCCTTCAGGTAGCTTACATCTTAGGAGGAAATAAAGCAAGTGTATATTTTAAAGCATTTGTATAGTGCCAGAGCCCTCTGAACATGACGTAGGTATCAGATGATATGAGGAAATTGCTTTTAATTTTGTTGCAAATAATAATGCCATTGTTTTTTAAAGTCAATACTAATTAGCGATATAGACAAATGGGTAAAAATGATAAGATTTCTGGGATTTCATGAAAATATTAAAGTGAACGAAAAGGCAGATATGGGGAAGTGAAAACTAAGAGCTGTAAGACTGACACATGCTGAAGTGTCTGAGGCTGTGAAGGAGTACCTCTGGGTTCATCATACTATGCTCTACAGCGTTCTTCAAGTTTGAATTATTTATAGGGAAAAGTTCAAAGAAACCTGATGAACTTAAAAATCAAAGAGTTCAAGTGGAAAATGGGCACTGCTCCTAATGAGCTTTTCTTTTCTATCGTTTACAAACTTTTACAGATTTTTTTAGATCTCCTCAGCCACTTACTCTTGGCTGAAAACACTCATTTCACACTGACACTATTTGATGGAAACTCTCAGTTTCAAACCACCAAAACTGCAAGTCCCCCTCCATCTGCACCAAAAGGATTCTCCTCCCCTCAGTGATAGCCAAAAGAAACACATCTCTGAACCTTTAATGTCTCAAAACTCCACCCATGCTCTAAGCCCCATTTCAACTCTATTTCTATTATCACGTAAGTATGCCTTTTTTCTTCCATTCAGTAAATTTCTCTACTGATTCATTCTCATTAACATAATGTCCCTTCGTCCCTCTGCTACAAAACAACCAAGCAAGCATACATTCTCAAGAACATGCTGTCTTCGTTCATGCCCAAGGCCTTTATCTAGCATTCCAATTATCAGCAGGATATGCTTATGCTTCCTACTTATCTGGACTTACTTACCTTCTGCAAGTCTCACTTTTTGTACAACAAAATAAGGAGAGCAATAATGACCTCACAGCACTGCTAGAAGTACACGGGATACTGGCTGATGGACTGTGAGGATGTTACTGAAGAAACTCTGTACCCACTGGTCCTTTCAACAAGTATTTACAAGGTTCTACAATGAATCAGATGAGTTCAGGAGTTGAGGAAACAAAGAAAACAAACTCCTGAATTCTACTCTCCTATCTCTTATAAACCTATCTTTGCCTTTTAAGGACTAGTTGAAGATAATTTCTTTATAAAGGCCTATTGGGCAACTCCAGGAAGAGTTCAGTACATTTCTCTTTGCTGTATCAATTCTGCATACCAAAACCATCACTTAAAATCTATATCCCGGGGACCACATAAAAATTGTTGCTCATAACTCTCCCCATGTCCAGCAATGGTATCATAACTGGAATGTAGGAAACAACTAGGTAAAATGAAATGAATTCACTTTTATCTTATTTACATGGAATTAATAAAATTAGCCATGCTTAATAATGAAAATGCAAATCCTACCTCTATTACTATGTAACTAGCAAGCATGAGAGCCAAACATTCTAATTACAGAGTTTTAACAGCCAAGTTCACCCAAGCCATCTACTTTCTAAAAGGTTAATTTCCTAAAAAGAATGGTCTCAAAGTTCTTTAAAGGTCACTATCATAATATAATAACAATACACTTACTATTGTCATACGGAGAATAGCAACTGAATAACCAATTAAGTGCCCAGTCAAACTCACCATTACAAGTATCTTTTCTAAGATAATCCAGTAAGATAAAAGTGAATTATAAAAATGAGCCATATTACACAGACATAGGCAGTTTCCAATGTGTTTATTCTTAATATTACCCCGAAATGTCAGATATAAAATGAAAAGGATAAGCTTCAAAGGAATATGACCATTCAACAACCAAGCCACTGTAGCCAATGAACTCAACAGGAACTCTTCAAAGCTTTCTCATATTAAATTATAAACTCATTTTTAACAGCCACAGAAAAAAACTCAGTTTTAATGTCTCCTCCTCCTCCTCCTCCTCCTCCTCCTCCTCCTCCTCCTCCTCCTCCTCCTCCTCCTCCTCCTCCTCTTTCTTTTTTAAATGCATGGTAAGAGATAGGGTCTAATTTTATTCTTCTACATGTGATATCCAGTTTGCCAGCACTATTTTTTCTTCAGGTGTTTTGTTTTGATAATGTTTCAAGGGGTGGAGAATCCAAGGCTTCTGAGTTTCCATTCATGATTAGAAGTGTTAAACACCTTCAGCACTCTTAGGCTACCCACAGGCCAAGAGTGTATGGCCATAGAAGAGATGTTCAGCTGACTGATGAGGAAATAGTCTCTGAGGTCAAATTTCAGGTTAGTACCTGACTGTAAAGCAAGAAATTGTTACACACATTGCTCAGCAGCAGGGAACTTGCCTAGCACAAAAGAGACTCTGAGCTTAATAAACCTGAGTAACTTTAGATAAGAGGGTCATGTGGAAAAAATAAAAAATAGAAACAAAACTGTTCACAGCTGTTGAAATGTGGCTCATTTCCACTTAGTCTTTTTGTTTTATTTTTGTCTTCTGAGATAAAGTCTCATTCTACAGTCCACACTGCTCTCAAACTCAAGACAATTCCCCTGCCTCACTTCTAAAAATTACCACCATTACAAGCATAGGCCACCAGAAACCTGCTTCTACTGCTACGTTTGACACTATCTAAACTGATAACAACACAATGTTAATTAAATATTCCACATGGGGACATGTGTGCTTGTTTTCCCAATGAACCAGTAAGTACATTACTATTAAATTCAAGAGTGGATCTAATAAAGATCACAGATCAATCAATTAATTCAGTCCACTAGCAAATCATTCAAATGGGTATGAATGTTTTTTATATAAGATCGAAACTAAATGGAACTTGAAATTCTGCACTAGAATCAATATTGGAAATAAACACATAGTAAATTAAGAGGATTGTAAATGTAAAAAGCATATGTGCACAGAAATAGCGCCTTTTTAGTCTCTAACAAAACAACTTTTGACATTTTATAATTTCCAAATTTTACCAAAAACCAGTCTAATAGAAAACTTGTTTTATTAATAAATTAATTTTTCTATGTAAATAATCTCAAAGATCAAAATATCAGACAGTAGGGCAGCAATGGCATGTGTTAGAACACATGATGAGCAAACTAATAGGCTAAAATCGTCCTTACCTCGTATGTTGCAAGTCGATCTAAGAAGGTTAATAACTTCAGTCTACAACGGCACAGTTCCTTTTGTTCCAGGGTCAACCTGTGTGGAAGAACTCAATTGAGCTGCTCACATTTACAGACAGTGCCTACAGCACTTAGAACTGTTCATAAAATCATGAGGGCCAAACAAAATTTAACGCATTCATGTTGCTCAAGTAACTTAGTGATTCACACTAGTAAAGAGCATATAAGGAAATGATCAGAGATTTTATATCCAAATGAGCAGCAATAAACAACTTACTTTGAAAAGTTTACTAATTTAAGTAGCTCTTGTCTCTTCTTAAGCTCTTTCTGTCTTTTGCTCTTGACAGGCTCCTTGTCTGATGGGGAAAGGTCCTCATAGGCAATGCTGTCAATGTCTACTTCTCCAGGTAACGTAAATCTGCAAAAAGAAAAGAACTCAGTTTACTTCATTAACTTTTTTTTTCATGGAATGGAAAGTTGCCTTCTCCTGTTATGAATATTTATTCAACAAAATTTCCACCAAAACGAAAAAAAAAATCTTTGTAAACTTCTGCCAAACAGCATGATTCATTCACTATATCCACAGGGTAACTAATGAGGGTAAACAGTGGTCGCAGACATCTAAATCACAAAAAGGATATCTACCCTAGGAAAACATACAGGGTTATATCAGAAGTACGTTCACCCGACATAAAATAGGTTTTACAATTTGAACCACTTCTGTCTATAATCTTCTATCTGATAGCCAAAGGATGTTACATCACATAAAGAAGTGGGCGATAAATGGCTTTCACGGGGACTAAAGATAGCTCTAGATAATTTTGGTTTTGGATCTGTACTACTCCAACCCTCCACAGTCACAGAAGTTCTACTCAGTCTGCAGAACTGTCAACACAGGTATAGTTTTATAGGGAATTTCAGCTCATGGTGACTTCCTACACTCAAGTTAGTCCTCTATCATGTGACACATTTTTCATATCTGTGATGAGAACATTTAATATCTTTTGAATTTCTTCTGAATTACACAGTGCAGTATGAGCACTGACATCCATTCCTCGAACCTGGCTCTGATTTTGTACCTCCCAAACAACCTCTCATCTCCCTCCCCTTCTCCCTTCCTGGTACCCACTGTTCTGCTCACTGGTTAAAAGAGCTCATCTTTTTAGACTGCAGACATAAAGTAAGTCCACATTCGTAATCAGTTATTTCACTTAGCCTTGTGACTGATATTCAGTTCCATTTACATTGCTGCAAATAGCAAGCTTTTGTCTCTTCTTTCAATATTTATTTATTTTATGTGTATGTATGAGTGCCTGCATCCATGTATGTGCACCATGAGCACACTTGATACCCGTGGAGGCCAAAAGAGAGTGTTGGAGCCCTAGAACTGAAGTTACAGGCAGTTGTAAGCCACCATATGGATCTGGGAACCAAACCAAGGTCCTTTACAAGAGCAGTAGCACTCATGTTTGTTTATAGATTTATTCGTGTGTGTGTGTGTGTGTGTGTGTGTGTGTGTACATGTACACACTTACATACAATTGGGACTTGGATGCCCTGGAACCGGAGTTAAAGGGAGTTGTGAGGTATAAGATGGTGAGTGCTGGGAACCAAGCTCAGGAACCAAGCTCAGGTCCTCTGCAAGAGCAGCAAGTGCTCCTAACCACTGAGCCATTTCTCCAGCCTCCAACTTTGTGCTTTTTAGGGCCAAAAATGATTCTACTATTCTACTGTGTGAATATTCTTTATCTACTTATTTGCTGATGGACATCTGATTTGATTCCGTGTCTTAGCCACTGTGAACTATGCTGTTTTAAATATACAATTATCTCCTTAGTAAAATGTTTTCGCTTCCTCTTTATAAATACGCACTAAACTAAGAAAATTACTGGATCACATGGTATTTCTCTTTTTAATTTATTGAAGAAACTACATTTCATTTTCCATGGTGGTTATATCAATTTACATTCTCACTAAAACTGCGTAAGAGTTTCTCTTTCTCTGTGTCCTCACTAACATTTGTTCTTCTTTTGTCTTTTTTGATAACAACCATTGTAACTGGGTTGAAATGATAAGTTGTTAAAGTTTTGATTTGCATTTCCTAGATATGAATATCACATTATTAATAATTTAACATAGAAAAAAATGTTAGTCTCATTTTAATTATTTAGTTATCAGGTATACACTTTCATTTGTATCTCAATAAAATCCTAAATGTTTAGTAAGCAATAGCGTGTCAAACAATTTAATGCTATTATTATATTACTAACTGGCATTTAGATGTGTTAAGCATTTGAAGGATGAACACTAATGGCACTGAGTATGACCCTACAGGCATAAAAATGACACGTAAAGCCATGGAGCCCAGCATTTAGTGAGCGTGTATAGAACTTGACGTGCCCTCGCATTAAACCATAGCCTGCAGATATATTTGCCCGAGAGTGAAGAAAGCCCGGGTCAAGCGCAACAGCTTCAACAATGTGGCTTAGCATCTACCCGATGCAAAGCCTTAGCTCAAGTCTTCTCCAAGTCACCGATGCAGTGAGTGCAAATCTCTAAAACCAACCTGCCATCATCTGCCCCTTTCCCTATCGCGACGAGGGCCTCAAGGTCTGTGCCTCTCAATCCATACTGCAGCAGTTCCTTGGCGGCGTCTACATTTTCAGGAACTCTCTCTAAACACTCATGGAGAACCCAGGACCTCTTCTTGATTTTACTCTACAAAGAAAGAAAAATAAACAGAGGCATTCAAGAACAGACACCGTCTCATAAAGCCTGACAACTGCTTTCTTGAATTATAATTAAACATAAGGTATGAGAGTCATTAAAGAACTTGGTCCTGGGTAGCTCCTTGACTTTAATCTAAAAATCACTAATTCATTTCACTATTGCTGATGGTAACTGGAGATGGGAGGTGCGATTCCAATAGCATTCTGGTTTTGTTTGTTTTAACTTTCACACAACATACTTTGATCGTATTCTTTCCACAGTGCCCCTCCTCCTAGATGCTCCTCACCACCCAACCCACCCAATTTCATGTTCTTTCTCTCTCTCAAAAAGGGGTGGGGGTGGGGGATCAATAAGACCAAAAAGTACCAAGATGAAACAACACATGCAAAAAGAAAAAGAAAAAGAAAAAAAGAAAAAGCATGTAGTCCTTTTTCCTGGGCATGGAGATTGCCGTGGAATGTGGAGGATATATTCAGTGATACTCCATTGAGACAACTGACTTTCCCTTTCCCAACAGGTATCAACTGCAAATAGCTTCTTGGTTGGGGGTGGGACTTTTTATCTACTTCCCCTTGTTGGTGCTAAGACCCTGTCTGGTTTGAACTTGCACAGGTCTTATGTGTGGTGTCACAGTGTCTGTGAGTTCATGTGTAAACCAGTCCTGTCTTAGTCTCTCACTTCCTTACGATCTTTCCTCCTCTTTTACATCATCCTTCAGTCTGACTCCCCGCCAAGCATGGTGGCTGTGGGTCCCAATGGCATTCTTTCTAATTTAATAAGCTATGGTGAAATACAAAGCTCTAGTACTATTTTCTAGAAGTATAAAAAATAACTTTTGTAGTTGACTCTAGTTTGTGTTTTGGTTGTACAAGGGAAGATTTAAAGCAGAAGTAAAACGAAGTTTTTTCCACGGTAGTAAGAACACTTAGCATCAAAGCCGAGTTACTGAAGCACCATACACTGTAGCTTCATCTTTGTGTGACTGTGAAATGTATCACACAGTGTGAAGCTAACTCAACCATACAAAGTCATGATCTTCTTTTCTTTGGAAAGACCGAGGGCCTACACTTCCCTTTCAACTGCTCCCTCTGTCTCCAGATTCTCCCACTTGCCCTCTTCCTGGACACATCTAAAGGTCACCAAAAGATGTATAGCCTGTATTTCTTTACACTCCTTTCTTTTTACCACCAGTTTTCCTCTGCACTATCTATCACAAACTCACCATGGGTCATCACTACTGTAAAACAAAGCCAAGTCATTACGAGTCTGCATCACCCACCCAAGCCAAATCAACACACCCATGTTTCCAATGTCACGTTCTCAACGTTAACTGCTATTATTCACCACTGGCTGACTAAGCAGAGCTCACTTATCCATGAAATGCTCACTAGGTATCCACTGTGCTTCAGGCACTGACATAGACACAAGAACAGACAATAGTAACTGAAACAGATTTGGTTGCTCATCTCATGAGCCATGTCACAGTTTTTTAATTTGTTTACTCCTCTTGCTCTCTTTATAATGTCTTCTCTTCTGACTAGAAAATGCCTATTTTGAATTTTCACTACAGAAAGCCTTCCTTTATAATCCCGGGGTCTACAGTGATCACAATTGTCACTGAGCCCCTACAGGTTTATAAATCATCTTGTGGTGCGTGAATATGTACTCTCTACTGCCTTCTTATCTCTATTTATACCTCTCTTATAATTCTTCTTATTTTTTACACAGGATCCTACTAGACCTTGCACGGCCTAGCAATTGCTCTGCAGGCCAGACTGGACTAGAACTCATAGAAATCCTCTATTTATTTGACATATCCAAATATTTTTCAAACAAAACAAATAAACTTTGCTTGCTTTGTCTCTCCTAATGCAGCTTAGCTCCCTCAGAGATCAAAACTGCCCTTCACTGTGCTCCAGAAAAGGCAAGGGATGGTTCCACACGAGCTCAGGAGCTCGACACCCTAAACCACAAAACTGAAAGATGACGCAGGTTTGGAATGATGCATTTCTAAACCCAATACAAACAACTCTGCCTCCTTCCTTCTTCTATTGGCTCTGACAGTCACTTACCTCTTGGATCTGGCATAAAAAAATAACAGGTAATTATCCTATTTGGTTAAATATAAACTTCTTCCAAACAGCATTTTCAGACTGTAGTTTTATTTTAATTATTCATACACATGAACATTTAGGCAAAACAATTACCATGACAGTTTCCCAGCATTGTCTAAAATTTTCCTAAAGACAAGAGTGTTTTTTTCTCCAAATATGAAACCAGAAGCTCCAAACTTTTAAATGCACAGGTGTCAAGAGTCAAAACACATAGGCTTGCTATGAACTGGGTACAGCACTCAAAAGTTGTAAGTTAAGAAACTTATAATTGACAATGCGGACAATATTCCCACTAGATTAATGGCACACATCTTTAATCCCAGCACTCAAGAGTTAGAAGAAAGTGGATCGTTTTGAATTCAAGTCCAGCCTGGTTTACATAGCAAGAACCAGAGCTGTACAGTGAGGCTTTGTCTCAAAAGGAAAAAAAAGGAAAGAAGGAAGGAAGGAAGGAAGGAAGGAAGGAAGGAAGGAAGGAAGGAAGGAAGGAAGGAAGGAAGGAAGGAAGGAAGGGGAAAAGAGAAAATAAACTATTCCCCAGGTAATGGTATTTAGAAATCTAGCCTTTCGATGGTAATTGGTAATAGGTAAGTGGATCCCCCATAGTAAGATTAGTGCTCAAAAGATTAGCAAGAATTGTTTCCTCTGTCGGTGTTCTCTGACATACAAGGACATAGCTATAAGAGGTCCATCTGCAAAGCAAGATGAACGTTGTCACCAGGAATAAAATTGGCTGATATCTTGATCATGAACTTACCAGTCTCCAAAATTTTTCTTGTTCAATCCACTGAGTGTATTTGGGCTATGGCAACCCAAACTGACTACAAAACTGCATACTAATTATAACATGGAGGTCTGCAAAAAGGATCCAACTGTGAGATTTAATCCAAAATAGGAGTATCTGACAAGTTTATATGTCAATTGTCCATTCACTACCTCAGCTTCAGAGTTCCTCCCCAGGCTGGTCAAGTGACGGTTTCTTATTATTAACTGAGATGGTAGCAACATTGTCAACAGAGGGTTCTGAGGGCCACTGCAAAGGAAGAGATCCTGCTCTCCAATCCTCAAGTGCTTTGGTTCTCTTCTCCTTCCTCTGGCTTGGAAGCTAACAAGGTCTGATCATGTTGGAGGGAAAGGAGACACAACTGGTGATATTAACTCTCTCCTACTGTCAGGACAACTTAACACTGGATTTCAGAGGCATTCCTTGGGCAGATTCCTTCCTGGCCAATCTCCCTGGCATCTAAGTGGGAGGCTTACCCGACTGGATCTCCCCTGCAGGAATGGGAAGTTTTTCTTACCAAATCCTGTACACGGTTCCCATTTACTTACCAACCCTGATCTGTATGCTGCATTCAGCGAGTGTCCTGCTTGTTAGTACTTGAGTTTCTGACCACACCTTAGCTCACTGGCACCCTAGCAGGAGATATCCAGCCTCTCTCTCCACCTCAAACAAGATAATTATAGACTAGCTCTAGTCCAAAACAATCCTAGAACTTCTTTTCCATGCAATTTGTTCCAACTACTCCTTCTTCAACAATGTCCATCCCAGGAGAAGGGCAGGCCCACCTCCTAAATGCAGTCTCTGGGTCTGAAGGTATTCCTATAAGTTCTCGTCACTCGCTATTATTAATTTCTGGTTGCTAGAAATGCAAATATCCACAGTGAAACTCCCTTGGTGGTTCTTAAGTAGGCCCTGATCAATGTAGGTGAAGAGAGGTACAGTGATGGAAGTAATCAGAGAGATGATTGGTTTATCAGAGAGTATATATTCAGTATCTTCAGCATCAAAATCCTGCTGCAGAAGCATGAGACTCTGACAATTTTTCCAAGAAAGCACTTCTTTACCTATACAAAAACTAGCAATGTGAAATACTCTATAAATAAAAGATATCCATGAATATGAATTCCATCACATTATCACAACTATTTACACATACCAAATAATTCTGAATTGAAGCAATGTTGACAGCTGACTTCCTCCACTGCCTCTGATAGACAAGGTCGGTATCCAAGCCATAGGTGTGAGCCAAAGACAAGGCTTCTTCGTACTCTTCACTTTCAATCTTTGTCAAGGAAACAGATATGAATTACCCATGAGGCCATCCAGATGAGAAGAAGGATCAAGACATGCCTGGCCTATGCATCAAGTTATGAATACACATCCACAGTGTTACCAGAAGCTCACATTCTGAGAAACAGGTAAATCAAGAATTTCTTTGGCACGTTAACAAATATGATGAATAGCTCGTGTTTATAAAGTCAAATGGTGGCAAAACTACAGCTAGAGACAGGCTGTAGTCTGGCTCAAGTTAATCAAGGCTTATTTACAATATTGCCTAAACACAGAAAATAGCTCTAAGAGGCAGTGTTGGCCACACAGGTTTCCATGCCAGATGCTGAATGCTTCTCTCCCCATTTGTGCTCCTAGTAGAGATCTGTCCTTAAGTACAGGTAAGGGGAACAGCTGAAGACACACAGCAGGTAACAAAAATTTCAGACTAGGCCAAATTAGATGGTTCAGTGGGTAAAGGGGTGATGCCAAGCCTGACAACCTGAGCTTAATCACTGGAATCCACATAGTGGAAGAAGAGAACTGAATCCTTCAAGTTGACTTCTGACCTTCAAACATGCACTGCGAAATGTATTTAAACACTCACGCTTACACATGCACACAGACAGACACACACACATTAAATAAGTAAATAAGTATAATGAAAAAATTTTAAACACATTAGGCTACAAAGTTGGATAACTGAACAAAGTGACTTGTTTTCTTGTTTACTTTTGTTTTTACATATGTATGTAAAGTATGCATGCATGAACATGTGGAGGTCAAAGCTGGATAAATGTCATCTGCAATTTATTTCTCCTTGATATTCTGAGGCAAGGTTCCTCACGAGCTCAGAGCCCACTAATTCAGGCTAGGCTAGCCAGCTGTCCTGCTTTGGGGATTCCAGTCTCTGCCTCTGAAGCACTGGGGTTAGAGGCAGGCTACATGTTCACCAGGCACTCAGCTGGGTGCTGGCATCTGAACTCTGCTCCTCATGCCTTATCATCTGGGCTATCTGCCAGCCCCTGAGTTCTTTATCCACTGCTTTGATTTTGATTACTCAGTTGGAAAGGGGGCATTATTCTAAAAGCTTATAGAACTGATATTTCTGACATGTCAGGGAGCCTACATGCCCTCTTTGAATCCCTTTTGTTAAATAGTAGCAGTTCTGCGATACACCAAAGCTGGAAGCAGCAGGATGGCTCACCTTTCTCTGATAAAGCTCCTCTGGAGTTGTGGAGCGCAGACTCACAAGGCGATAGTTTTTAGTGATAGTTCGTGGCCGTTTCCGTGGAGGTGCGAATCTCTCCATTTCTGTCACCAAGTAAAGGCCTTGTTTGATGTAGCCAAAATAGCGAGCCTTGGCAGATGTTTCATGATCAGAGTCAGAATCTTCTTCTCCTTCATCTTCTTCTCCAGCCCTCATCTCCACACGAGACCGTTTGGGGGCTAGTTTAATTTCACACTAAATTGAAAAGGGAGATGTAAAATTAACGGTAAGAAACTAAAGACAAATTTTTACAAGCTAATGAAAAAGCAAGTATTTTAATTATACTCTGGTTTGATTCATTACATGTCATTCGAAATAGAGCCAAAGGAAACAAAACAAATCAAAGACCTAAGATATGCACATCCATACAATCTTCAAATCTTTAAAGCTGAAGCTCATTAAATAGCATGCCATTAAAGTAAATACCTGCAATTCTTTTACAGAAATAAAAACAAAGAAAATGTGAATTTCTTTCATTTTTAATACATCTGTACTTATTTTGGAAAAACAAGAAGACAATTTAGAAGGTGACATGAAGGTATTTCTTTCCTTTGCCAAGGACAGCCTTCTGAGGTCCCTTTCAAACAGTCCACCAGTTTCACAAATGCTGAGGCTGAAAGCCCAGCTGCTAAAGATAGCTTCCATTCAGACTTAACAGAATTGGCTTGAAGTTTAAACCACAGTGACCTGTAAGGAAGATCTCTGACTGGATGGTCAGGAACTGGAGGAATAGCTGTCAACATACTCTGCAGAAGTAATGCTACAGAGAACTGCACTCTTGAAAGAATTAAATGAGAACTCTAAATGACCAAACACATTGATGAAAAAACAGCCTCTACTTTCAACTCTTTCATCATGATAAACAAGTTTTTCAGAAAGAAGAAATTTTAGGTTTCCATATTTTCAGGAAATAATAATATAATAACCTAAACATTAAATAGTTCCTAGACAGGAAGTAATGACAGCATTCTACATCCTCAAATGACTCATCTAGAAAAAAATAAAAATCTATCCTGTCCAGCGAAGATGAAATGTTTTAAAGTAAACAAAATAGCTATAAATGTTCTTTATTCTCTCAGCAACATAAAGCATTTAATTCAAAAATGATGGAACTTTTCATATTATATTCAATACTTTATTTCAATTACAGACTACATCACATACACATCACATACACAAATAAAAATCCAGATAGTCATATTTTTAGTGCAATGTATAGTCATTCTCAAAGGGAGAAACCTCACCTCCAAACTTAGGAATCCCCCATCGTGGGTAGCAGTGACCTGGGGGGATGGCTCAAACCATTCACAGGATTTTCCCAGTAAGTTCTTCAAAGTTTTCGCTGATGAAACAGTTAATGCACCAGAGCACCGAGCCAAGGTCACTGCACCGTCTGCCCACCAATTGACATCAATCAACGGGTAAAAGGACTCTTTATCTAATGGGAAAAGAAAATGCAAATATAGCTACAAAAGTAGTTTAAATGCAATATATTTAATGTAATATTTTAAAATCCAAGTTATTTCATGGGGGCAGGGCTCAAAGATGCCTTAAAAATGGAAAAAAAGTAAACTGCGACTATCATTCAAATTCTTACTCAGGGAAAGAGAGAAAAGGTGCGGTGATTCATTAAGGAACATCTAAGTGGCAACATCCAGCCAAAGCACAGAATGTACAAAAATAAGCAAATTAAGGTCCTTTTCCTCAAAACAATGATACCCAGCTGACAGATAGAGCTCAGTGCTAGAGCTCTTACTTAACATTTATAAGATCCTGGGTTGGACCCCAAACAGACGAGGGGAGGACTTATCAAAAACATAATTCTATACTCAAGAAAGAGATGTGTAACCATTTCACCATAGTAAGTTGAAATGTAGATTTTATATATCCTACATATACAATGTTATAAAGGATCTTAGAAAATGTACTCCTAACATTTTCAGAGATATTTAATAATTAAAAATGTACAATATTTTAAAAACTAACAGCCTCCAGGGCTGATATGTTCCTAAACATTTAACTAACTGAGATGAATTATGGTTCACAAAACTGAGGAATTTAAAAGGAAATATCATGATATTTTGTTATAATTTCATTGCACTTTTTTAAATGGTGGGTTATTCCACAATGGATATGATATGGCTTAATAATGATGCTTATAACAATAAGTCATAAAGTTTAAAGAATAATCTCAAGAAGAAAAGATGCTTAAACTAGCTAGTCATACAGAAAACAACTCATTATTTAATATGTATTTATAAAATATATTATATACATACGTATATATATTTGTAAAATATATTTTTATGTAGCTATAGCCCTAACATATTGCTTCAGACTGAAGCCTCAGGCAATTTGTCTAAATTAGGGGTTTCTACAAGCATGCCTGATGTCATGTACCCAGCAGCTGGAAGTAAGAAATGATACATTCAGACATTAACAAAAAAGAAAAATAAATAAACAAGCATGACTACAACATCCAGGAACTCTGGTAAATTATGAAGCGACAAAACATAAACATCCATGTGGCAGAAGAGGGAGCCAAGACACAAAGTAAAGACAGAGAAAAGCTAGTCAATCAAAGTCCAACAGAAAGCATCCCAAGTACAGGGAAAGAAATGAATACAAGCACAGAGGCAGTTAGAATCCCAAATAAACATGAACTGAGAACCAACCACTCCATGACACAGTGGACTCTAGATGCTAAAGCTAAAACACAAACAACATTTAAAAGTTCCAAGAGGAAAAACTCCACTCTCAAAGGCAAGACACAAATTCATGTTTGATCTCTCAGCATAGGAAACAGAAAGAATGGAACAATGACATATGTAATGCCCTGAAAGTAACCAGCTACCAACTGTGACTACATACAACACAGTTCTCTTAAATCAGTCAGAGAAATGAAGGTATTCCAAGGTAAGTGTCAACTGAAAAGATGCCAAGCCAGCATTGCAGAAGGTACTTAATGGACACCTACACGTACAGACACTTTTAATCCTAAGAGCATAGGAAAGAATAAATTTCATGAGAGAAAGAAAAGAACAAAAGTAGAAAGAATCAATCATGACCAACTCAGTAAACCCCTGGGATGAACAAGGGGAGAGGGGAAAACTGACAATAATTGAACCAAGCAGGTAAACACCCAACAAATTACACAAAACAGCACATCCCTGTTAATAACAACACTAAAGAAGAATGGTCTCAACTTTCCACTCAAAAACTAGGTATCTGAGTGGATTAAAACCCAAAAGGCATCATTTTGTTATCTATAAAACACGTCTCATTGGCACAACCACACAGACTAATAGTAATAGGCTGAAAGTTAATATAATCTAAAATAACCACACCCACATCTGATAAAAGAGACTTAAGCCAAAATTAGTCAAAGAGAACAACCTATGTAAAATACATAACAATAAGTACATGAACTCAACATTAGTGAACACAATTTCATAAATAAAACTATTAGACAATAAACAGATGAGACAGATCAGACACAATAGTGTACAACTTCATTACCTCATTCTAATCAATAGGCAGATCATCCAGACACGCCCCTTCAAAAATGTTTAAGATAACTTCAGAGTTAAATTTCATCTTTATCAAACAGACTTAACAGACATCTAAGAGTAGTCCATCTATCAGCTTTGGAATATTAATTCTTCTCACTAGCCCATGGAGCTCTCTCTAAAACAGATTACATTTTAGACCATCAAGCAAATCTTACCAAAAACAAAGCAAAAAATAATAATCATCTCTTGCATCTTATTAGATCATAGTGGAGTAAAGGTAGAAGTCAGTAACAAGAGAAACCATATAAACTACAAATCCATAGGGACTGAACATTCTTGAAAGATAGGGAAAATACTAGATAAATCAGGATGGAATTTTTTAAATTCCTAGAACCACATAAAAAGGAAAGCACAGCATATCAGAATTTTGGGGATCCTGCAAAGATGGTTTTTATTTAAAGGTTAGTTGATAGCTATGAGTTTTTGCATTTAAAACTCAGAGTGATCTAAACAAACAATGGAGCATATCAAAGTCTTGGGGTAGGGGTGGGAGACAGCCAGATTCAAAATCAGAAGGCTAAAAGTTAACAAGGATTCAGAAATTAATGAAGTACAGAGCAAAAGAACATTACAAGAAATCAAAGAAACAGGAGCTGGTTCTTTGAAAAGATGAAACTAACAAACCCTATCAAACTCACCAAAAGAAGGAAGGAGAAGACCCAAGGGATAACACTAGCACTGACATGATGGGCATTACGACAAGAACCACCAAAATCCAGAAAATTATGACAGAACTTGTTGAAAACCTGTATTTCACATAGATTGAAAATGAGGAAAAAATGGATAGATTCCTAAACTCATGACACAACATTAAGTCTAGAGGGCAAAAAAACTGTAGCAGACCTCACTGCAGTGAGACTGAAGCAGTGAGAGGAGTCTCACTGCAGCATCAGCCCAGGACGGGAGCAATTCGCTGCCAAGTTCCACCAGACCTTTAAGGGGGAAACATCAGCATTGCTCACATAGTCCATACTACAGAAAGAAGAAGAACTGCAGCAAACGTATCCTGTCGCATCAGAATTAGGCTGGTAATAAAGCACAGTGAGTACCAAAAAAAGAAAACCATAACCTAGTTTCCCCTGACAAACACGGAGGACAAAAGAGATACAAGACCTTAATAAGGTACTTATAAACCAAATGCAGCAGTGCATGAAAAATATCGTACATCTAAAGAAAAAAAAACCAAAGAATTCTCATTTTATTTTTTAATCTACTATTTAAACAATTACTTTTACTTAATAGTAAATCTGGATTTTCCCCTATTAGCAGATATCTGCTCGTTTTAAAAATCATATTACTTCAAACATAGAAAAGTATAAAAATTATAGAGAGAAAGACCTATTTGCTACAATTCTGTGGTTCTTCCAAGGTAACACTAGAGACCCTAGAGCCGTGGTTCTCGCCTTCCTAATGCTGTGACCGTTTAACACAGGTCCTCGTGTTGTGCTGACTCCCAATCTTAAAATTATTTTTGTTGCTAATCCATAACTGTAATTTTGCTACTGAGCACCGACTCACTTCCTAAGACCATCAGAAACACGTGTCTTCTGATGGTCACAACCTACAGGTTGAGAAGTGCAGTTCTAGAGGCTTTTAATATCTAAACAATACCCTAGGTAATAAGAGGAATCTTTTAAAGCTTCAATAGTCATATTTCTTACACCCCACTCACCTTTTATTTTCTTTCTCTTCTCAGGAGACATCCTCCAATCAGGATTAAGTTCATCATAGCCTGGCTAAATGCAAAGATAAGTACATAATTTATTGAATCAAATACGTAAGAAAACTATGAGAAACTCACAAGATCCATGAAATTTTCACAATTAAAAAGAGGAAATGTAGAAATGATGCTCTCCCTTGATCACTGTTACCATCCAAGTCTTTCTCAATATAGCAGTTTGGGTAAACAAATGGCACTGAATTTAATGCTCATACAAAAGATAAGAGAGAAAGTGGGCAGTTTGATACAAAGGAAAGCTAGCCACACTGTGAGAATATTCCCTGTACATGTGCCACACTAGGAGGTAGTGCTACACTGTGTGAGTAAATACTGGCCTACGTGTACGACAAGCCCTTGTAAACTACGCAGATGGACACGCAGAGGGCGGCAGCATCTAGATGCTCACACCCCACAAGGAAGCACACCCCACAAGGAAGCACACCCCAGGCCATTTGTTTTTAGTAACACATGGAAACAGTCTAAGGAGCAGCCTTCCTGTCCCTTCCTTTCGTATTTATTGGAGCTCAGAACATAATACCCCGAAGTACACCACCTTAGGGTGGTGGAATTGAAATGATGGATGCCTAAAGCACTGTCTCTGACCTTCTCCTGCCTTCCTATCCCCAGCCTGTCATTCTCCCCCAGAGTGAGTCAAAGGAACCAGAATCCCTCTCCCACAAGGAAGCTGTAGAAATTATAACTACTCTGAGGTAAGCCATACATTCGAAAAGGCTCTTCACCTGTAAAGACTCTCTTTCCACTGGGTCTAGCTGCACACAGCTGTGGTGGGGAGTGCTGGCAGAAAGGATAACACAGTCCTTGCTGGAGTCCCCCATGGTCTATTGCTACTATTTTACAATCTTTTTGTCCAATAACATCTCTGCATGGAGCTAGCTCTGCCCTAGGAGTTATCAGCTGTCTCCCTTATTCCATTCCCACAGTTTCCGGCACCCAGTACTGGGCAGCAGAGAAAATGACTTGCTCTGAAGCCTGAGGGTGAGGTCCTGGAACTACAACAAAAAACAGCAAAAAAGAGATTTTTTTTTTTAAATTAGCTTTCCTGCATCTGCCTACAGAGCCTGCTTGAGAGCAGAAAAGCAATATTTTTTTTTCTTTCCGAATACAGCACATTTTTTTCTCCCTTGAAGGAGAAAGTAATTGATTAATAAAATGTGCTGCACTTTTCTCTTATGGACTTATCTTTTGTTAAACAGGTGTCCATTGTGTCCATTCTGTCTATTGTGTGTGTGTAAACGCACCAGCGAGATGAAAAACCACACCTTTCTGTCCCAATATACGCTCTCTACCTTGTGCCTGCAAGAGGCAAATACATAGTACCTTACTTACAGTGCAGCAGTGGCCCAAATAGATGTTCTTCTAAAGACATGGTCATGCTTTGTTTATAGTCAGGCTTAATTGCCATAAAATTGACTAAAACAATGTTTTCTTAGATTTAAGGATTTTATCTCCTGAGTGTTCATTACCATCAGAATCAGTCTCGGCCTCTGACAGAACAGGAGCAATACTTCAAAAGTGTCTTCACTATGCAAATATTTATTAGCGTTTAATACGAAGAGCCCATGGTAGAGCTGTGAGTGTAATACATCCAGTGCTGATTCACCAAGAGCCCATAGCTTACTGAAGTTGTGAAAACAGCTGTGAGTTCTACCAAGCTTAATCACAGAAACTTCCATCTTCCCACTTGTCCTTCAAGGATTCATTATTTAACAAAATTAGTCTAACACTTACTCTGTATCAAATAAAAATAAAATTAAAATGGAAAAGATAAGCTTCAATTTCATTTTCTACACCTACACAAAAGTAAAAGTTGGAAAGTAATAAAACTTCAGAGAAAAATTAAGACCAAAAACAAGATATAAAGATATAAAAATAACATATGGGAAATGTTTAAAATGAAAATTATTGAAACAATTTTACTCTCTTCTAGACATGAACAAATTTAACACACAGATTTCCAGCCAGATGGATTTTTCACACTGACAATGAAACCCCAAGTATTTAATCAACTCAAAACTGGATACAAAGTAAATCAGAATAGGCATTCCCATAACTATCTCTAATCATTAGTCTTCACAGAGAAAATACTCAATCACATAAAGTACATTATAAAAACTAATAAACTGGCAAATTGCATCAAGAAAGCCCCAAATGAGCTGAATCCACAATTTTGGTAAAGAACTATAAAGGAGTGCAGGGCACTGGTAACATTGTTTTCTTCTCAGGCAACTATTATAAGCTGACTACATTACACATTGTCATATAATCAAATATAAATTCATTCTTTGGTCCGTCCATTCCTTCCCTAGAATAGCCACAGAGGGAGGAAAAGCTCTGCCCTGCCTGCCGGACCAGGCTCACTTGATGACTGCTAGAGGAATGAGGAAGTTCAGCTGTCCAGGTATTTGTCAGAATACCTCTTTAAAGGGAGTCCAGTGATTTTGCATGCACATGCTCAGACATCTGGTAAATGACAGGATTATGCCCCTCCCTGGTGGCTACTGCATTTGTACATTTTTAGTGTCTGCGTAATGACAAGTGCCACACAGACAAGCTGCAAGGTGATATCCCTTCCTTTAGTACATTGGTCTCAGATGCTAGTTCCTTGTTTGCTCAAATGTATGTCAATACTTCTAAATGAAAACACTGTTAGTCAATATTCTGAAAAAAGAATGGAATCTGTATTCCACTACGTAGTGATTGCATGTTAATTTCTTCTTGCACTATTTTACATCTATTAAAATGGGAATAAAAAGAACTTTTTAGTAAATAGAGTTGTTATAAGTCAAGCTGCTCTGTAAAAAGCCGAGCCTCAATGTGCAAATTTATTTTCCAGAATTCTCCTCCCCAACACTATAATTACAAGCCTCTTCTCCTGAGCTTTTCCTTTTAATAGTAAAATGTTACTTTAATATTTTTCTCTGTAATTGTCCTGGCAAGACTATGAATATCTTAAGGGCACAGACTGACATCTACTATATTTGTTACTGCAGAGTTCAGCAGAGATTCAACATCATAATTTTGTGCTGATATTACCATGGTTATAGGAGCAAGCTATTCCATTTTACGTATTTTACAGCTAAGCCTTGTTGAATTCATTATAGTGCACCAGGTTTTGGTAGTAGAGATACGACAGTCGCAATATAAAATACACAAGACAGTGTGACCACTTCCCAGGACACAAGTGGAACTCTGACAAAGTCAGCTGTTCAAACTGGAGAAAAGTTACCACCTTCACTTGTAGCAATATCACCAGTCCTCTGGAGTTTTGTAGCAAAGCTGAGGGTTCACCAGGGAGAGACACTGTCAATTATTTACTCTGCTACTTGGTACACACTAACTGGTAGTTCAAGAGTGAAGCACATTGATGAAATCAGTGTTAAATCCACAAGGAAACAGGACTTGTCTCTGACTTTTTAAAGATTATCAAATAATGAACTGATGTGCAACAGCATAATCACAAAGAGTGATCTGGGACGTCTTAACCTGGCAGATCTATATCTGATCTTTCAATAACAGAATGTTCCTAAAATAAGAACATGACAAATACTGTGACAGAGAAGCACGCTGGGTGCGCTGGCACTCACTAGCCTAGTGAGTGAGCTGTCCTTCCACCATTTTCTTGAATATCTGTTTTTCTACATGACCATGAAAAGAGCAAAGATATTATAGTCAGAGAGATAGAACCCAATGTCATCCCGACTGCTTACTTGGGGCATAAACTAGAACAAAGCAAGTGTTCACTAAGTAACAGTGAGCAAATTTTATAAATGCTACAGAACATTGTACCCAGGCCCTTCACACTTCCAAGCCCTGCAGTCCAGAGACAAGTGCACTAGGAATCCTGAGTAACTGAAGAGCTGAAGCCTCATGGGAGTCTCTGTGATGAAATGGCACTCTAGAGCAGTGGTTCTCAATCTTCCTAACACTGTGACCCTTTCATATAGTTCCTTATGTTGTGGTGACTCCCAACCATAAAATTATTTTCATTGCTGCTTCAGAACTATAATTTTGTTACTGCTGTGAATCACAATGTAAATATCTGCTATGCAGATTATCTCAGGTAACCTCTGTGAAAGGTTGTTCAACCTCCAAAGAGGTTGCGACCTACAGTTTGAGAACAAAAGCAGGCAGACAAGAGTCTGTGGAACAAAGTGTAGCTTGACCAGAATGGAGGAGATGACAGGAAAGCAAGGGCTTTGCATTTTGACAGTAGGATTTTAAGGAAAATAAATGAGTGAATAAACAAATGATTTCACTGGTTCCAAATTGGGACCAAAACTTCTTTTGAGGCTGAAGCCAACAGTAGTCTCAGGGGTGGAGTGGATACATGCAGCTACCCTCTCTGCAGGCTGAGCACTCAAATTCAAACAGAGGATGTGGTGTCACTAATCAACAGTGAGGATGGCAACTGACACAGGATTAGGCTCAGTAACTATAGCTAAGGCCCTGCTCCCTCAGCAAAGGACACTACAGCCTGTACAGTGCCCACTGTGACAGCAAACAGGCTCTTCAGAATCTCAGCAAACATGAAAAGGACATTAATCAACTCTACCACTAATAGTGCATGCACTATATGTTTGAGATTCTAGATGGAATTTTAAGAGTGCTTCAGAAGCTAATCGATATTTCTATTAGGCAAAAGAATATAATGTAAGGAAACAGAAAACTGAGGTGCCTTCACTGTTCAAAATTCTCACCATTTAAAAAGATATTAATCAAATATAAATTTCTTCAAATATGGGAAGATCATGAGCCTCCTAAATGAAAGAAGCTGATCTCTTTACTACCACGTATAGATAAGGGGAAAATACACTGCAATTGGGAGCTATCTGAATAATGCAAAGCACAAACAGAAACAACAGGACATATATATGTCACAGAGTAAGCTAAGCTCCCACCACCAATCAGTTAGAAGCAGCTTAGTAGGAGTTCTGTGTCTCTCACACACAACTAAAGCACTGAGCAGCTGTAAGGGGCAATCACTCTACTTAGCTATGGTTTCAGAGCAGACAGAAACAATGTGCCCTGTTATGTGTCTCCCAGGTTTCAGGCTCAGGAGCATCACCTCATATGGAGTGAGGCAGAGACAGTAGGCATGTGGACTCCATATTAAATTGAAGGGATTGGGGGGGGGGGGTCATCTTAAAGCTGCATACTGAAAAAAAAAATAATATAAATAAAACAGCAGGAGAGTGGTGGCTCAAGCCAGTTATGATAGCATGCAGGAACAGAGGTAAAGAAATCATTGCAGGGTAAAGTGCAGCCTGATCTATCCAGGGTGCACCAGGCCAGCCAAGGCCACACAGAGAAACCCTATAACAAAAATAGAAAATATCAAGGGCTGGAGAGATGGCTCATTAGTTAAAAGCACCTGTTACTCTTGCAGAAGACCTAGGTTTGGTTTCTAGCACCCACATGGTAGTTTACAACCATTCTTAACTCCAGCTCCAGGAGAGCCAATGCCTTCTTCACCTTCTGTGGGCATCAAGCATGCACACAGCACACATCCATATAGGCAGTAAATAACACACCTATACACATAAAATAGAATAAATACATCTAAAACCAAATTTTAAATAACAATAATAATGAATCTCCACTCTGTATAGTTATGTATAGTTCCCCATAAGCACAGCTGACTTTTCCCTTATAAAGTTAAATTAGAACTTTAATTCATATTTCTGTTTTAAATATAATGGCTGATCTACTTGTTATTAAAGAACAAAATCATTTAATTCTTAAAACTTGTTATCTCTAGATAATAAAAGATAAAAATGCCCTGTCCTTCTCCATGTCAATACTACTGCCCTTGCAGGGATAGAAGGCAACTGCCCTCAGACTCTAAGTATAGAGTAAGGAATACACGATTCTGGAAAGCACAGTAATCCTTTCAGCATTTAACTATCCAAAAGCTTGTTAAAACTTGGGTTTGAGTGAAATTTTACAATCTCCATTCTGTATTTTTTGAGCATTAAAAAGAAAAAACAAAGAGTTCAATAGAACCTACTTGGTATGAAGAATATGCCACATTACAAGTTAAAGCTGACACACGGAACCATTCTGTCTGTGACTTGTTCTTATCTTACTGTACTAAAATTGATTGATTTTATAATTTGACTTAAGACTGAGATGGGTTTGGAAAGATGAGAATAATAGCTGTCTAGTTTCAGAAGAACATCAACAAAATGAAATTACTATTGTCAGACCTCACCTTCCAGAGTGACCATAACTGGCAGACATACCTGCTCATCCTGACTCCAGACCCCTTGCTGCTTCAGAGATGGAATGGCCCAGATGCTCAGCTTCCCTGAGAAGTGAATTGCTGCAAGGAGGCTCCCATCTGGAGAAAGGCTCATCTTGAAGATTCCATCCTGTACGGGAACAGTGCAGTGAGCACAAAAGACTTGTAGATAGAAACAGCTTTCAGAAGTAAAATGGTACCTGGCAAGGTTGCCTGTGTTGTAAGTCAGGAGCAGCTGAGGACTCTGCTGATCTCACACGGAGACCGCTGTGATGCAGCATGTGAACAACACTGCTACTTTGGCAAGTTTCTTGCCTACCTTATGGTGTTGCAATTCACAACTCCAGGCCAAAATGTGCAAGCACCAGAAAAGTATCCCCAGATCAAGATTTCCCAATTACTTTTATAACTGAGCTTTAATAGATTGTGAATTCTTTGAAATATACACCCACACTTGAGAGTGACAGTAAGGGAAGGGGTACATGGTTTTCTCAAGGTGAGAATACTGTTTATAAAGTTGGGATTGAGGTAATTGTAAAATTCTGTGAATACAATAAGAATCAGTGACTTACTAAAAGGTGACTATAAGATTTCAATAAAGCTCTTTCAGAGCCATTAAACCACACATTGGCTTGATGCAATTTCATGTTCCTTCCCACTTACATTAAAGTACTAGTTCAAATGTCCATTGGATCTTTTCTTAATTAAAAGCATTAATTAAAGGCTGCTGCTACTGACGTCAGTATTTAACATAGGACTTGTACCTTCTCTCTAATATTGCAAAAAAATTTCAATCTTCCCTGAGACAAGGGTCGCTGTAATGGTAAGTGGAGTGCTGCACCGAGAGTAGTTAAACTATCTCACTTTCTCCAGTTGCTGATCACCTATATGAAACAACTGGAAATGAATGATGTCCACTACCTACACCTTCCAACTGTAAAAGCAATATTAGAACAAAAGCACTGAATTTGAGTGAATACATTCAAAATGTTCTGAATATCTCCGTATTCTTAAAGAAGGAAATGTCAAACCAATAAAATGTCATTTTCTACGTGAAGCTCCTCTAACATCCCACAGGTATTTACTGAGTATTACATATTGAGCAATAAATACTGCAAGTACTGTTTTTACACCCTGATGTCAGCAGTAAACAAAATAAACACAAATTCCTGCCAGATGTTAAGGATGAAACCCTTGCCTATCATCTATGAGACCCTAATTTGACTCCAAGTAGTTTTTTTTTAAGTTTTATATATTTTAGTCTAGTGTAATTTTAGAATAAAGAATGAAGAAGAGGGCAGAGGGAGGGAGAGATGGATGGAGGAAGGGAGGGAAGAATGTATCTTTCAAATTGAGAGACAGCCATCCTCAATAGCCTGGTTAACAACCTGAGACAAAAAAAAACAAAAACAAAAAAAAGTATTAAGAAGAAAAAAGGTCTTGAGAAAAAAATCTCCAGGCCAGTACCACTCACAAATATATATGACTAGTTCTAGTTATTAGCATAATCTTAAGACATATACCCCACAAACAAAAGCTGATTATTTAAAGCCATATGAGATTTCAGCACATTAATCCATGCTTTTTAATGAATGTGGAAAGCCAGGCAGTGGTGGCACACACCTTTAATCCCAGCAACCAGGAGGCAGAGACAGATGGATCTCTGTGAGTTCAAGGCCAGCCTGGTCTACAGAGTAAATCCAGGACAGCCAGAGTTACAACAGAAAAACCTTGTCTCAAAAAAGCACAAATAAATAAATAAATAAATAAATGAATGAATAATGAATGAATGAATAAAAATAAATAAAAATGAAGGTGGAGGACTGGGGAGATGGCTCAGTGGGGAAAGGTGCTTGCCCCACAACCATGAGGATCTGAGTCTGAACTCCAGAACCCACCTAGAAACCAGCCACAGTACAGTATATCTGCAATCCCAGGCCTCCTGTAACAAGGAGGGAGAGCCTGGAGTTTCTGAAGCTCTTGGGCCAGGTAGCCTGGCATACACTGTAGTGAATAACAAAGATATCCTATCTTAAAACAAGAACTGATACCCAATGTGGTCCACTGACCTCTACATATGAACATGGAATGAGCACAGGCATAGTCACATACAGGAACATGCGCACACACAAACATGCACATATTATACATACATCATGCACACATACTAACAATTAAAATTCAGCTACTAATTATTTGTACTATTGTGAACATGACGGAATTAAGAAATTAATAACAGTCATCACTACACATTAACTGAGTGTCTGTGATATGACCACTGAGTTGAAGTCTGGCAAGCAAATACAGAAACAAATGAACTAAATATTAGCTATCTGGTTACTAGATAAACAGCAGTTCTCAACCTGTGGGTCATGACCTTTGTAGAGGTCAAACAATCCTTTCACAGGGGTCACCTAAGACAATCTGCATAGCAGATATTTATATTATGATTTATAACAGTAACAAAATTACATTTATGAAGTAGCAACAAAAATAATTTTACAGTTGGGGGTCACCACAACATGAGGAATTGTATTGAAGGGTCACAATACTAGGAATGTTGAGAACCACTAACACAGAAAAAGAGAGATCATTTTAAAATATTATTAGCTAAAAGAAAAGTTTTGTTTTTTTTTTTGTTTTTTTTTTGTTTTTTTGAGACAGGGTCTTACTCTGTAGCCCAAGACGGGGCTTGAACACCTAACAATCCTCCTGCCTCAGAATACATTTTAAAAGATAATATAACTGCTATCGAACTTAAGTGGTAAAGTAGATCATTCGCAGAGAATGCAATGTAACTTGTGGCCTTGGCTCCTCTTGAGGACAACACACTTTGCTTTCTATTTCTTCAATTGTCCAGCTAAGGGTTTGCTCCACAGCCAGAGGCGGTAGAAAACAGCAGCTATCATAGCCCTTCCAGAATGAACCTGAATCTACCATGTCTGGTTAAGTATACTGGGCAGACCACTAGTCTTGAGGCTTCAACTTCACCAATAAAACAGACATCAGCATGCCAAGTCATAGACCTTCCTGTGAAAGCATGTGAAATTACCTACTAGTTAGACTTGTGTTCACAATAGAAAGAAATCCTTAGGTTCTCCCTAAGCCCCAACAGCTCTGAAATTACAGCACTAAAAATCTACAGGCCATAATTAGAAATGTCTAGGTACAAATAGCATAACACACATAACATTCAGATATTTTCTGGAAAGCATTGGGTTTAGAATACTAAATTTAAGTGTTTTTGCAAAACCCAGATCGGTTAAGGACTGGAGAACAGTGTGTTGCAATGCAGGATAAATATACTATAAAATTAATTAATTGCTTGCTTCTCTCTGCTTTGCTCAATCACAGAGGACCCTGACATAATGAAAAAGAACAAGTTCCACCTGATGAGAATATCCAGTATCATGGGCCAAAACAACCACGACTGGAGTTCCTAGGTGGTATGATCACAAAGAGAAATAGTCTCTTCATACTAACTGTACAGATCCACACCTACTTCTGATAAATCGAATCAGTTGACACACATTTCTAATACGAACCAGAGATGGCACAAAGAAGAATCAAAACTATCAGTTCCATAGATAGGTCTTATTTCAAATAGTGCTATAATTATATTGTCCTAAATATAAGGACATGAAAATTACAACACGGGAGCACAGAGTGTGTTCCAACGGCACCATCACCACTTCTTCATACCTGTGCACACTCAATCCCTAGACCGGAACACACCCAGCCTCCCTTCCCTCCCTGGGAACCTCCTCGTCTCAAGATTCAAACCAAGCCATCCAAAGGACTAAATGCTTCCTGTTCTATACTTCAATCGAGTGTGTGTGTGTGCTGATGCCCTGCTTTGCCCTGTTTCTAAGTCTATCCTCATTACACTGGGGGCTTCTTGAGGAAATGCCCTGCACTCTACCTACCTTTTATTATCGCACTAACACTGTGCCTGTCTTAAAATACTGACAAAAAAAAGAATACTAAAATTCTACATAATTCTATGTTCTTGATTAATTTTACTCAATAGATCTTAATTAACAACAGCAGCAAAAATTAACCCTTGTTAAAGGTAAAAAGTAAGTATTTAGAAATCATTATGGAGAATAAAAAGGGGATCCAGGGAGAAAGGAGTGACGTCCCTGCACACTAGCATGGTGCTACAAACATCAACACAGGCAACACAGCACATTAGGAAAAACAAACTTCAGGGCAGAAGCCAAGTCATTTAGTCTTACATATGTTTCTTTGTCTGCAAATGTGAAGACACCTCCAGGAAATAACTAAAAAGAATGTCAACTAGAAAACTGTATAAATACACAAGAGATTAAAGATGAAAGAGACAGTAGACTCAGGCACTGCTACCACTAACTCTACAAACAGAATGCCCTTCTATCCAGAATATATGATTGTGCTGAAGTCAATGGTAAAGAAATAATTAGAATAACGAGGCCATTTGACTCTTCCCAAGACAAGAGTATGGTTTGATGTCCCATGCAGATAGAGCCTCCTGTAAGAGTCATGCAACATACCCACCTCCCTCAGAGGCAGCTGCTGTGTGGAACACACAGTGCTGAGGCCTCTGTATTAGAACCACACTTCTACTAACACAGACTGCCCTGGCTCCTTCCCTGCTGGGTCATCAATAACCTCACATCTCAGAAGGAATTTAATTTTATGGCACATACACACAAGGGTCTCTTATGGGTCAGAATAAAAACTTCATATAATGTTAGAAGTAAGAATTTGATAAGAGATGTACTGCTTCTAGCAAAACTGTTCAGACTATACCTTCATCCTTCAAGAGAACTGGATATATTCTCTGTAACTTTTTTAAGATTACATACTAAAGCTGGGCGGTGGTGGCACATACCTTTAATTCCAGCACTCAGGAGGCAGAGGCAGGCAGATCTCTGGGAGTCCAAGGCCAGCTGGGTCTATAGAGTGAGTTCTAGGACAGCCAGAGTTACAACAGAGAAGAAAAAAAATTACATACTAAAATGCACAACTTTTCAGTAAATGGCTCTATAAATTCTTACTATTACATATACCCAGATGAAAATCTAGAGATCGTTTAAGTTTTATGACAGTTCCCTTGACTGCCAACTTTATCAGATAAAGAACCACACAGATCAGTAAAGCATACCTCCACGTGCATCTTCAAGGCTGTTCCAGAAGTGACTAGCTGACTTATTAAATGCTCTAACCTACTGATGGATTCAATTTCAGAATCAAATATCGGAAAGAGGTGGAACTGTGGAAGGTGGGCCTGGCTGAAGGAAGCAGGATACTAAGCAAGGGGCTTTAGAAGCTGCAATGCCACACCTCCTGACACTGCTCCACTCTGCCTCTTCCCCACCATGAGCTAAGCTGCTACTCCTGTTTCCCAGCTGCCCTGAGTGAATAGTCACGCTCCACCAGCTCCCTTTACTCTGATGGTCTCACACTGACACCATAAGTGTTGTGACCCTTGCTGTGTGCCAGGTATTTGGTCACAGTGATCAAAGTTCGGACTTCTCCATGCTTTGCTCAGCTTTAACCTTGAAGGCACTCTTGCTGAAAGTGTTTGAGAAACAAAGTTAAGCAAAAATTTTACATTACCTGTTCTTGTCCTTGACGAGTGTAAAACTTGATGCTTAACAGCTTTAATAATCCCAGCGTTTTTGGAACCTATAAAATTAAGGTATATCATATAAAGAAAGATTAATAGAATGTTTTTTCATTATCAAAAAGCCTTTTACCATGGAATGAAAAGTATAGCAAATCAAGTATTTTCAAAAATAGTTAAGAAAACCGCTAAGGGTGCAGCTTGGTGAAGAGAAGGAGCGCCGCACGAGTGAGAGTAAAGTAACAGAAAGTAGGGTGCAGCCTCAGCACGGCCGCCAAGCCCCGTAGCCCAGTGTCAGGTTAATGCAAAAACAAAAAATAAATAAGTAGCCTTTAATCACAGCACTCGGGAGGCAGAGGCAGGTGGATCTCTGTGAGTTTAAGGCCAGCCTGGTCTTCAAAGCAAGTTCTAAGCCAGTCAGGGATACATAGTGAGACCTTGTCTCAAAAGTTAAACAAACAAACAAGTAAATCCAACAAGTGCCAAGGATCTTGATGATAGTCTGATAGGGCAGGGGAATCTACCAAGTGGTAAGGTCTTACAAGACAAAGCCATTCAAATGCTTTCTTCAGTAGGCAAATGTCTACCACAGTATATGCAAGTTAGAACCACAGCATGCTCTTAGCTTAGGCTAAGGTTGACATCTATCTTAATATCACTATGAAAAAAAAAAGTTCCCATAGAAACTTTATTCATTTGGAACTGAACCTATTCTTTCAAATTACAAAGAAAAAAAATGTAGAAACCAATATTTAAAACATAAAAAGAAATGACTATAATTTTTGAAGTGGAAAAGGTGTTATTGAGAATGTACAGAATTTGGAGCACTCATGCTCTGATTTGGGGATTATAAAATAATACAGCCACTGTGGAAAAGTTTAGTAGATCCTCAAACTAAAACAAAGTTAGCATATGACCCAGCAATTCTTTCCTAGGTCTAAGCTATCACTAAACTGTATGCTTTTAAATAACTGATTTTGTACTATATGAATTTTACTCCATATTGAAATGAGCAAAATGGAAGCTAAGTATGGTAGCTCATACTTAGGACTATCGTTAAGTATGAGGCTATCCTAGAGACTACAAAGTAAGTACCATGCCAGCTAAACTAAGTAGGACACCCTGTCTCAAAAACTCAAAACAAAACAAAGCAATGGGGCCAGAGAGATGGCTCAGTATTAAGAGTATTTACTGCCATTGCAGAGGACACAGGTTCAGTTCCCAGCACCTACACAGTAGCTCACAGTCACTCGTAACTCCAGTTCCAGGGGTTGCAACACCCTCTTCTGGTCTCCACAGACACTGTATACTCACATATCAAGTATATAAACTCACACAGACAAACATACACACACACACACACACACACACACACACACGGAGCTTACTATGCAAATAAAGTTAACAATTAAGCTACCAGAGCTTCTGAACAGCTGAAGATATCAGTGATGGACTATCTACAAATCTCCCAGTATTTGCTCCAAAAAAAAAAAAAAAAAAATAGAGTACAAGAAAAAGAAAACAATCTAAATGAGAACCACACAATTGGCTTAACTTGAAGACCTATAATAATAATAATAATAATAATAATAATAATAATAATAATAACAACAACAACAACAACTACTTTCAAAATAATTTTATATAAAAAGAGAAAAATTACCAAATTCCAGTGTGTCATATCCATTCTCCTGCTTGGTGATAAGCAAGGTAGATGGAGAAAGTACTGCAGAGCCCAAAAGAAGACAACCAAGGAAAACTAGCAAAGGTCCATCTAATTACAGTCCAAAAATATCAGGTCTATTTGGAGTTTGAAAACACCAAAAGAGCGTCCATGTCAACAAGTATCTCTGTGCTTTGAAGGAGCAATTTGACAAGCACACAGCTTCTGAGGAAGAACAGTGTAAAGGGGAAGAAGCACATCTTGACAACAGAAATATTGAGGATAGAAGAAGCAAAGGACATGAGCATGCTGCAAGACAAGAGAGAGCCCTGTCTCCAGAGTCCACAACCCTTCCCACCAGCAAGCATCTACAGAGCACTGGAACTTCAGTCCACCGACAACAGGGTACCAGGAAGCTCAGAATCTTGGAAAACATCCCAGTATCATTGCAGTGAACAGAAGAAGGACTTATAAATGTCTTGTAGAAAATCAGAAAACACAAAAATTAATAAATTCTATAAAGTTGAAAGAAAAGAAAATCAAAAGACAAAAATTCACACACCTAAACATGGGTAGATTACCCCTGGGGAAACAACCAAGAAACAAGGAAACTAAAAATAATGCTTTAAGTAAACTTAATGTGCTTAAGTAAGAATTTAAGAATGTAGAAAACTTTTTTTTTTAAACGGCCTTAAATTAGCAGCCCTTTTACCTTCCCTTGGGACCCTTTCCCTCCCGCTGAGTTGCCTTGTCTAGCCTTGATATGGGGCTTGTGCCTGGTTTAGTTTTGACCTGGGAGATCTGCTTTTGTCTAAGGGGAAGGGGAGAGAGTATGGATCTAAGATAGAGGGAAGAGAGGAGGGAGGTGCAGCTGGAAGGAATGGAGAGAGGAGAGGCTGCAGCCAGGATGTACTGTATGAGAGAAGAAAAAAAAAATGAAAAATAAAATAAAATAAAATAAACAAAAACTAAATAATAAAATAAAACTGCCTTAAATTAAAAACGCAATAGCTTAAAAAAAAAAAAGATCAAAAAATTGGCACATCTGTAATCTCGGTACCTGGGAGGATGGACCAAAATGAAGAGTGTGAATTCCAGCTCAGCCTGAGCTACAGTCAGGCATTATGAGAAGAAACTGAAAGGAAAACAGCAGGAGAGGAAGTGGGGAAAAACAGGAGAAGCTGAAGGGCGGCACCTGCAGCAGCAGCAGCCAGGCAAGGCCTGCACACAGGCGCTGGGCAGGCTACAGAACTCCATGGAAGTATTCTGATTGCATCTATCTTTTCAGAGAAGGAGGCCCTATATTATTTCCACAGTATAATACACGCTGGGGAAAGAACCACCAACAATGACAAAACTTTATTGGACGTTTGTTCATTTTTATATTTCCTTATCCAGATTTTGATCTTAAAAGTACAAGTAGGCAAAAATAATTACCATGTATACTGTCTTAGGAGTTTATCAACGCCTTCAAATAGATTGCCTCATTGGATCCTTGCAAAAGACTGAATACACAAGTGGCAAAAGGGGTGTGGGGGACTGGAATTCCAATATCAGCCTCCTGACTCCAGAGCCCGTGTCTATTCTCTGCCTCAGTTATTGAATTCTAACTGGGTGCTGTTACAGTTTATTGTACTCATTGTAGAGATAGCTACATTAGTACCTTTATAGTCTTAATACTTGGAACAATAACTCAATGTTAGCAATAAGTAAAGCCATGTTGAATACAGGACACTAGTAACATTCATCTGGAAACATTGATTAATGCATATATTGAATTGTGCATAGTCTCTTTTATAACCCGCCAGCCTGTGGGAGACTGGAATATACACGTGATCAAATTTTTTCCAATCAATATCTACCTAACACATGAGCAACCTTTAACAAGCACTAAGCGAGGAGGCCCACTAAGTGCAGCATCCACCACCTGATGAAAGGGGAAAATGTTATAACCTCAAATTACTCTGAGGTGGGAAAGGCTATGTAGAAGAACTGTAAGCTTAGCTGCAAGACACATTTAAAAGCTACTAATGGAATCAAAATACATTTGCAGCATTTCAAGAAGTCAATCATACAATTGAGCATTCAATCTGTAATTCAATATTTTTCCTCACTTAGTTTGTCAGTGGACAAGCAATTTCTTTTAAGAGAAGCCAATATCAGAGCCCCTGGGCTCTGGACAGAAGGACTATACACAGCAGAGCACTTTCTAATACTGCATTTAGAAAGAAGCACAGTGGAAGCCCACAAGAACCCAGAGGAGCCTGGGGGCCATGGGACGGCACTCCAAGAGCCCCCTGTAGGGCCGCTCTGTACAGATGCCCTCATTACTGCTGTGCCACAGACCCCACTGCCCGCTTGTTCCTTCCTTGTGTCCTCCACACTCATCTATCTGCACAAATTTCAAGCTACAGAAAAGACACAGTGACCATGGAAGATGGCCGACCCCGAACAAAGAATTACAGCTTCTTTTATTGACAGAAAAAGTGGGTTTCCAGATAGGGGAGGTAGTCTGGTTTCTAATTGGCGAACAGAGATGCAGTTAAGAATGTTTTTTGTTGATTGGCCTGTGCCCGAGTGGCTAACTGTCCACATTCTTGAGCTACACCTGGTAAATTAGTCATTAGAGTTAAGACATCTGGTTTTATGGCCTTGGGGCTACCTGGCTGGAGGAGATAATTTTAACGGGAGTGGGGGGGTGTTGTTAATGGCCCGTCCCTGGGATTTACTAATCTGCAAGGTTAGGCCCAGATAGGGGCTTGAGCACATACATGCAGGCCCAAACTAGGCCTAGAACCAGGACCTGAGCATGTACACAAAATGGGGTCTCTGGTCTCTTCAATCCACAAAATGGTGACTCTGATCTCTTCACAAACATGAAATAATGTGACCATTTCTAAGATAAGAAATAAAATGCCCAATATATACAAAGAATTCCTACTCACAAGTAACAGTCATATTGGCATACACTGAGTGTGCAGATATTCTAATAAGAGGAGAAATGCTGTAAGGGGGAATCTGATCTAAGCCTATTTTCACTTGTTAACTCCCATAGGCCGGATGCTCCAGGGCTGAGAAAGGGGGCTAAAAACACAAACTGTCTCCTCCCCTCTCTTTTCTGAAGAGAAAAACGCCAAGTGGGAAAGCAAGTGGATGTATCATGAATGGAAGAAAAAAAGCAGTACGCTGTAAGATGAGCTACAAATATCAGTAGACTTAAGGTTTGGTGCCACATAAAACAGTAAGTTGGTATCATTTTTAAAAATTATTACTTTGCTGGGTTAAATCATAATTACATATATCAGTGCAGGTCAATTCCAACAATAAAAATGGAAGACTACCATAACTGCTTAAGATTTCTTCTCAAAAGCACTTTCTCAGGAATCTTTTTCAATACCAAACCATTCACTACTTTGGAAGATTATTTTCAAATCAATACATTTTAAGAAAAATAATAAGACAAATACAATTACTATGACAACAAGAAGTCTAACATATTCCCTTATACTGCACTTCTCTTTAGTTTCCTTGTTACAGCCTAACTGCTCACTACTAATGGCACACACTAAGTACAGGGTGCATAACCTCGATGAAGTGCTACTTTTATACAATTTACAATAAAAGAACAAAAATGGTGTCACTTCCTGGAATAAGCCTATAAAAGTTCCACCATTAATTCCTCTCAACCTTCCTAGATCCAGCAGCTGAGGCAGTAGAACCTCAAGAAGTCATCTTCCATGGATTGTTTAATCATCAGTTTCAAGCTGCCCCAAAGAAGACAGAGCAGCAACAGTAGACTTGCCAGGAATGTTGATGTGGCAAGCCACAGAAATTATAGGACTTCTTATTTGCTTATTTATGTGACTTATATTTATATTATATATTATATTTATACTTATATTTAATATTATACTTATATTTATGTGACATATTTATTGATTGTCACAGCACAGCCTATCCTGCACTAACACTATAGACTATCAGATATCACTATACTTTGGAACTGGAAGGTCCCTACAGGTCCATGTGTTAAAGGCTATTTGCCAGAGGTGGTGCTATTGTGAGGTGGGACAAACTTCAGAAGGTGGTGTTGTAAAGGACATTAGGAAGGCAGATCAATGGACACACACCTCCCTATAGACACATGGGGGCAGGCACTCATCTCAAGTTCATGTTTTCTCTTACGCACTTTCCCCCTGTGCCTCTCTCCCCTTCCTCCCTCTCACAGAGGCCATGAAGCAAACACCCTCTTCCATCATTTGACCCCATCATGAACTACTATGCCACAATAGAACCAATCCACCATCAGCTGAAATCTCCAAAACTACAAACCAAAATAAACTTTTCTTCCTCAAGTTATTTATCTCAGATAATATGTCAGTAGTAAAAGGCTAAAAAAAAAAAAAAGTGTGTGTAACACAAGATAGAGGTCCAATAAATGACTGCATCAGTAAAAAGTCTATATAAGCATGGAGGGTTGCATACCATGGTAGTAAAGAATGTGAACTAGGGAACTTCTGTGAGCTGGGACTCTAAATCTTCACTTGCTAGCTAGGTAGCCCAGACCAGAATACTTAATTATTCTCACTTGCTTGTTAACTGACTTGGGCTAATCAGAGTAGCAACTGAAAGGACACTGAAGGTGAGCTAGCATGGGGTAAAAGCACGCAAAGTAGTTGCCAGAACAGAAACAGCTTATTAAATAATGTTAACATCTAAATGAGAAAATAGCTAGACTGAGTTGTTGTTGCTTCATTTTTGTATATTATTTGTACGTATGCACATGTATGTCTATGTGTGTGCACATCAAGGTGTGTGAGCCAGGATGTTCAAGAAAAGGTCAGAGGATAGCGGTGGAATCAGTTCAAACTTTATAACCTTTGGTGGATTCTGGGTAAGGAACTCAGGTTGCCAGGTTTGCAAAGCAAACAGGTTTACTTGCAGAGCCACCTCATCAGACCTAGGTTATTTTTCTAACATCTGAAAAGGGAAACCAAATTAAATTCAAATACTTTACCATATTTGATAATCTCCATTTTCTGAGACAATCTTTTCTGATTACATGTTATAAAGATTTCTTTGACTAAGTCCAATTAGAAAGCAGTCGAGCTAATCGTACTAATGCATACCTCATTGACCCTGTCTCCACCATTAGTAACATGCTTATAGTATGGTGAGCCTGAAAGGACTCTCCACGCAGAAAGGCCACAACTGGAAGCTTTGGAAATGCCCAGTTCAGCGGTTTCACATCCTCCAACCAGTAAAAGTCTAAAAATGACAAGAACAGAATTAACAAATTACAAATATGAACAGGAAAACAAAAAACAAAGAGTATACAAATAGTCACCTTTACATGAAAGCTAAAATTGCTGTCATTAAACCTAGATGATTAGTATTTGAGAAAGAAAACTTAATGGCCTTTCAATTCGAATTTCACCTTCACTGGTAGTGAAGTAAAGAATAAACACTTGTGCACCTAAACTCATATAGAAATTTAGAAAAATGAAAAATGTCTTCAAGTTGCCTTTACATTCTGCATACCCTGTGTTTATCAACCCTAGCAAGCATTAATGGCAGTCATATCACTTTACCAAGATACACATGCGGTACTGCCAACACCATACCTGATACAATGTGGCACAGCTGCAGCCTTAGAAAGACATGGCAGCACCTGGATGTGCTCAATGGGGAAAAAATATGGCCATAACGGCTCAGAAGTAAAATCAGGTGAGCGACATGTTATAATGGTTCGCTTCTGTCTGCCATACTCTATTAGCATGTTACAGGCCAGTTACTAGGAGGGCAACAGCCTAGCAAACACTGAACAGCAAAAGATAATACTATGTAGTCACTGCAAAACTACGTTGGTTAACAGTGGGCACCGGGCAGCCATTTTTTGCAAGCTAAATCAGGTTTGACACATCTGGCAGGGTCCTGCACAGGAGACCTCACAATCATTTCTATTTAAAAGGAGGGAGTGGCGTCAAGGTAGGGCAATGAAGATAATCAGTGGGTAAAAGCGCTTGCTGACCTGAGTTCAATCCCCAGAACCCAAGTAAAGGAGGAAGAAAACTGACTCCACAAAGTTGTTGCCTGACCTCCACACACATCCATGACACATGTATGCACACATACACACACAAATAATAATTAGTAAATAAACAAGCGATAATAAAAACCAAGGTAAAGTTTTGACACATTAACAGGAAAACATCCATTGTCAGTGGGTTATCTGTTGTTAATAACGAGAATCCACGCAGTTCTTAATGATTAAATTAATAGTAATAGTAACAAAAAGTGTTTCCATGCTTTAGAAATTGCCAAATACCTAAGGGAGAAATAAATTTCCCAAAAGAGGTTTCCTGAACCATGTTCACATGGTGCTGTGCCCACATCATCTACCACTGTTTCAAGTGACAGGACACTGTCAAACCTTTTATATCAAAACCAACAAAGCCTCCACCAAAACAAAGCTCCCATTTTGTTGACAGGCTTTTTTTCCCCCTGTGGGCTATACTCTAAGGAAACTGGAAACTTAAAAAGTTTTAAGTTTCTTTTTAGACAGCACCACTTCATAAAGCTCCTTAGACCTAACATATTAAAAAAATGAATCATATAACTGTATTAACTATAATTGCCTCCACTTTGAGACACTATATAGCCAAGGTTGATCTCAAATTCACAATCCTCCTGACCATGCCTCACAAATCATGGGATTACAAGCATGTACCACCATGCTAGCTAAAGATAATTAAATATTATAAAATTACAAATATCAATAGCTCGTGACATCACATAAGGACCACTCAATATTTCACCTTTGAGTCCAGTACAGGTTCACATCCAAGGATTGTCAAAAAGAACTACACTACTGTAAGAAGGGGCACCTGTCTCCCATTTCTTCTGTATACCTTCTGTGCTAGGCAGCAGAGAGAAGTAAGGCTGCCAATCAACTGCCCTCATGGAGAAATTATCTTGGCTTTTCCAGAAGGACACATGTAATCACAAAGATCCTAGGAGTGGAAGAAGCAAGCAAAAGCATCAGGTTCAATGTGGGAATGTAATGTGGGAAAAAATCTGGGCATGGCCAGCTTTCAAAGTGGAAAGGGCAATAAGCCAGAGAATTCAGAGCACTTAGAAACCACCAGAACAGTCCTGCTGACACCTTGATTTGACTACTAATGCTCATTTCAACCCTTGACCATTTAAAATCAATAAGATCAATGTGTGTTATGCCACCAAGCTCATGATGGTGTGTTAGAGGAGCCTTAGAAAATTAAAGCACACTGTGTTTCATTTCCAATCCAAAATAAAGGGGATTTATCAGACTCCAATTCCATGGATAGTGATCCTCATCTAGCAACTGCTTCCTAATGTGCTTCTGAACTGGGTAACAATAACTGTAAGGAAGAAGAGAGAAAGAAAGAAAAAAAATAAAGAAAGAGAGAGGGGGGAGAGAGGGAGGGACGGAGGGAGGGAGGAAGGAAGGAAGGAAGGAAGGAAGGAAGGAAGGAAGGAAGGAAGGAAAGAAAGAAGGAAAGAAAGAAAGAAAGAAAGAAAGAAGAGAAGAGAAAGAAAGAAAGAAAGAAAGAAAGAAAGGAAGGAAGGAGGGAGGGAAATGGGGGAAAGGAGGGTTGGGGAGGAGAAGGGAGGGGAGGGGAGGAAGAAAGGGAAGGAAAGGAGAGAGAAGAAAATCTAAGAACTCTAAAACTGAATAAAAATCGTTCAATGTCTCACCTGAGAGCTTATCCTAACTCAAAAATGTATCAAGTCAAGTAAGTACCTCGCTGAAAGAAATACAACTTCAGCCTTCATTCAGGTTCTTTCTCCTGATGCTTTTCCAGGTGGTGCTAACTAGCTCACATCAGAACATCAAGAGGGAACAGTTTGAGAGGATGGCTCAAAGCAACCTGTTTGGACTATTTCTACTCCAGGCACATCCTCAGAGATGAAACAGCATTACGCTCATTTACCAAGGCCAAAGATACATTGGTCTCCAGTCACAATGATAGCACAGTGCTTGCCTGGAGCGTTCACTCTGTGCAAATTAGTTAGTTAATATTTCCCCCTTAAAAAGGCTTATTTATAGATAAAGTTGAATTATCACTCTAACCCTAACTACCAATTTCGACAAAATACATAGGAAATAATAAGTATTTTGAATGGCAATACAAAGATGTGACCAACAAAATTCAGACATTGAGAGTATATAAAATAAGTGGCCTCGTTTCTTCAAGACACATGCAAAAATCTCACACACACACACACACGTCAATTCCAATTCATTACACTAACTCTTTCATCGCTCTATCGATTCATGAGGTGCACAGTATTGACTCGGAGCCAAGCTGAAAGTGTTGTGAGAATGAAAATGACAGCGGGCTGCCAGCGCTGCTTGGCTGAGAAAACAAGCCCTCCAGAGACAGCGGCACTGCGGCACCCGGCGGAGGCGTCCCAGAGACCGCGGCACCTAGAAGGGGCACCTAGTCCCAGAGACCGCGGCACCTGGCGGAGGCCTGCCGCACAGCCGTCTGACACAAAGGAACAGTGCTCCACCAGCAAAGCCATGGCAACAGAATAAAGCCAGCCGATGGCAAGTCTCCGGCCCGGCACAATACACTCAGTAAATGTTTACTGAGTGACTTGCAAATGGAAAGGTCCTACATCCTCCTTAAACAGCACAGAATGGACACAGGAACTACGGAGACCGGTCTCCAAAAATGACAGACTTTCCTCTTGCCAGGTTTCAGCAGTAACAAATGAGTACTTAAGGTGGGAAGAGAGGCCATGGCAATGGGAATAGTGGGAGGTGGGGTCCCACGCTGATTAAAAAGAACACATGACAATGTGAAGGCAAGAGTGTGGTAGAGAAAAGTCCATCAGCAAAAACTCTTCAAATGACCATTATAAAAGTGAGATACGAGGATTCACAATGGCGGTGGAGCATCGAGCAGAGTCTGTCAGGGCTCTAGGCCCTGCCCACCACCTTCCAATCAAGTCGCCCACAGGCCCTCAGGTGTTCATGGAACAGGAGATGCTACATTGGTACCAGGTCCAGTGAAGAGAGTTATAAAATTCCGAAGTGGTTTAAAAGATTTAGTGGTAGGACCATGACTTGTAGGCGAGCCAGGACTGGAGGCTGATGGAGCAGCACCTCCTCTAGGCAGGCCTGTGATGTCAATAGCCGCCTGCAAGGGTGAGAGGAGACGCTCCCCTTGGCCCACGGGTTCAGCCAGCAGATTCAGCCTGCTAGCCTGTGTGTCCACCTGTATAGCATAGAGTGTGGAGAGTCAGGAATAGAGAAGTAAGGCAGAAACCACAACAGAGAGACGAAGGAGTAGGCCTGCCAGGCACCATAGCTACCTGACAGGCCAGGGCCCCCACTCATCCCACAGGTGCTACCCAAGGTATGGAGGAGGAAGGCTGGGAGGAGAGTCTGGGATGGAGGTTCAGAACCACAGACAGAACTCAAGATGGCAGTGGGGCAGTTAGCAAAATCCAACAGGGCTCTGGAAGCTGCCTATCACATTCATTCAGGTCAATCCTGGTTCCTTACATATTCGTGAACCAGGAGAACAACACTGGTGCCTAGTTAGGTGGGAGGAACTTTGTGAATTAAAAATGTTTGGAAAGGAAGGTCAGTGGGCTGAGTGGAGAGGAAGGAATGTTCAGGTGCTGACAGGATGCCCTGGTCTTTGTGGGATGTTCAAGTGCCTGTGTGGTATCAGAGTGCCTATGTAATGTCTGGGTGTCTGCAGGTTGGCCCAGGGCCTGCATGATGTCGGAGCACCTGTGAGATACCCTGGTGCCTGCAGGACATCCAGGTACCTGCAGGATATTTGAGAGCCTGAAGGATAGCCTCATGCTTGCAAGATATCAGGGTGCCTGCTTGGTGTCCAGGTACCTGCTGGAAGCCTGGATGCCTTTGGACTTGGGCACTTAAGTCCAACTTGGGGTCGAACTTCGTTGTACTTGGTCTTGGGATAGTATGGGCCAGGTGAGTATCCATCATCAGAGCAGCCTGATGCCTCCAGGAACTGTGGTGATGCGCTTGATCCGTGATCCATACTGCTGCCACACTAGCTGGATTTAATTTTTTTTCTTTCTTTCTTTTGTATTTATTCTTTTTTTGAGGGTACAAGACAAGAGGGTGGATAAGGGAGGAATGGGAAGAGGGTGTAATAGAGATACATTATATAAAACTCAATTTATTAATAAGAGTATTATTTTTAAAAAAAAAGAAAGACAAGTGAGACACTTGAATAAAGAAATCAAATCAACATGCTAAAGACAGGAACTCCTCTTAAGTTAATACAGAAAGTATACACACTTTCAAAGAAAATACTAACAGAATTCATCATTGAACTGAACACACTGAATTAATAAAACTAAAGGCAAACATAAAGTATATATGGGAGAGAAAAGAACCAACTCAGCCCACTTCAGACAGTCCACCTGCCAAGCTGGGTTTTGTGCATCTTGACTTGAAAGTACTTTCCTGCCTTTATATCATTAAGACATCCTCCCTAGCCAATGATGCATTTCTGTAACAGCAACATTCCAGAGGCTGAGACAGGAGGATAGCAAATTTGAGGCTAGCCTGGCTACACAGCTAGTTCCATGCCAGCTTGAGTTATACATAGTGAGCTAAAAACTAAATATATACATATTATATATGTGTGTGTCATATATATTTATATACATATTTGAAGGAAGATTTGACTTAAATTTTAAAACTTGTATTTACAAATAAAAAATCATAAATGGGGGAAGTTTACAGCATATAAAACTAAGAGCATATCAGTATAAAGGACTTATATTTTATACTGATATACAACTCTCCCACCAGTCCAAAGGAATAATGAACAGAGAAGAAATAAGCAATGGAAGGGCATAAAAGAAATCTAAAGAACATATATGCAGATTTGTAGCAACTCCCCTCAAAGGTTTAGAGACATAGCAAGTCTTATGAACTGGTGAGATTACATTTACAGTACAAATGTTTAGGGATGGTGAGGTTTATGGACAAAGAAATGATCATCATTATCAGTGTGGTGGCATTTACAATGTAAAGTGGGAAAATATTTTTTTTAATATAATGAAAGGTCACACACTAAAATCATGAAAGCTAGACTGGCTCAGAGGTTTAGAGCACGGGCTGTTCTTCCTGAGGATTCGGGTTCAGTTCCCAGGACCCACATAGCACTTCACAATTCCAATCCTAAAATGTTCCAACACCCTCTTCTGGCCTCCACGGACACTGTGTACACACGGTGCATAGCCACAAACGTAGGTAAAACATCTCCATACAAATAAAATAAAATGAAAAAAAATTAATAAAATCATGAAAGCTGCCTCTTGGAGAGTTAAATATAGAAAAGAAGCAGAAAATTAATGGTGATAGCATGGTCATTCTCTGACTACAATTAAATGGTTGTTAGATTTTTACAAAAATTAAGTCAACAAACAGGCAATATGGTAGAAAATAATTTATAGCACTCATGTCATTCTCTGCATTAAGTTCCCTACCAAGAAGACTCACCTTTAGGGCACAGGCAAAGCTGAGTGCTCAAGTTCAAAGTCACACTTAAAATTGTCATACAAATGACAATCATATCATATAAATATATTCATATAATTTTTAATTATATAAATATATAAGGTTAAATTTTTTACTTATAAATAAAATTCTAAACCACACTATTCACAAAGCTGCTTTCCTTTCCTTTCTTCACCTTATTTTAAGTAGATTTTTTTTTATTCTTTGATAATTTCATACACAAATGCAAAGTGTTTAAACCATCCACCCTCACTCCCCTCCAACTCCTCCCATACCCTCATCAACACTTTTCCCTCCCAAATTCATGTACTCGTTTTAACCCACTGAGTACGCATAGTACTGCAAGTATGTGCATGGGTATAAGGCCACCCATTAGAAAATGGACAGCCTACCACAGGCCACTTCCAAACTCGACTCTCCCTCTCCCAGTAGCCATCAACTGCCAATAGCTCCTCATCTGTGGGTAGGACTTTATGAGCCCCTCTCTCATCCATGCAGGAACTGTGGATAACTTGATCTTGTACATGTAGTCTCAGCTGCTGAAAAGAACTCATATCTAATACTGTTCACTGGGCCAAGAAACCATGCTGAATGGGTAGTCATACCCCAAGGGGAAAACTCACTGCTATTATTCAGCTAAATGGGGAGAGTATAAAAATGTACCCTAAATACTTACCGTTATACTCATATATTAGTGCAGCTCTCAATATTCATCAGAGAAGCTGATAATTAACATGGAAATTCACAACTAGTCAAAGTACAGAAAATAAGAGATGATAGAGTGCTTGGCCTTAATTGGACCATCTATATCACACACCCCTCTCCCCAAGGCTCAGGGATCAGTGTGGGAGAGGGAGGAGCCAGTGTGGGAGAGGGAGACTGCAGGAGCCAGAGATAGTGAAAGGATGCTACAAAACAGTGCTTTTCAGACATGGCAGTGCCACTGCACATACAAAGAAAAATACGATTTCCTTCACACAAAAAAAGGTGGTTGGGGGGAGACTATCTTTCCTCATAATTTTCAACATAAAATTATATGGGAATTACCAGAAACTATCATGATTCTAGGAGTCAGGGTATGAAGATCAAATACCTTTGTAGAAAGTATAGATATGTCTTTCTAATTGATATTACACACAAAGTATTCACTAAGCAATTGAAGGAATGTCAGACATTCTCTTGACATCAGTAAGTACTTGACCTCTTCCATTTCACAGTTAATTAGGATCATGTACAGTAGCCTGTCTGTACATCCTTATGTCCACAGCATTTAGGACATATTCTTATGTGGAAATGAGCATGGACCCATCCATCACAGATGGAATTATTAGTAACCATTGGTAACCACTGACTACTGCTGCACAGACCCTTGGCAGCAACCTTAGAGCTAGGTACAAAACGGCATCACAAGCACATTAAGTGCATGGGGAAAAACCTCAAGGAGGCCTTCACAAGGAAGCAGGCTTTGAAAAGCTCCCAGACAGACAAGAAGGCGAAGTGACATCACTCAAGCCAAGGGAGCATGCTGCACAGAAGCACAGCTCAGGTTATAACAGCGTGCAGAGAACTATAAGAAATACAGTGAGTGCCTCCAGCCCCTCCAGAGCTAGCAGGAGCAGGGAGTGCAGCTCACTTCCTTAAGCACTTTGCATGACCCACTGCAACAGTTAGTCAAGTCAAAATTTCATCTCTGCACTTGGAGCCACTTCATCTCTGTACTCTTTACAGCATTTACCCAGCGTGTTTCACTCAAGACACATCTATCTAGGTTGGATGTGTGAGGAGCTACAGCTGCACAAAGATAAGATTCAGTCTTTGTCCTTGGCTTAACCTCTCTAAGCTTCAGTTCTCCCACCTGAAAAATGAAGGGTTTAAGCAATGACTGATGAAAGCTGTTCCAGCTCTAATACTCTAATTCTGAAAGTTAAAGGAGGAACATGGGTACCAGAAAATAAAGGTAAGGTGACTGGTAGGTAGAAATACACACACACACACACACACACACACACACACACACACACAGGAAGGGGGAGAGGTTGAATTAACTGGAGCTTGAATAAAGGAAGTGGGCAAAGAACAGGGGCAGCAATAGAAAGGCAGTCACAGCTGCCTGTGGAAAGGACAGACAGACAATGCAAGCCCCTCAGTACCAAAACCTTATGTAATGCTGATGAAATCATGTTAGGAGTCACACTGAAAAAAGGATTTCAAGAATTAGAATTGGTTTATTAAGGGTCTTAAGTCTAGTAATTGTTGGAAGAATCTGCCATCTAGTGGTACAAAAACCCTTCTGGCCCACAAAACAAAAAGTTAGAAATAACCAACAGTTCCAGGTGTTGTATAAATGACCGGAATGCTTAATGCAAACAAGTACATTACGTAATTTATGTATATATAATATATATATATATTATATATATTATATATATGTACTGAATATATATTCAAAATTCCTATAAAATAAGCTACCAATAAGGCAGAAGTCTTGCAATTCTCACTTCCAGAGGGAACAATAACAGGCAATATCATTCAGAGTATAAAAAGAAATTCAGTTTGGCCAAGTTAATTTCTTTTAAAAAAATAATTAAATAAAGAGGGATTATGAAGTGGATCTTATATCCATATAAGAAAATATAATCAAAGCACAAAAAATCTTCCTCAAGATTAGTGAAATCCAGATGTAAAAAAAAAAAAAAAAATGATATCGAGTTAAATCTAAATACTCCAAAAAAGAAAAAAAGGAAAGGAAGGAAAAAAGCATGTGGGCCATAGCAACAAGTGACCAGCTGAAATAGCATGAGATCCATTAAGGTTCTACTGTAACATACGAACCAACACCACTGTCCCAGAATCAATGGAAGCAATGACAGGGGAGGAGTAACAAAGTACCAACCTAATTTCCACTGTGGTGTTCAATCGGCCAAAGTCAAGCCACAACTGCCAAAAACTTACCACCACTATTAAATTACCAATTATCTCCTATTCTCCACCACAAAAGTAAAAAAATTAACAAGGAGTACCCTACTTAACAGGTATCCAGCTGGAGACCGCTAAGGACTAAGCTCCGCCAGTCTGCCCGACAATAAAAACATATCACAGACAGGAGTCCTTATTCCCCACTTCCCAGTACCTATAGGATCAAAAGTCATTCTGCAAACTCAGCAAGCCTCAACTCACTTCTAAAGCTCTAGAGACAGTGTCTGCACACCCTCATCAGAAGCTAACCTGTGCTGCTGGAGTACAAAACTGAGAATACAATGTCAACTCACTGACACTCATACTTCAAGTGCAATACTGCACACTAATCTTGTCAATGCCACGAGCCCCTGTGTCATCAAAGATTCTGACTGAAACACTCTTCCTTTCCTGGGAGCAATCCTCTACAGAATCACCGGCCTTATAGTTAGAACTGCCAGCAGACCCCCCAGAGCTGTTTCCCTCCATGTTCCAGGAAGCTGGAGTCCTGTCACCTGTAGGTTCATTTACATAGGAAACATTTTACCACACACCCACCCCACACTAAGGGCTAGCTATTTGTTTGGAGTACTCACAGTATTCCTCCACTCTAGTGAGTTATGCATTCAGAATACGGAAGGTTTTGATTAACAGAAAAAGCAAACAGAAATTCACCTGGGAGAACCAAATCAGCATTCATAAAGCATAGCTCTTTAACATTCAGCCTTCCATTACTTGAAAATACTCCCTATTTCCCTAAAGACTGTGTCCTCTTCCATCTCCAGAGCCTTACTGAACACCTATGGCCCCATTACTGTGTGTAGGAGACGGTCTTGACCTAACCACTCTTCAGCACCACAATTCATTCCCAGCTGACAGTCATCCACTTTAGGGCAAGCTGATGTCCTAGCTATTATTCTCTGTAAATGTTGTCTCAAGTTTGGCTTGAAACAAAGTTCGCTTAAAGCACAGTATGATTTCAATCATCCAAATACTTGAGTTCTCCCTCTGCACAGCTATGACATGCATTATTCATCAATCAGGTACTTCTCATGACTGTATGAAACATGCGAATTAAAGATAAAGTGTTCAAATGAAAGCTAAAGGGCCTCTTTTTCTTTCTGATTTCTTCAATTATTTATACAGAATAGTGCTATGGCTTGGATATGATTTGAATGTAACCTCAAGGCTCTGGCTCCATGTGTTGAAATTTGATCTCCACTGGGAAGTATCAAGTGGGCATACAAAATTAACCTAACTACGGTACTAAGAGATGGAGGCTTTTATGAGATTACAATAGATAAAACAATGGGGGGGGCATGATTAAAATCTAGTGGTGGGGAGACCAGATAGGCGCTCTCTTCCCTCTTCCTCTCTCCATCCCCTGCCGCCAACCTCCCTTTCTCTCCTACTCTTTCATGTGGTGACCTAAAGGACAACAGGATTCTCTGCTAGCAAGAAGGCTACCTCCAGATGAGGTCCAAAGACCTTAGACCTTCAGGACTATAACCCAAATAAACCTCTTCTCTTAAAAAAAAATAATAATTGCATGCCTCCAGTATTTTCTGATGACAAGTACAAATGAAATAGCAAAAACAGCTTCATTCCAGTATGATACATATCCACAAAATTCATGACACAAAGGATCTTAATGACTAACAGGCAAAAAACACATTTAATAGTAGCTATATCATTTTATACATTTAATAAAATCACTGAGTTGTACTGAAATTGTTGGCCAGTGTCATCAAAAATTTAAGTGTAAATGTCGTCTCAACTAGACACTTTCCCCCAAAAAAAGAGAAAAAGGAAGTCTTTAGTCAGACTTTCAACATCGTTGAGATATAGTCTAGAAGTAGTTAATATTAAACAGCAATTGCAAAGTTCTACAACCTGATAGAAATTCAAAGCAGAATAAATCAAATTTTGCTTATGGATATTTACAATTAAATTAAGAACAAAAACTTAAAAAAAACTACACGCTTTTGAAAGTAGTCAGTGGTGTTTAAAATGTACACACAGCTTGTAATTGAAGTTGCTTTAAATATTACTTGTGAGCACATGACCACCAAGATTGACTACACACTCCTGAAGTGCAAGGACAATCCAGAGCCTCGTATAGCAAGCATTCCACCTACCATGAAATAGAGTTCAAGGTCAGAGCTAGAGAGATGGCTCAGTGGTTTAGAGCACTTGCTGTTCATGCAGAGGACCTGGGTTCAATTACCGGCACTAATATGGTAGCTCACAACCATATGAATCTCCAGTTCCAAGGATCTCCAGTTCCAAGGAATCTGACACCCTCTTCTGACGTCTGAGGCCACCAGGCATGCACATGGTACACATATATACATGCAGCCAAAATATTCATACTCATTTAAAGAAATCTTAAAAAAATTAAAATTTAAGTTCAATGTTGTTTCCTCTGAGAATGGAGATAAGGCAAGGGAGGCCTCCCAGCCAGAATCATAGTATAAACTAAAATAAAACCTGCAGATCAAAGAAAAGAGTATGAAAAGAAAAGGGAAGGCAGTGGTGGCAAGCTGGGTGGATGGAGAAGGGGAGTAGGGCTGCAGTGGGAGATGCTCAGAATGCCTGAGGAGGATTGAGCTGACTTAGATATGGAGGGGAATCACCAAGCATGTCCACAGAGCGTATTCCCAAACTGTCCAATTAATTTCTGTTTCATGTTACCCAATTTACCACCTCAATTTCCCTTCTTGAACAAAGCTTGCAGCACCAGACAACACAAGGAATTTCGTAAAAACCACAAGTTTGTGTGTTATCAATTTGTCCCAACTCTACTCTGGCTGATTTATTGTACACTAAAATCCCTGTAGATGATAAATGTCACATGTTCATATTACTAGAGAGAGAGAAAATAAACAAAACGTGATAAATACTTCACCTTCTTTCATTTAAAAAAAAGACCACACAATGAAAATATGAACTGCAAAGCAATGTGTTATCATTCCCAGTGGGATATTTACATTCATCCCTGCTTGACAGCAATTCTCAACCAGACACATTAATGCTATCCATCTCCAAGCTGACTGCTATCAAGAGTTACATATGATTGTAAAATCAAAGAGAGCTTCTCCTTTAGTTTGAGAATATACTTAACCTTCTAAAACTCATTAAACAGACCACTCCCACCTCAAAACATTAGATGCTTGCATGCTAGGATTACAGGTATGTTATTTCTAGGTTGGTAATTAACAAGAATTTTGAACTAACAAGAGAGTACATTTTAAAAGAATACATGTTACCCTATACTGCCTACAAAGCTCTACATGATTCGGCACTCGGCATTATCCTTTGACCTCAGATAATTAATCTACTTGTCAGCTGGCTTTTTCCAAACTGGCCTCTTCTCCTATCCTAGACAACATCAAGGATATTACTATCCAGAGCTAGCGATTCTTTCTGCATGGAACCCTCATATCCTAGATATCCAAAAACAACCTACCCTTACCTTCTTGACAGTCTTTGGAGTGTTGTCACTTTTTTGATAGTGGTAACGTAGACACTTCTTTTTTTTTTACATTTATGTGTATTTGTGTGTGTGTGTGTGTGTCTGTCTGTCTGTGTATGTGTGTGTACATATGTACCCACTGGCATATGCCACAGCATAGGTAAGGAAATCAGAAAACAATTTGTAGAAGCTGGCTATCTCTTTCCACCACGTGAGTCCCAAAGATTGAACTCAAGACATCAGCTTTAATGACAAGCCCCTTTGCCTGCCAGCCATCTCAGAAGCTGGATACTCTACACTGTCATCTGCACCTTACCCTCCATCTCTGATCACTTTTTTTTTCAGTAGCACTTATCAGCTTCTCATATACTTCATGTTCATTATTTGTTGTCTGTCCCCTCTATAGTAAGTTATACAGGTCTAGCAGAAGGAAGAGAGGGGAAGTATCAATGCTTACTGAGTTAATAAGAATGGAAAGGTACTAGTGCAATACTATGAGCACTCCAGTTGCCTCTGAAGTTAGCACACATTTAACCACAATAGTATTCACCCACAAAATTGTGATATGAGCAGTAAAGGAAAACAGCAAAGCATTGTATGCACCTAGTAGAGTGGGTAAAAAATAAATAAATGCCATTGTCTAAAAGACAAGTCGATATATAACATATGAAATTGCAAACAAAAATGTAGCAATATAAGCATTTTACTTCAGTCTTAGATACAAAGAATCAACTAACAGCTCAAAGTGTCTACTTGTAGAAAGCAAGAATCTGTAGCAAAGGATTTTTTTTTAGAACTATTTAAGGCTTGAAATTATATTTAAACATCATTCATAAAAAAAAAAAAATGTAAAAGAAAGAAATTACTATAAAGGCCAGTGCCATCTTGAGAAGTATTCACCATACATCTCATATAGAATTAATGATATAGATTATACAAAAATGTCAATACCAAAATACCTAATAAAATAAAACCTATAAGCATTTCATAGTGAGTAAGCATGAGCAGACAATTAACATATAAAAAACTGTTCAGCAACATTAGTAGTCAAAGAAATGCAAATAAAAACTAGAACGGGATAATTTTTTTTGTTTGGTTATTGTTTTTTTTTTTTTGTAGTGCTAAGGATGAACGCAGGACCACACACACGTACCCCTGAGCTGCACCTGTTCCACCAGCTATTAATTCCACCACCAAGAATACCAACTGCCAAGGCTATTTTCATTGCTCTCCACAAACTGCCATAAGGCCCTACTGCTGAAGACATCACCTATGTAACTCACTGAATATGGAGCTGGTGCCTACCTAGAGCCTTCATCCTTTGGACTAGAGCTGTTGGTATTAAAAGATACTCTGCACACTACCAAAGGAGAAAGGTAAACACCAACCAGCTACAAATCCTTTGCTCTACAAGAGTGACCTGTCTGGATGACACATTGGTGCAACAGTGGCACAAAGCTTATGGGATTAACCTACCAATAACTGATTGGATATAAGGCCCACTCCATGTAATGGAACCCATCTCCAACATTGCCCAGGTGGTCAAGAACTTGAGACTAGATAGTCCAGGAACATAGGGAAAAATCAAATACTATCATTCTACTAAAAGAATATAGCAATAAAATGATTCCTAATGACATTCTGCTATACTCATAGATCAGTGCCTTGCTCAGCCATCAGCAGAGAAGCTTCTTCCTCCTGCAGCAAATGGGAATCAATACAGAAATCCACAGCCAGAGATTATGCAGAGTGAGAGCCATGGAACACTTAACCCTAAGTGGGATCAGCAAATCCCTCCCCTCAAGGGAACCCTTTGGATGAGGAGGCAGAAAGAGTGTAAAATGAGAGGGAAGGGAGAACACCAAGGAAAACAAGACCCTCTAAACCAACAGAATTGATGCAAATATGAACAACAGAGACTGAGGCCGCTTGCACAGGGCCTGCATGGGTACATACCAGATGGGGGTCCTAGAAATGAAAGGAGAAGTAGACATATGCCCCTTCCCTAACCCAGAAGCTATTTCCAATTGATAGCTATTTGCAAACTAAAAATTAGTTTTCTCCAAGGGAGTCTCACTGGGGAAACAAACCACTCTTAAGGGTAGGCTCCATGCCAAGCAGTAGATGGCCAACACAAAATAAATGACGTCTTTGGAAGTTCTTTGTCTCAGAACTTTAACTCAGAGCATTTTTTAACCTTCAGATTCTTTGCGTATATATTAAAGCTTTGGTTTTGTGCTTTTATGGGATTCTTATGTGTGTGTGTGTGTGTGTGTGTGTGTGTGTGTGTGTGTGTCTGCATTTCTTGTACTATTTCTCTGGCTCTTTTTCTTGTTTTGTTGTTTTGTCCTAGTCTAATTTGTTTGTTTTTGTTATAGCTGATTGTATTGTATTTTATTTTATTATCTCTTAGATGCCTCTTTGTTTTCTAGTGAAGAGACAGAAAGGGTGTGGATCCAGATGGGAGGTAAAATGAGGAGGAACTTGGAAGAGTAGGGGGAGGGGAAAGTATTATCAGACTGTATCGTATGAAAAAAATCTTATTTCAATAAAAGGGGAAAAAAAGCATAGTGACAACAAAAAAAATTGAAGTAATAGAAAGGCTCACATGTTGACAGCAAATTGGTATAACTACTGTGAAAAATGTTTGGCATTTTCTGATAAAGTTGGAGATGTACATTCCCAATAATTCAGTGGGTCAAGCCCTGGCTCTGCATCCTACAGATAGATATTCGTGCACATATGCGCCACAGTAACATAATAATTGTTAGCACAATATGACTTTTACAACTGAAAAAAATAAATTTTCACCTACAGGAGAATGAATAAATATGCTGCACAGTATCAATAAAATGAAATATCATATTAGCAGTTAAAAAAATAAATGAACGAGAGCAGTGTAAATCAAACATCAAGTCAGAGCAAGATTTGTGTATCTTCTGTGTAATCCCATTCATACACAGTGAAAACAGCACAGCTAAATACGAGGAAGTGATAACACTGTGAGGAAGGAAAGGGAACGATGCCCACAGCTAAAGCACTGTTTTCTCTTGGACAAGACAATGGGAGCAGGGAGGAGTATGCGTACGTATGTGTGTCTTTTTCTTGTCTGTGTGTGTCTATGTGTCTCTGGGTATGTCTGGGTGTGTCTGTGTCTGTATGTCCGTGACCATAAGTATGAAAGTTCTTTTGTCATAAAAAATTTTTCTTAAATTCTAAACAAATACTATAGACTAAGACATGAATGGCATACAAAGCATGTACATGTTCTTCCATGTAGAGAACCAGATAGGCAACTTGGCTAACTTTCAAAATACATGTAAATTTTGTCACAAGTAACAAAGGGGAAAGTCACCAAAGTAGAAATATTCACAGTTTCTAGTAAACCTCAATGTAGGTGGCAAATGATGAAGCAGTGAAATATGAAGAACGGGGTATAGATACTGAGAGGAACTCTGCAACAACACGCAATCAGCCTGGCTCTGTAAGTGGAGAGGAGGTCTACTGAGGCCCTTTCATAGGAAGGCGTCGCATACACAGTCCTTTCTTGGTCCTCCAAATAATGCTGAGATTGGAATTATATACAAATAAGAGAAAGAAGGTCGGAGGCTAATAGAACAGGACATATTTCTCAGTAAAATTTTCAGTGTCTTGACTGGCTCAGAGAAGTTCACTGAGCCAGACACACAGGCAGAAGGATCAGATTATGAATACAATAATATTAGAGATAATAAACATAATTATAAACAAGAGTACAGAATGAAAAAGCAAAAAAAATCCTAAATCTACATAACAGTGCACTAAACAAGAGAACAAATGGCTGCTTACCTATGACCAGGGTGGTAAACAGCAGCATTTATCCCATGAGGGTAATGATCACTGAAGCTGAAACTGTGACTCTCTTGGTAGCTCTGATTTGTTCCAACACTAAGTAAAAGAAAGCAAAACCGAAATAAGCATCAAACCACACTGGAGACCAGTAGATATTATAGCAGCTACACGTTAAGGATAGACAACACCAAACTCTGTCAAGGACACAATACAGTTCAGATTATACTGAGATGATCACATTGTTTTAAAGTTGGAATGTTTCTTATGAAAATAAACTACATAACCCTGTGGCCCAGCAATTCCAATGGAAGACAATGACCCAGGGGGAATAAAAAATGTTTATTTATAAAGACATATACAAAAATGGCCACAGTTTAATCTGTGCCATGATCCAATGGTCAAGAATGATCCAGTTTACTATAGCCCCAAAATGGAAATGTACAAGTCGATCTACAAAGGAATGAATAAACAAACCATGAGATATCTGCATGCCTATATGTAAATATAATTATATATAATCCATGAAACACGTATCATTGGTAAAAAGAAATAAAGTAATGACATACAAAAAAATGATGAATTTCAAAATCTGCTGAATGAATCAGATTTGGACAAAAAATTGTTTATCATATGATTCCATTGATGTGTAGTGTTTCAATGGACAAAACTAATTTATGATTAAAAACAAAGTTTTTGAAAATGGTAGTTGTCATGGGGTAGATGTGGAGGAGAGAGGGAATAGGAAGCTTTCTAGCATGGGGATGATGTTCTGTTTCTTGACAGAGATCCGAACTATACAAACTGATGCACCTATCAAACTCACAGGGAGCTACAGCTAAGATCTGTGCATCTCACTGTATGCAAATTTCATCTGAGAAAAAAATTATGAGCAAACAATGAACTCTTAATAATATCTATCCTCAAGTATTTGAAGTTTCTAACTCCATATGAAATATAAGATACAATTGATTAATAGCTGGCTGGAGGGATGAATAGATAGTTAGAAATATGACACATGGAATATAATAAAATTCTAACCACAGAATTCTAACACAAATGCATGAATATTCAGTATACAAGACTTTCAACTTGCTACTATATTTGCAATTTTTTCATAATACGATAATAAAAAAGATGATTATCTGACACTAAATCAGAAAAATAAACATTATAACAAATATGACTTCCAATGCATTTTTACCTGACAAGGTAACTTCTAAGTTCTCCTCGGTAATTGATGACCAAGAGCTCTGCAGACCACTGTGCACTTGCTTTGTATTCCAAAAATACCAACCCAGCAATGGCGTAGCTCAAGTCACCAGCAAAGCTAGATGCCTGGAAACAAGAGGAAATTTACTATAGAGCTAGCTTAGTTGCTGACCAACTGGAGAAAACCACAGACACTGGCTGTAACACTAAGCATAGACCAGGCTCTAACTAGTTAGGAGCCACAGCAGCCTCTTCAAGATGTTCAGCTAGATAAGTACTTTTCTATTCAAATTCCCTGTAGAATAAAAAGGGGGAAAAAAGCAAGCAATGCCACCATTCGGCCTCAGAGACTGGTAAAAAGCCTCGGACATAAGTTTTCAAATATTAATCTGCACTACAACAGCCTATGCTTAGAAGATTTCAAGTACTTTCCATGTGCCTATTCAGCAACTTAAAGAGGAGGATACAACACTCAATGTCAGCCTCTTCCATCAAGTAACTACCTGGCTGTGCTGACAGAGATCTGAAAGTCTGAGCACTTTGGAGGCATACATTATAGTCTATCACCTATAACATGACCAGAATACTCTATCTTGGCATGGAGACAACTATAAGGTAAAGACAAATAAGAATCAGTAAACAGGCAAAGTTCTCTATTCTCCCCTTATTTTTTTAAAAATGAGGCATGAATTTATTTTGGTGACAGTGCCCCTCTGTAGTAGGCAGAGGAAACAGAGGCATAACAAAATAACCTTAAGCTTTTTAAAGATCATCAGGTCCTTCATATATTCACACATTACTTTCCCAGAGTGTACCACCCAAACTCCATTCCCCTTGGGCAGTCATGTCACCACACTCTGTTAAACAGACATTTTCCCAGGACCTGATCCTTTGTTTTTCTGGCTAGTCTCCAGAACGATGCAATAAACCCTTTTAGTTCAGACATCCCTTGGTCTTAAGAGTTTGATAATTTCTATTCAGTTCTTTTTATAAAATGGCTTATGCCTACAAAGTGCATTCCTAATACAAAGAATAAATACTACATAACTAAATGTTTTAATTAGATGCTAAATATTTTTAAATCATAGCTTACTATTCTATTCTCATGTATACTTTTATTTCCCCATTAATCTGTGGCAACATTACATATAGAATACACATACAAGTTCCTCTCTCTCTCTCTGTCTCTGTCTCCCCTTACAGACACAGACACACAGACACACACAGAGACACACACACATACATACACACAAAGAGAGAGAGAGAGAAAGGTGGGGGGGGGGATTCAGTCATTGTTTAAAGTGTACACATACTGGAGAAATGACGAAGAGCTCACTTCCCATGAGATCAAACACCCTTACAGTCCCTGTGCTTTCAGCATAGGCCAGCAGTGTGCAGTCATAACTCCATGCTACCCGTCTCCACTGGGGCTTGGGGTCTTTCGGAACTAGAACAAAAAGAAAATGTTTTAAACAATGTATTATAAAAGCCAGATAACAGTTTTAGTGACTGCAACTAATGTAACTATTCAGTAAATACCTCATTTCCTAAGGTGAGCTAATGCTTCAATCACCAAAATAGTTCCCAGAAACCTACTTCAAGTAAGACACAAATGGCAAACTCTGGCTCCATTACTTCCTAAGCAAAGCAGCTTACTACTGCCAGAGCTCTGATGGGTACTGAGCATGCCCTAGAAGGGCTCGGGAATAAGCTACTCAAAATACTTAAGAAATAGAGAACATCACAAGTCCAGAACCCAGGTTCTTAAACTGTGGGTTGCCATATAGGGTTGCAAACCCAGCTGTCAAGAAAAAGTTGACAATGATAAAAAATGTTTTGAACACACAATGACCAAAAGTTGATTCAAAATCAAACACATGATAAATATGAATTGCTTCTGGCAGTGTTCTCCCATGCTGCATCACCCAGCTTCACTGCAGGTTCTGAGCACACAAACATGCACTTTGCGTGTACACCATGACATGTGACACCATGTAACACCAAAGAAGACTGCCTGAAACACCTCACTCAGACTCAAAGACAGGAGTATGTGATGAACTAGTCTCTATTATACATACAAAGTTTTCTGTTCTTACAGAAATATTTTATTTACAGAAAACAAAGACTTAATATTTTTTTACCATCATTCCTCAGCATTAGCAAATATTTGGACTGTACTATGTTACAATGTTTGATTTTAAAATTGCTATTTGAATTGATGGCTTCAGAAATTGTTCAAAGAATTCTGGGATTAGGATACAACTTCCTACAATTTCTAAATGCTCTTAATTCTGCCATTTTGTACTTTGCATTATGTGAAGCATATTCTCAACATTGATGATTACAAAATCAAGGCATCCATCAATTCTGCAAAATACTGAAGATGCTAGACATCTTTCAGTAAGTACCACACGAGCAAGTATATCTATCTCATGAGTATGAAGGTTTATTTCCTCTTTAATAAAGGGTAAATTTGTTTGTATAACAAAAAATAATTTTAAATACATTTCTTTATGATTTATTTAACATAAATATTTTAAGACCTAGTTTATATACCTATATACCTAAGGTTGTATAAAAATTTCTTGGTCATACAGGTTCACCAGTAGAAAACAGCATTAGCCTAGAGAACTGGTAAAAATAATAGTTACTCCAATCACTGAGTTTAGCTCCTCTAAAAATCCCAAGTATTAAAAGTACAACTGAGATCTTTATCATGTTATACATTATTTATCATGTGTGTATAGCCAGTACATATTCTGAGAAGATACAACCTGAGAGAAAAAAAAGGCTTATTATTTTATATAATAAAGCAGATGAATCAAGAGCTATTTCTAATCATAAAATTTTAAGATTTTGATAATAAACACCTTAATAATTCTAATAAAACCATATCCAAGTTAATTTTTAAATTACAAATAAAGCTTCCATATAACCCAGAAATGTCATTCCTGATTACTTCCAAAGCAAAAGAGATCAGCATGTCTAAGAGACACTTACACTCTCGTGTTTATTACTTCATTATTTACAACAGCAAGGAAACAGAAAGGGTGTTGATCGACCAATGATGGATAAGCAGAATCTGTGCATAACGGAATACTCTTCAGCCACAGAAACAATAGAGTTCCATCATCAGCATCAACATGGGTGAACTAGAGATCTTCATGTTAAGTAGAGGAAGGCAGGCACACAGACAAGAACTGTACAACCTCATTCATACATAAAATCATAAAAAGGTGATCTCATAAAGTTAAGGTACATAGGTGGTTCCAGAGGCTAAAGAGAGGACAGCGGGGAGGATGGGATGAGGGCAGTTGATCAGTGGGTACTAAGCTACAAAGAGCATGCGGCTTTTTGATTCGTCACTGCAACCAGGTTTCATCTCCTCTCACTTTGACTCTTGCAGTAGCCTGGTAATTGCTCTTCTCACTTGTGGTCACTCCTGTCTTCCTTCCTTGACATTTTCCAGAGGTAACAATTTCAAATAGGAAGGTGAACATATCATGATTTACTGTTACACTGGTGGTTCTATTTCCAATAAGATGAGTATGAACTTCTCAATATGCACAGAAGATCCTTCACAAAAGACCCCATCAGAGCATCCTAGCTTCCCCTCCCATCGCTGCTTCCACGGCACCCCTAACACCCACCACAGCACCCAGGGAAGAAGCAAATTGCCTCTGCCTGGACATTCCTTTCCAAATGCACTTCTTCCTTGACACTCTTCAAAAATGACACTGTTTTCTGGCATTTGCTGAGCATGAGCAATATGCTAAGCATGCATTTTTGTGAAGTGTTTATAACGTAATATGTTGCTTACATGACTACTTGTCCCACAGGTTTCTGACATTTCATATCGGAGAACTTAGAAGACAAAGTGATTTTTATTGATGAAAAAAACCTAAGTTTATTCGGAAATCAATACCAATGAGGAAGGAAGGTGATGGTGAATATTTACCATCATTTAAGAACATTAATTAAATATGAATTGCACAACCAAGGTCTTTTGTCTGCCTAAGAGATACTGTGTAGAATTCAGACTTCCCTTGTTCCCTGTAAATTACATTCTAAATGTAGGAAGATGACAGCAGACATCAGAGTTTCTCTGTGCTGTCTACTTGCCAATGAATAAAAAGTCTATAAAAAACAACCAAAAAGTGGTCTTTGAAAGAGGGGGGAGAGTTGGAAGATTTTATTGAATGTTAACAAGATACTATATAATAGTCTCTAAAATTTTTTTTAATTATTGAGGTAAGGTCTTACCAAGTAGAACAGGCTGGCCTCACAGGGATATATATAAAACTCACAGGTCCTAGTCTCTGTTTCCAGAGTGCTAGGATCAAAGGTGTGTACCACCATGCCCAGCCCAACATCATTTTAAATGGGAATAAATCAGTTCCCTGTTTCCTGACAGTTAAGAAAAACATCAAAGTTGGAACAGACCAAGAAGGGCAAATGACACAAGGATAAATACACCAAAACTGCAGAAGAACCTTCTGTTTTGAGAAGCAACTTTGTGCTAAGGAAACACTATAGGTCTCCACTGCTCCTGTGTTTCCCTGTGGGGACAGTTTTGTCCTTACTTCATCTTGATGAGATGAACAGATTCACAGAACATTCTCTTTCTGTCTGGCTTGAATTGGGAGGGAGAGAGGCCAATACAGAAGAGGTAGAAGGGGAAGGACACAGAGTGCTTGAAAAGGACTTAAGAGATCATATTATTTTATATTTACCTAAAATCCCATATAATACATTTCAATGTGTGTGTGTGTGTGTGTGTGTGTGTGTGTGTGTATACATATATAGCAGTACACCACTGCTGTGGGGCGGCTCAGCAAGTACAACAGGGAGGCATTTTCATACCAGCAACCTATGCAAGATCTCAGCAGAGGCAACTACCATCATGGCCAGCACCATACTCAATCAATAGTGGAACCTCAAGCATCTGAGCTCTGGTGTTTTTATTAACCCAGCACTCCTCAGGTACAGATCATAAGCAAACATCCCCAAAGAAATCTAACACCTGCGAACAATACAGAACGACAAGACCTAGGCTAGCCCCTCACCAAACAGTGCCTAAAACATTTTATACATAAGTAAAAATAAATTTCCCCAACATTTCCCCTTTTCTGTCTAAGACAAAAAAATTTGCTTTATCTCTACAACACAATTTAACACTACACCAGCAAAACCATTTACAAGAGGAACAAACACAAAGGTTGCTAATGCACAGGACCAAATGAAACCAAAACATCTATCAAGCTGTTTACAATATCTTTGGACAGCAAAAAAACACTTTCATTGCCCAATTATCTAGAATTCACTCACGATCTTCTGGGCTCCTCCAAAGGGTTTAGATACTTCTCTGGCTCTGACCTCTGCAGCACACACAGTTTGTCCTCCAGGCTCTGGCTGGCTCACACCACTGCTGCTGCTGTTCTTAGAGGTTGTTCCATTGTACTGGCATCTCAAAAACTGCTAGGGTCCCTTGCTGCAACTGGGCTACACTTTCACCAAGAAATTCTCCTGGGCTCTTTTCATGGTGCCAAGCCTCAACTTCTCTACATGATCCCTTCAATCTGGGCCTTCAAATGCTACTTTGGCTGCACCTTCACTAATGGCCTCTCCTGGCCTCTAACAATGCCAAGCCTCAGCTGCTCTCCAAAGACCCCTTCATACCTTCAAAACCAGCACCACCTGAGTAACTCTTACAGCACCAAGTTTGGATGCCAGCACAAGATACAACCTTGGCTAGTTCTGGAAGACAGCTTCTGTGTACTGACCCTGAGGAAACACTTTCCAGATTTTAAGATAGAGTCTGGTTTTCAGGAAAAATAATTAGTCCGTGTCTGCAGGACAACAACTCATGGGGTGGAGTTCTCATCACTGTCATCAGATCTAGACTGCTTGTCTTTCTCTTAGTCACGTTTGCAGAAAAAAAAAAAAAAAAAAAAAAAAAAAAAAAAAAAAAAAAAAAAAAGATCAGTTTAACTAAGCAGCATTTTGGCTCTAAGCTGCTGCTTCCACAAAAGCAGGAGGTCCTGGGCCACTGGGAAGAATCCAACTGAACCATCCTGGTGGTTTGGTGTTCTTTCTCACCACTGCTCTGGGGAAACATATACCCTTCTTCATTGAGCTCAAACACAAGACCCACTTTGGCTTCACACACACAAAAAGTCATCAACAAACTCGGTTTATAAAACAATATGCTCTCATTTCCATTTCCTGTGCCCGGACTGCTACCAGCCGGAGGAGGGAGTATTGGCTCCATGATCAGGAAAAGTGGTAGAAACCTTGCTTTTTCCCTGCTCCCAGCTGAACTCTGTTTTCACCATGAAAATGCATCCCAAATACTTGTCCGAAACATGGCTCTCACCTAGGAGTTTCTTCTTCATTTACAACTCTCTCTTAAAGAGCTTTCCTTTTATCAATACATTAATCTCTGTCCTCTGGGAACTGCTCTGAGCATACTTTACTAGACTTTGCAAGGTCTGGAGTTTCTTTCTTGTTCTTCCTTGTCTCCACATTTGATGCAGCTAGTGTGAAGTCGTGTTCTTCTTTACTTTCTGCCTACCACATTGGTCATACATACATATCGTAAAGGTAGTTATGCCACTGGGGCTAACAGTGCTCTCCCCAATATCTGTAGACCATATAACAAAATCCCCAGAACCAGGCATAAGAGCCTCTTTTCAAGTTGTTGGTCAGAGGAATTCAGGAGATTCCCAAAACAACGTAGGCTATTGCTGCTACCCTTGGTTGCCTACCACAGGTTGAAGATAAGTCCCTATTGCTGAAGACACCATTTACTTTGGACATAAGACTCAAAAGACTCAAGCTGGATCTGACCTGGAAGCCTACTCCCTGAGAACTATTTCACAGTGCCAGAGTATGCTGTGCAAGCTTCCAAAGCAATCAATAGTCCTAGCCATCTGTGATACCTATGAACCACAACAATACCAAACAAGCATAACAAGGTATTTCTAAAGGTATAATAGTGGCACTTGTATCTTGGTGGTTGCCATCAGCTGTATAATTGGATTTAAGGCTCATTCAACAGAAAGGATGTCATGCCTGGTAATAGAAATTTAGTCAATTACTCAGGGGCATTGAGGTTATGGGCCTTTGAGAAGAATCTACTACCACCAGCTTTCTACATCAACATAATTCCTAATTGCATTCTAAATACTTATCCTTGTACTCACAGGTAAGTGCAGCTCTCATCCTTCACACAGAAGCTTCTCTTTGCAGCAGACAGAGACCATTACAGAAAACTACAACTGGTAACTGCAGACGGCAACTGATTATGGAGCATCCAGCACTAACAGATACAGCTATAATACAACTCTTGTACCTAAAGCTCAGAGAATAACATCTCAGAAGAGGAGGTGGAAAGACTGCAAAAACCAGGGGAACAGAAAGTCTGCTGCAAAACTCTATCTCCTAGAGATGACAGGGAAGTTACAGCCATATACCTCAACAATATGGCTGACTACAATACCCAAACAACAACACTGATAGATATGTGGAAGTAGGAAATCTCGAAGGGTCCCACTCATAGACAAGGAACTACAGGAAACTCAAAACTGTTGAAAGAGGGAGAATTAGAAAAGAGTCCTCTAACTAGTTATCTAACACTAAATGGTCAGCCCTGAAATACAAACATAAGCAATACTAAACAAACACAGAATGTTGTATTCATATGTTTGTGCATACATATATATATATGTAAGTGTATACATATGTATACATATGTATGTGTATACATATATATATATATATATATGTAAGAATAATAATCAAAGAAAAAGAAACAATTTGAAAGGGAGTAAGGAGGGGTGGAAACATGGAAGAGGCTGGAGGGAGGAAAGGGAAGGGGGAGATTATATTTTATAATTATATTTTAATCTTTAAAGATTTTTTAAAAGATGAAGAAATATATATGATCAATAAACTCTTGAAAAAAATATAAACAACCAAAATGCCACATGGAAAAAAATTTACAATTTATAATATGAAAGGTCTAAATTTATAAAGAAAACAGTGGCCTGCACAATTACAAACAAAACAACAAACAAAAAGAAAGGGGAAAAGAAATGGGAGACGAGGGGAAGAGGAGGGAGAAAGAGAGAGGGGGAAGCAAAGAAGAAAGCAGGGAAGGAAGAAACAATAGTCTTTGTGGAAAAAAAGACAAATCAGTTGGGTAACATATTTGCACCATACATGATAAAGAGTTAACTCTTCATGTTGTATAAAGATACTACAAACTAATAAGAAAGTCAAGTAGGGAACTGGAGAGGTGGCTCAGCGGTTAGGAGCACTTCCTGCTCTTGCAGAGAACCTGGGATCAGTTCCTAGCACTCACAGGGAGGACTGAAACTGTCTGTAAGTCTAGTTCCAGAGGATCCAGCATCTTCTTCTGGCTTCCACAAGTACCAGGCAAGTATTAAGTGCACTTACATACATGCAGACAAAACACTCATGCACATAAAATAAAAATAAATCTTTTTATAGGAAAGGAAAAGTAAAACAATCTAAAACGAGCACAGAGAAAAGGATCTAACAATTCACAACAATAAAAAATCACCATAACTAAAGATCTGCAAATTTAAAATGAAAGGACCCAAGCTAGGTTGTGATGGCACATACCTTTAATCCCAGCACTCAGGAGGAAGAAGCAGGCAGATCACTGTGAGTTCGAGGCCAGCCTGGTCTACAGAGTGAGTTCCAGAGTTACAGCAGAGAAACCTTGTCTCAAAAAAAACATACATAAATAAATAAATAAATAAATAAATAAATAAATAAATAAATAAATAAAGGGGGGGCCTTTGCCTTTGCCTGTGAGTGTGCTATTACAAGGTAGATGGGTGCCATATGGTTCTGACAATGAAGAAAAGAGAGTGAGTTCCAGAGTTACAGCAGAGAAACCTTGTCTCAAAAAAAACATAAATAAATAAATAAATAAATAAATAAATAAATAAATAAATAAATAAAGGGGGGGCCTTTGCCTTTGCCTGTGAGTGTGCTATTACAAGGTAGATGGGTGCCATATGGTTCTGACAATGAAGAAAAGAAATGGCCTTACTAAAATTTTTGTCATGGTGGCATGATATGGTATAACTTTTTTTAGAAGGATTATAGCAGAGTGATATTTTCAGCACTGCTAGTGTGGAGTAAGGCTGTCACCAATGGATAGGGAAGGAGAAAGAAAACAAGCCAGGGTAAACAGGCTAAGTCTACTGAAAGGGAACATATAAATACAATACTGCACCTACAATGAAAGACTCAGTTTCATATACTGCTAATGAGTTGGATCTGAAATGTTCCCTGAGGTTCATATCCAGTGCGGCATTCAGGGTAGACTCGCTATTTGAGGAAATGATGGAATCTTTTGGAAGTGAGAGACAGTTAGCAAGAGTAGGGCACAAAAGCAGGTCTTCCCAGGCTATAGCCTAGCCTTGGTACTAGCTCTGTACTCTGCTTCCTGGTCTGCCACCCCAGAAAACTGCTGAGTTCTTTCTTATACTCCCAATACCAGGACAGAGCCATTCCTCCATGCCTTCCCTAGTAGAGAGCACTGAAGCCTTAAGCCAAAATAAACCTCTTGTGTTACTTGTATTCTTGCTGTAATGAAAGCAATCTAAGAAAGAAGAGTTTATTTTGGTGCAATAAAGCACAGTGAGTGCATCACGGCAAGGAAAGCATGACAGATAAGAGGAACATGAGGCAGCAACGTAGACTGGAGTGAGCAGTCAGCGCACAGAGAGGTGAACCTTGGTGCTCCAGTAACCTTCTCTTTTTTATTCATTCTTGGACCCCACCCCACAAAATGGAACCACCCTACTCAGAACCCTACTCTGTAGTCAAACATCTCTGGGACACTCCAACAGCCACTCTCAGACATTTGTCCATCAGCTGAATCTAAATCCCATCAAGCTGTGGTGATCAGCCACCCCATCATTATCTTTAGGTGTTTCCATTCACATATTTGGTCACACAACACAAAAATGACTAATACAGAAATTAACAAATTAAGAAGCTAAAGCAGGAATACTGTCAAACAGTCCATCCTAGGGGAGCCTGAGCTACAGCTGAGATCTGCCTAAACAAATCAGTCAACTAATCTAAGAAGTGGGAAACTATTGACATAAGTGAAAGAAAACTAAATATATTGTATGATCCCACTTTTTTAAAAAGTCAATCCATGTGTAAACAGGACTATAGAAGGTTATATTAAGTTATTAATTTAAATAACTAGGAAGAATGAGAATTAAAATAAAATATAATCTTACTTTTTCTACTTCTCTCTATTGCTTGAATTCATTACAATCATGTTATTACATTTATTATTAGAATAAATAAAATAATAAATTTCAAGCCTGGATGCCCATCACAAATGTGCTCCTCAAGCAAAGAAGCAAATAGAAAAACAAAGTCTACAGAATCAGTAACCAAATCAGTAACTCTATTAAATATAAATGTTTTAAACACTCCAACTAAGTGACAGAAATGTTTAAAGCATGAAAAAGACAAGATTCAATCAAATGCTCCCTGCCAGGCACATATATCAAATTAAAAACAGACAGGTTATGAGCTGGGGGATGGTGGCACAGGCCCATTAAACTCACCATAAGAGGTTGGAGAGCTCCAGGCTAGCCTGGGCTAAGTAGCAATCCCTGTCTCAAATAAATGTAGATATAGATATAGATGATACAGATATGGATATAAATATAAGTATAAACATGTTGGGACAGGAAAGGAAAATACATACCATGCAAATGCTAATTATTGCAAAACTGATCAGACCATATTAATATAAACAAAGCAAAGGCCTGGCCAGGGGCACAGGTGATAATGAGGTACACTGTATCAAGAAAACAGTACACAAATACTGACAGAGCTTAAAGGTGTTTTGTTTTAAAAAGCACAATTAAAGCAGGAAATTTCAGCTCATCTTTGGAAAACAGTATCAGTAACTACGTAGCAGTCAAGAACCAAATGCTTTAAGCTACATATGGAACATTCATGAAAACAGACCACATGCCAGGCCATAAATCAAGTCTCAACAAACCAAAACCATTAAAATGATGTTGCAGATACTCTCTGAGAACAGATTCAAGTTACAGATAAAAGAAACAGATGCTAACATTCAAACGGTCTAAAGGCTTATGTAAGGGGGTTTGAAAGCAATTCTCTAGCCTTCCATCTTCCACCTAGCAAAATGAAAGCAACTTAGAAGACAAAAAATGATGAAGGCTTGGGGCAAGAATGACCCTTCAGAGCATGGACACTCCAGGCTCTACACCCTGGTGCTGCTGCTGCAGCCTTGGCCAGTTCTCCTGGCATGAAGAAGAGGGCTTTGGTGCTCGGCCACTGGAATGACTCAGGGGCGAAGTACAAGAAGACCATCGAGGATGGAGCTAAGAGGGAGCTGCAGGAAGAGAGTAGCCTGACAGTGGGTGCACTGCACAATGTGGGCCACATCTCATTTGAGTTTGTGGGTCCTCTGAGCTGACAGATGTGCATATCTTCTCTACTGACCACATGCATGGGATGCCCACAGAGAGTGATGCAATGTGCCCTCAGTGGACCAGATGCCCCTTTGCAGACATGTGGCTCAAAGACAGCTACTAGTTCACATTTCTGCTTCAGAAGAAGTTCTAGGGTCAGGACACCATCCTTGACTACTCGCTGCGTGAGGTGGATGAATTCTAACACAGAGATCTGGCTGGTTCTGGCCATATGCTCAGGTTGCTACACAGCCACAAGTTGTCAGTGCAGGAGCACCAAAGGAGGGGCTGGTATTTTCTGTTTGCAAGGTGTTGGTATTGAAATGTGAAATATCAATGATACACTAATATGTTTAAATACTTTGTCATCCCCCTCCACACCACCAGTCCTGTTTTGGAAGGATGTGGCACCTTTAGGAGGCAGAGATGGGGGAATTGAGTCACTGGGGGTGAGAGAGATGGAGGATGAAGTTTAAGGTCCTAGAGGTAGGCCCCACTTCCTGTCAGCTCTCTGCTTCCTGACTGATATGACCAGTCACCTCACACTCCTGCCACTGCGTCTTATCTGCCTTGATGGACTGTAACTCTCAACTCATGAGTGAAATAGACCTTGTTCCCATAAAGTTAAATGCGATAACAGTATCACAAAAAGGAAATAGAGATCCTGCCATGCCAAAAAAGAAAACAAAAGACACAGGAAAAATCAAATTTGAAAAAAAGCAAATCAACAATAAAATTTGAAAAAAAGGAAAACAACAACCAAATTTCTATTATTGAATAATGTTAGTAAAATGATAAAATTCTGGCCTGATTGAAAAGAGAAGATGATATAAGTTACAAATATCAGAAACAACCAAACAAGTATCAGTACAGATCCAATGGACAGTAAAATAATAATAGAGTACATTATAAACAACTTTATAGCTATGAATAGTACAACACACAAAAAACATGAGAACAATCTACATACCTACATCCCTCATGAATACAGGTACAATGTACTGATGACTGTGTCCTCATGAAAGCCTAATAATGGTCTTGATTTGGGGGGGAATCAAATATGATACTGCATTGCTTGCTACTCAGAGATCAATTTTATAGGGACATTTAGGGTTGTCTTGGTAATTTGCGAACTTCTGTCCAAATACATAGGATTATCTAGCATGAAAAAAAGTTTAAAAGGCAACGTTGGAAAATCCAACTTTGCGGGAGTCGAGTCCAGCTCTAGTCCACACGGGGTTCCTCGGTCTCCAAGAAGGAGGATAAGCAACGAAGTTATGACAAGTGAATGCAGTACTTCACTCTTCTATGGGACCCTTTAGTTGGCACACTTACACGCTTTAGTGAGACACACAGAATACACTTTATGATGATTATGACACGCAAGAGTGTTTCTTTAATAATAAAAATAAAGGAATTAGAAGTTGGAAAAGTTAAGAGAGAAAAATTAACAATGTGCACATTGGGGAAAAATTACAAGACTCCCCCCAAGACAGAGAGCTGTCCTGACTGAAATAGCAAAACTGCTAACTTCTTATCTAACAGAATGCAGGTGTTCAGGCATACATCAATGCAAAAGTGTTCATCCCTTCCTAGCTGCAGGCTTCTAATCTTCAAGGTAAATTTTAGTGGGTAGTCTTAACACAATAGTCTATTAATGAATAGCTGAATTTTAGGTCTGTATACTTGCTACAATAAAAGGGGGCAGGCATTCAGGGGTGAATTATCTATTTGCTTTTTCAAGCTTGCTGACCTATTGTCTAGACTTTGTTTCTGATCTTGACTATGGCTTTGTCTCTATGGGAAGGTCAGTTCTACCAAGAATAATTTTTTATATATCTACAGAAAGCATGAATAGTATTCACACATGTCAAAAACTTGAAGGCCAGTAAGACTGTTACAATTACTTAGAGTTGAGATAGCAGTGTTCCTCTTCTAGCCAGCCCAGGAGTTGATTTGAGTTTTTACTAATAGACCAAAATAGACAATATTATTGATGAGAGGCTTTTGTCACCATACAGTGAAGATGAGAAAGGGGCAAAGCAGATGGTGGGCTTTAGACTCCTAGCTAAGGGAAAAACCAGGATCCTTGTCAAGCTGGTTACGTTCACAGCCTGGGTATCATCGGCCCCCAAAACAACTTAAACTTCAGCTTAAAAAGAATTTACAGCCCTCATTAAGCAGGGAAAGCAGATTATGTAACAGTTTACTTCTGTAGGACATATTCTGCAACAGGTATTTGAGAAAATCTTCCAGAAAATCAGCAATACTTATCTCTTGATTGTGATTGCATGCTTATGCCTACTTTTGTCCATCCTTGGTTGTTACTAAGAATGTGTACTACACTTTCAATAGAAAAATATTTTTGCTTAAAATACAAGAAAAGGAGAAAATGGTTGTTGGATAATCTGAGACACTGGACTCACACTTTGAAAATTGAATATTTCATTTCAAAGTCTGGCATTTCAAATAGTTTATGTTTCCTGACATTTTTCATGTACACACACATATTTAAAGAATCATGTTTGCAAGACTAACACTAAATTGATGAGGCAAGGCCACAGAAGTCAGAGGCAATCAGGGGCTGTCAATTTGACCACCCTGCACTGAAAGACCCACGGGCTTTCTCTTGGCATTCCTACAAGTAGACAAGAGAACAAAATACTCAACATAACAGCTTTTCATAAAGTCTAATCCCAGCTGCTATTTCTTTTTTTTCTCCCCCAACCCTTCCAGTTTTGTTTTGTTTTTTTTGTTTTTTTTTTTGAGACATGTTTTCTCTGTTGTAACTCTGGCTGTCCTGGAACTCACTCTGGAGACCAGGCTGGCCTCGAACTCAGAGATCTGCCTGCCTCTGCCTCCTGAGTGCTGGGATTAAAGGTGTGCACCACCACCACCCAGCTCCCATCTGCTATTGCTAAGGTCGCTATTTAAGATTTAAAAAAAAGAAGACAGAATTATTTCAAATGGTCTGGCAAACAGAGCCAAACAACTTCCAATCCACATTTCAAACATTCTCAAATGGCCTATCTTTTATAAAACAATAATTGAAAAATATCAAAGTGGAACTAAATAGCTTCTATTTCAGTATACAGACTCTCCAATATGTAGCCTCAAAAATGCATTAACAACAATCTGGCTCTTTTTCTCCAGGCATACACATGAAATATCATTTGGCATATGGGAGTGATTCCCATAAAGATGAGTCAAATAATAAGCAAATGATCATCACCTCGCATTATAGGAAATGGAGAGAAGCCATTAATGTAGCCTTAAGGTCATAAATTCCCACATTCAAAAGCCAACAAAATAAAGCATTAGTTCTTACCCCCGTTGTCTTATCTAGGCTGCCACATTAACTATACACACTAAGAACCTAACAAATACAATTTGTATGAAACACAAAACAGTTGAGCTTCCCATTTTCATGTTAACTGTAGCTTTTCAGTTTACGTGCTGGCTGAGAGCAGGTACCTAATCCCAACAGTCAAAAGGGCTCTCTGTTTGTCAGGATCATTCCCAACACTGAGCCAAAAGATGCCTATCTTAGACTCCCTAAACCTTCAGCCAGCCAGAAGGCAGCACCAGCAAATATGCAATTGAATAGCTCACATGACTCTTCTGTAGACTTCTTGATTCTTATTTATTCTTTAAGTCAGATCTGACCTAATATAGCAACTACTGCTGAGGATACTACATGAAATAAATTCAGAACATACCTGACTTCCAACTTGACAGTCAACATTTAATTACTGTTTCTCATTATCTTGAAAAAACTACTCTACAGAAAAGGCTTATCAATGCACACCTATATATTTGTATATATACAGTACACAACAGGAATACAAAACATGACTGATACAATTATTCAAAAATGTATATGAAAGAAATAAAATAAATACACATTTACTCTCAAAAGTTTCCAAAATTAGCCAACAATAGACAAATACATACTCCTTCATAAAAATTATTTCACTAGCTCCCACATAGCATTACCAACTTAACAGAGTCAAAAATCTATGTGACTACTATGTATGGGAAGCATGCTAAACACTAGAAATGTATGCAAGTACCATGTGTGGGAATCATGTGCAGGGAAACATACTAGGCACTAGAAATCTTTTTTAAATATAAAGTAAAAGAGAAGCATTTCCTTCAAAGAATTAACAATCTGACATGCTTGATTGTGAAATATTTCCCCTCAAACTCCTGTATCTGAACATTTGGTCCCCAGGTGGTGGTATCATTTGAGAAGTTGTATAAGTTTTTAATGTAGAGCCTTGCAAAGCTAGTAGATCAGTGAGGGATGGGCCTTGAACTTTTACAAGCCCATTCTTCTCCCAGTTTCTTCTGTGCTTCCTGACTATTTAGTCAGAGGAACTAGTGGCCACACACTCCTACCTCCATGACAGACTGTAAAACCTGAGCCAGCCAAAATAAATCTTTTCTTCCTTAAGTTCTTTTGACCAAATATTCTGTCATAGCAATTAGAAAAGTAACACATAATCTAATTGAGAATCTAAAAAACCAACAATTAAGAAAGAAAAATCAGGATAAGTGCTGTGATACAGGCACAGACAAGTATCTCAGAGAATCATGGATATTCACAAATGATGAGGAAGAGAGAGCAGAGGAAAGTTCTGCAGAAAGAGCTGCTACTTGACCTTACAAACGCAGGACTAATTAAATTAATGCAATGTAAAAGCAGGAGCTTCATGGCAAAAGGAGCTATATCAAGGGAAGAAGGCACAGTGGGGCTGAGAAAATTGTACACAGCTAGTCACTACAACACAGAACACCTGGCAAGAAACTCTCACAGTATGCTGTGTTGGCTAGTTTTACATCAACTTGACTCAAGCTAAAGTCAACCTCACTTTAAAAAAACACTTCTATAAGATCAGACTACAGGCAAGCCTGCAGAGAATTTTCTTAATTAGTGACTGATGGGTGGTGGATGGCCCATTGTGGGTGGTGCCATTCTTGAGCTGGTGGTCCTCGGTTCTATAAGAAAGCAGGTGCCATTCCTAGACTGGTGGTCCTGGGTTCTACAAGAAAGCAGGCTGATCAAGCCATGGGAAGTGAGCCAGTAAGCAGCACCCCTCCATGGCCTCTGCATTAGCTCCTCTCAACAGGTTCCTGCCTTGTTTGACATCCTGTCCTGACTTCCTTCAATGATGGACTGTGAAGTGGAAGTGAAAGCAAATGAGTCTCCCAAAGTTGCTTTGGTCGTGGTGTTTCATCATAGCAATAATAACCCTAACTAGGACAGATGGGTAAGCTGAGAATGATCCTGTATCCTGAGTTGCTAAATATAAGCTATGTTCCACAGTCAGAAGCAATCAACTGAGAATTTTGAGGTATAGTTACTGACAACACTTCCTAATAGCAATAGTTCAACACTTCGTAAGTAGCTGTCATGATCCATTGTGTGAAGCTGTACGCACATTAACTCATATAATTTCTCTATAACGTAATACTTAAAAGTTATGTACACATTACAGATAATACAAATTAGATCAAAGAGTGTGTTAGCTTTCTGTCAATGAAACAAAATATTTAATATTGAACTTATAAGAAGTAATAAGAAAGATCAAATCCCAGACTTCTTTACTAGCTTTTATTTGAACAACTCTGAAGTTATAACTAAATATTTATCCCTGAACTGATTCTAAAATAAAAGACTACAGTACTTACAAATACTTGTTCCAAAAATTAAATAGCCTTGAATGCTTTAAAACACAATTTAAGTTTCAAAATCCTAAAAAGTATATATGTTAAAGCAAAGATTTAAAGAAGATTAAAGAATAAACAGTTAAAATTTTCTTAAATAAGTTTAACAAAATCATAAAAAATCTAACTAGTAAACATTTTTGAAATATCTATTCAAACTTTAAAGAAATATTGTAAACCATTACAAATTTAAAATATTCATATTTCAGTATTTTGGAAACTCTTACCTTGACATTTCCCAATAATTGATGTAAAATCATCTTTTGCAGACCTATAAATATATGAGAAATAAAAACAATAGTTTTACCCTAAGAACACAAATGTGTAAGTCTGAAACACCTGAGATACTGTGGTGTAGACACAACAGTAAGTCATCCGTTCTGTAACAGAGATGGGGGATTGAGTGTCTCAAATTGGATCCTTTCATTAACAACAATCTTCTCGTTACAGAAATGGGGCTAGAGCAGGAACCCAGCACCATATGAGAGTGTGCTTAAGCATGATCTTTTGATCAGCAGGAACACATGCACCACAGGCCCAGAGGATCTGATACAGTAAATATAGGATGGGGGCCAAGTAAGATCATTGATTAAAGCTCAACACATTGATACCATCTAAGAACCATTAATCTATAGCATATTATAAAGTCTGATCACACAGAAAAAAAAAGGCATACAGTGTCTACTCTAATAAATCATTTAACCTAACAGGTTACAATACATGAACCAGTGACAGTTTACAATCTGTAATCTTGAAATATATAATATACTAGTATAATTAGACAAACCATGTTCAAAAATTAAAACTGGTGAACTTTCAAGAACATAATTTAATAACAATTACCCAAAACTTTAATATCTATAAGATTTGACCTAGAAATTTCACTTCTACAAAGTTATTCCCAGGAAATAATTACAGATTTATATAGTTGTCAAGGAAACTAGTACAATCTAATTTATAAAGAAGAAAAATATATCAAGTATAAGGAGATTAATTACATTTTGCTGTGCACATCCAATGAAATATTATGCAATTACTATACCTGACACAGAAAGATTTCATAATAGATTAATTTCAAAGGTTATCCAGAAAAAAAGTGATATAACTTTTAAAAGGTAAATTAAATTTATAAATCACAAGAAGAATTCACAAGTTGGCATCAAATAGAAAAAATAATATTATCCATTAATGATACAGAGAGAGAGAGACAGAGACAGAGACAGAGAGAGAGACAGAGAGAGAGAGACAGAGAGACAAGTTCCAAAGAACAAACATCAAAATATTAATAGTAAACAACTTGAATAGTCAAAAAGTAATTGCTAGTTCTTTCTTTCTATTTACCTGTATTTTCTAATGTTTCTAAAGGGACTACTAAACATTAATTTTTATATAATTTCCAAATTTTTTAACATTTTATCTATTTTTCAAATATTGTTATGTAGTGACTACAAAAATAGACATCCAAGACAACACACTGCTCAGCTCCCAAATGGAATAAGGCAGAAAGAACTCACTCTGAAACGAAGCTAACCTGATTCAAGCTCAATCTTTGTGGCTTACACAAAGAATTATAGTTTCCCTTCCCTTTAAATAAAATGGGATGACTGTACCTCACACAGCTTAGAGAAAACACTGAATGAGACATGCATTACTTCCATCCTTAACATAATGGTAACTGAGCACTGCTGTTCTGCTGGGGAAGAGAAAAGTGCTAAAACATTATACTTATACACTTAAAACAGTGAAACAAACTTTGGGGTTGGAATATTTACACACTTTTTTCATAAGAATGTCTTCATTTTTTTGTTGGGTTTGTGTCTTTGTTGGTGTCAAATGTAAGCCAAATAAGTCCTTCCCTCCATAACTAGCTTTAAGGTCATGGTGGTGTTTGGTCACAGCAATAGAAACCCTAATTGAGACAAGGTTTAAATATGAAATGCCCCCCATAGGCCAGGGTGCTTTAACACTTAATCCCCAGCTGGTGGCTGGTTGGGAAAGTATTGGAACCTTTAGGAGATAGACATTTGCAGACAGGAAGTGAGTTGCTGCAGGGAGGCCTGGAGGTTTTATAGCCCAGTCCCACGTCTCTTCTTCCCCTGCTTCCTGACTACTGATGCCATATAACCAGCCAGCCTCACGCTCCTGCCATCATGCCTTTCCCGCTATGACAGACTGCATCTCCTTGGAACTATAAGCCAGAATAAACTCTTTGATCCTTGAGTTTCTTGGTTAGGTATTTTGCCTCAGCAATTTTAAAGTAATTAAGAAACAGGAATGCACATGGAATAGAAAGAGCAAGTGTCTTTAAAATTCAAGAACAGCCCAACATGGTGAGACATACCTGTAATCCCAGCACTCAGAAGACAGAGCCAGGAGGATTAAAAGTTCTGGGCCAGCTGGAGTCACACAAAAAGAACCTATCTCAAACAAAAATTCTAGGGCAATCACTATTCATAAAGTTTACTCTGGGGACTTACTTTGCCCTTTTTCATTGCTGAGCATTCCTCATTTTCTGTAAAACACTTCCTTTTCGGTTACTGCAAAGTCAATGTGTGCTTACGTTCATTCATCAAAAGCAACTGGACACCAACTCTGAGCAATGCTACACCCCCAGAATTCCCTTTTAGCATCTGTTCTTCCTATTCCACTAGCAAAGACCACATTTATCCAACACATGTTAACTATCCATTCCTATTACATTCATAGAAATAAGACAAACAGGAAGTGACCTTTACTGAGGGGAGGGGATTAGACTTAGCGCCCTGCTCTGGGTACATAAGAGCTCTACCACTGAGCTATATCCCCAGCTCTATATTTGTGGAAATATATCATACTGAGAAAAAAGAAACTATCTCTTACTATAAACACACACATACACACTCACTATATATATATATATATAATCAGAGCAGCAGACTCCAGGTCTCATGCACACTGCATTCCTGGAGTTGTAGAAAACAGAATTGCTAAACATATTGAGGAGAACACACAGCACCTATATCAAAGTACAGAATGGCTGAAGCACAGAGCACAAAACCTGAAGCTAGAAGAACAGATCTTGATTTTTTTTTTTTTTAAGACAGGGTTTCTCTGTCATAACTGGCTGTCCTGGAACTCACTCTGTAGACTGGGGTGGCCTTGAACTCACAGAGATCCTCCTGCCTCTGCCTCTCAAGTGCTGGGATTAAAGAGGTGTGCCACCACCCTCTGGTATTTCTAAAGTAGAGAAAGATCTACATAATAACTTCTGAGACCTGCCAGGATTCCATAAATTAACAAGAATACTTACAACACCCACTACTGACATTAATTTACTAAGAATAACAGTAAGTGTGCTCAATATTATGGTAAGAGGAGTCCCACACATTTGTGCTTTCAAAGGCTTCCTGGTGGAGTTTATTTCACACCATGCAAATTTCTGTACATTGCAAAGCTTTTGAAACATAAATTTTCATTAATAAGTTCATTAATAAGCTCTCCCTCTCAGAACTAATCACCTTGATTACACATGCATGCCCTCACTCTTACAACAAAAATCACTTCATCCATCTTCTCTTTTCATGGGAAAAGTGAATGTTATTTTCTGACTGCTGTTTATACATAAGGTATATGGTATGAGTTCATTTCTCAAAACACACTTCACAAAGCTACAACAAATGCAATAGAAGGCTCTATCGGTTCCTACAAATGATATAAATTCAAATACTGCCACACAGATACTTAATGATACTGTTAAAAACAACAACACAGGAGGCTCTATATAGCCATATCAGGTTAAACTACTTTGCATGGAAAGACTGCCATTGCTGCTATCATTATTTCCTTGGTGGCCTAAGAGGACTTGGAAGCCTCCCCATTTGAAGCCAGAGCCTGACAGGAAAAGTCCTTCTTTCTGCTCCTCCAAAAAGCTGAAAGAATCCAGTTCTGCTTGGATATATAGAAAGAAAAAATCTAAGAGGAGCAGAAAATTAACACCAAAGTGATAGCACCTGAATGGGCACTGGCCCTATTTTAGTCCAAATTAATGAAGCAGCAGAAAAACACTTCCGTTAGCATCAAGTATCTTTAAGTCTCTTCCCCTTAACTTTTCTTTTGTATGTGAGTGGTGCGCATATCTGTATTCATCGACGTTCATATATGTGTAGATAAACATGTGTGCATGTGGAGGCCTACATGCACAAGAGCATCTACAAGAGCAATAAGCAGTTTTAACCGCTGAGCTCTCTCTCCAGTCCCTAAAGGTGTATTTTAGATGAAAATATAGTATAGCTGAATGCATTGAGCAGACATCAGACAGATCTCCAGTAATCATGTCTCATTGGTCTTTCACACACCTATATCTGAGTGACACGTTTCTGCCAATATAGCAACGCTGCCTTGCTTTATTTTACACCTTGAGACATCTTAAATCAGTCTAATTAGCTGACCCATCAGTAAGCAGTCAAACAATAATTACTTCCAGACTTCTAGACTATCATCTTCATTTAGGAAAAAAATAATACTGCTCAGGAGCCAGCAGAGTAATTGGGAAAAGTACAATGATGAGCAAACTACTCTAAGAAACCACCATTTATAGTGTTTCACACTTCACAAAAATGATTTAATAGTAAAATTCCTTCAAATATACCACCATTGAAAAGATTAAAAAACCTTAAATCTTATACATAAGGAATGTTTTTTCCTCAAAAGAAATCTTCCATATGGCCAATATTAACCATTACCTGATCTCCACACACTGATCTTGAACAGCAGCCAATAGCTTTCCATTGCTTGATGGGAGAAAAGAGAAAGGAATCCTGTTGTGAGTATTTGAGTCTTCAGCGTACATAGAATTACTTTACAATCAGTGTTTTAAAGTTTTATTTTAATTATCCATCATTTGACTTGAAAACTAAGTGAATGTTCAAGTACAGAAGCATAGAAAATCATTTGATACAGCTTAAATTATTATGTTCAAGCAACGGCCATATGTAACAATGGGAATTTAGTAAAAATCAAGAATAAAAGCCACAAGGACCCCAAAATTCATGTCTGTGTTTATATTTAGAAGAAAATGCTGAAAAAGCTTTAAGTAGATTTACACACACTTACTTTGCAAGTACCAAATGCCAGTTTATCTGCTTATTGACCAAGCGAACCAGTCCATCAGGAAGCAAAAACGGAGCAGGGCTGAAACCACAACGTATCAGCTAGCTTAAAATTGAGTTGTAAAAATCATAAATAAGCAAATAAGTATCTATGGAGGGGATTTTATAGTACAATATAAAATTTGAGTATCAGCAAACCTAAAGCCAAAAAGCTACTAATGTTATATCTGAAATTCGACCATGTACCTTTCTTTATTCTTCAGAAGACATGACGGTATGTCTAAAGGTTCACGTTATATGTTTTCAAGGAAAAAAACATTTAGAATGAACTTACACCAAATCTTTCCTGATGTGACTATAACTAACTCCAACAGCCAGAAGTTAGGTTCTGCTACCCATCACAATATGTCAATTAAAGATGGGTATTAGTGAAAAACAGAGAACGGAGATTTAATCAACACATTGAGAAAAGAAATAAAGTAGTCTATTGACCCCCAAGCTCACCTCTAGGATACTGATATAGGCTATCAGTTTAAATAGAGAGATTCGAAATGGGGGTTGTAAATGAAAGATAAACGTCTACAACAGTTGTAATAAAGAACAAGGACAACTCTCCCAGATGCAACACCTGGATGGCTTAGGCAAAGGTCTTACCTCACCTGGCTTTTCTCTGCTTCTGCCTCTAAGTCCTTTATTCATTCAAAACTCCCTCCTACCCCACAAAGACCTTAGTTACACAAAGGAATAGAATCTAATACCCCTCAGCGTCTGACAGCAGACATGTTGCCTACCTGTGTAGCCTACCTGGCAGGTAACTTGAATATTATACTTCTCCTGAGGATACTAGATAATAAGCCTGTTTGAATTAGGTTATTTTATGGAATGATGCTCCTGTGGACATGTTTTCTGTGCTGTATGGGGGAAGGGCACTTCCTATGCTTTACAGCTTGCTTCACTCTATAAAAGACTTGCTTCTTGTACCTGTCCACACCTGTGTGCAAAAAGCAATGGATGGAGCCCCCTAACATCTCCACATAAACAGGCCATTTGTTTTATGTTGGTGCCAATGAAGGGTTTTCATGGCTTTTAAAGGTTATGCAGTCAGAAACCAGAGAAGACTATATCACACTGTACATCCTCAAAAATCAAAACAAAACAAAAACAAATATAACACACACATATACACATACGCACACACAAATCAAAGGTCTCAATTTTAGAATTATCTTATCTCTAGAGCTGTTAAATTTAAGGTTAGGAGAAAGCAATGTGCAGCTGGTAAGACTATTTCTAAAAATCCCTATAAACATTGCTAAGTGCAGAACTATATCATCTTATCAGATTACTTATTTCCTTGTCCCTTTGAAGATGAAAATCATCATCATGCCTAAACATAACTCAACACTTAAAGAATTAAAAAGCACACGCAAGTAAAATCTGAAGACCTAATGCACAGCAACTCAACTATTGACCACAGAGCTGATGTAACAATAAGAACAAAAATGCTCTTAAGCAGATATACAAGACACAGCTCTAACCCAGGGGCATTTCCTGTGCGGTTGAGGGTTTGCCTGAATGTCTGCTATTCAAAACCGTAAATCATCAGAGGTCGATGATGTCTGTAAGAACTGAAGGCTCACCTGTACCAGATGTACTGTCGCAAAAATAATAGATGATCTGTAATAAAAAGAAACACTTGTTCTGTTACAGTCATGTGCAAACAATGCATAAAATGAGATCAATGTTATATACTATAACTTTTACAAGATCATGTTTGTTTATATTAAAGTCCAAGTTTGTATGTTATTCAAAACATTGAAATATTTCCCAACTACAAATTTTAAAAATGGTTTGAGATGTTAAATTTAACCTAAGAGGCTTTAATCAAACCATGACTAGGAATCATAGTAAACTGCTCTTTAAAACAAAATTATTTGTATAAAATATAAAATCTAAATCAAGATTTTAATTAAACTTTATAAATAAGTTATATACATATGTACATATATATATATATATATACATATATATCTGGAGAAGTCTGGGAAAAGTAAATTTCAAACACAGGTTTAAAACTATTTCACATCACACACACACACACACACACTCCTGTGCATGTAGCTAGGTATACAGCAAGGGAGAAAGTCTGAAGAAGAACATCTTCTCTAGGTTGTAAAATGAAGAATATTCAGACAGATGGTGATGGTTAATGCCTGTAATCCCAGCACTTGGGAGGCAGAGGCAGGTGGATCTCTGTGAGTTTGAGACCAGTCTGGTCTACAGAGTGAGTTCTAGGACAGTTAGAGTTACAACAGAGAAATCCTGTCTCAAAAAAGAAAAGAAATTCTATTATAATATGTGGTTATTTGTACTTTCAAATATTTCTACAATTATTTATATCAGCTATATTAATGTTCTAAATAAATCAAAACTTAATTTATGATAATGAAAACAGAATCTAGAAGATCTTATATAAAATCATAGTTACTCAAAGTTTTCAACTTCTTTGAATTGAATTTTCCTTTCATACAGAACTCAGATCCAGCATGAGGATGGCCTTAGAGGCAAGAACAACAGGTAGTCACATTCCTAAAAAAATGACGTGAGGGCTGGAGAGATGTTTCAGCGGTTACAAGCAGTCACTGCTCTTATAGAGAACCTGGGTTCAGTTCCCAGCACACACATGATGGCTCATAACTGGGCTCCTACACACATGGCCTCCTACACACACATGGTACACACACATACACTCAGTCTCATACACACACACACAGAGAGATACATATAATATGAAATAAATAAATATAAAAGCAGCACTTGCACTGTCAGTCTGGTAGAATTATATTAATCTATTAGTTAATATAATAAAGCCCTCATTTCAAAAAGGCCAGTGCTCAATTATTTTTCAGACTCCTTCTGGTTCATATGTAGAGTCTATCACTGGTTAAATGAAAGCCCAGCTTAATCAAATTTGTAAGTTGAACATTTTTGACCAGTTACATCTGAAACACTGTGTAAACCACTTACAATGGTCTCTCACAATCTTTTCAATGTCAACATCCACAGACTTTTTCAAGACTTACATGAGCTTACTCATCATTATCCCTCGTACAACAACATATCCATGTGTGGCGTGGGCCATAGTCTAGCACTAAGCTAGATTAAAGATATGTAAGACAACATGTATGCTAGCTACTTTCCATATCAGCAGTCTAAAAAAAAAAGCATTATTAAATCTCTAGGCTGTCAAAAATTGCAATTAAGAAACGAGAAAAATATGTCCACTCACATACGATACATAGAACATAGGATCTATTTACCTCTAATTGCCTTTGTGATGATGAATGATGCACCATGCTTTCGGTTACCTCTGGCCTACAATAAAAAAAAATTAAAAACTTACATTTGAAAATTTAATAATAATTACAACATGTAAATTTATACCTCTTTACTTATACCTGGAGACCTGAGTACCAGGATCAGAATTCTAAATTTTCTTACAGATTGAAAAGGTAGTAGGAGTAAGCGTGAGAATGGTGTTTCTAGGAAATAACCCCCAGGTAAGATTAGAAATGGTTTCCAAATCAAAATACCAGCAAAAGGACAAGGAAACACACGGGCAGAGCTGAGGAGTAGCTAAATGGTTGAGAACTTGCCTGCAATATGCAGGGCCCTGGGTTTGACCAGACAAAGGCCATACGAGTTGCCAAGTCAATACAGCTGTTTCAGTAGGCTACAGAGACCTAAAAGAAATTTTACTCAGAGGAAAAGTGGATATCTATTGTGTACCCATGGAGACAATGTTATTAACAAAACACAGATAGGTAATTACTACATTAAATAATTTGATTCCATAAACATAAATGGAATGTCGCTGTCTGTAGGAGAGAGAATAACAAATATTTCATATAGTGAAAAGATGCATTTAAGTACTACCAAGAATACAAAAGATAAAGACATCAGTAAGTACAGATGCACTATTCCTTAAGAAGCTCACTCAGCAAACATGAAGGAATCATCAAGAGGTAACTGGCACTATGGAGGGATATAAAAGCGAATCAGATACAGAGCTTATAGGTCAACATCTGTGGTGAACAGATGTAGAAATCAATAATGAAGAGAGACAATAGAGGGCAAAGTACGATGAAGTTCCCATGTAAGTTGACACTGTGCTGTTCTTTAAATCAATGTATAATGTTAAGCATTCTGAGACATTATTACACTTCAAAATGTTAGTTATATATCTTTATTCAACTAAAAGGCAGCAAACAACAGCCTCTTAATTTTGTAATCTACAAAACGTCCACATCATTCAGGAGAAAAAGAAATTAATAAAAACAGGATATGCAAATCGCTGCCTATACAAGACATAATTAAAGGCAAGAAGAATAAACACTCAGAAAAGATGGTAGAGGAGCTCAGTGGGTCAAACTTAAGAATCTTTAATAAAGGTCCTTTCTGATCAGGCTTCTTCCCCTGGGCCAAATACAGTAGTAGTATATTAGGCATTCGGTATGTCAAATAAGTGGGCTCTTGCTAGAAAACTAGAAACCTCGTAGTTCATAAGTTGGCAACACCTTAACTTCCTGTCTAGCAGAACTGGAGAATGGATGGAACTTCTTTCTCTTCACTACCTTGGTATTTCGCTCGGTCAACCTCTTCAGCTAGGTAATGAGAAACGTTCACAGGACACTTGTTTCTCCTCCACATCGAAAGTTCCCTAAAAACACTCATCTCAGGCTGGAGAGATGGCTTAGCAGTTAAGAGCTCTGGCTGCTCTTCCAAAGGACCCAGGGTTCAATTTCCAGCACCCGCATGGTGGCTCGGAATTGTATCTCCAATTCCGGGGGATCTGACACCCTCACAACACAGACATACACGCAGGCACAACACCAATGTGCACGAAATAAAAATAAATCATTTTTTTAAAACCCACTCATCTCTGAATACCCAGCAGACACACAGACACACACACACAGAGAGACAAAGAAGCAGAGAGACAGAGAGACAGAGAGACAGAGAGACAGAGAGAGAGAGAGAGATGTTAAGAAGACCTAGGGTCTTGGGAAAGTCTCCCGCCACAGATAACAAGATAGCAAAGAAAGTCGGAATGTGAAAAGGACTCCCTCCCTCTAGGAAAGAGGAGTGGCAATGACCTCCAGAGGCAGTGACACCCTGAATGGGGATCCACAGCCGAACTCGGGACGAGGCTGACTCCACAGACACCCCTCGGCAAGCCGCCTACCCAGCCGACCCGCCGTTGCCAGGCGACGGCACAGCTGCGGCCACCGCTCCGCTACGTGGCACTGCGACGTGGCTCTTCACGCAACACGCCCGCGCCGAGCCTTCCAGGAAGGCCAGGCTCACCTGCACTTCTGTCTCGGGTGGCCACTCGGTGTTGACTAGCAAGTCGTAGAGGATAGTCTCCTCATCGTCTGCAGAGCCGGGACTCGAAGCCGGCGTTGACTCGGAGGCCGCCATGTCGGCCGGGAACGGAGTGGCGGAGGGAGGGGCGCTACGGCATCCCACGCGGGTCAAACTTCCGGACGCGGCCGCTGATGATTGGAAGAAAGTTAAGCGAATTAATTGGCTGTCGCAAGGGGATACTAAAGTGCACCTTTCTGTGCGTAGAAGAATGACTGTTTCGTGTCCGCAATACGTCCTGGACTCGGTCCATTCTTTGCTCTTTTGTGCCCGAAATGAGTCGAGTCACTGAACCTTTCTTATCCAGACAGCGTCTACAAAAGACAAGGTGCAAGTACCTCCCAGAATGCTGGTGTCCAATTAGGTTTCCTTATCCCAATACAGTGGACTTTAAATACATCAAAGGATTATCCAGTTCAACGGATTAAAGTAATGACTGAATATCACAGGAAGGGTGTTTTTAGACACCTAGAAAACCCAGTGAGAGCTAGGGGATCTGATGGAAACTTCTGTAGCAAATAGACCTTATCAGCTATTTAAGAGAGGATGTCCTGGGAATCACTATACAACGTGGACTAGCCTCATAGTCAGTTCTCCGGCTGGAACCTCCGCGGTGCTCAGAGTACAGATACGTGCCATCAATGCCCAACCCTGGGCCTTCAACTATAGATAGAAATTGGATCCACTGGAGAAGGTCAGGAAACAATATTTCATTTACAGGGGAATGAGGTGAACAAAAGACATAGACAGAAAAAATAAGCTCAGAGGACAGACGGGTGAATAGAGAGAAGCCAAACTGAGAAAAGGTATTGAGGACAATAAAGATACTACAACTTGAGGACTCCTTAGAGGAAGGACTTACCTCATTTGTTCATTCACTCTTTCAACAAACGCCTCTCTGTGGAAGGCCCTTTATTGTAAGCAGAGCCAATTACGACCTGAAGGACTGCATGCGTTGCATTAAAAAGAAGCACAATCTCCCAAGATACCTTTCAGAAATTATACTGTACAATAACCATCTAAGTACATTAGGCAATGGTATAATTAAAAGGCACAACTAGAGCATGTCTAATGGTTCCCATTTCTCTCTAAGTTAAATTAACTCAAAGCCACATACCTTTTGCCTGTACCTTGTAGTCTCCCACCTTAACTTTTGCAGCACACATACTCCATTCAGCCTTGCTGTTTCTAGACACTAGATACACAGAAACATCAGGAACTTCAACAGAGATGTTCCTTGTGCAGGGAGGGTCTACCTGATACACTCTGGCTCCCTCATCTCCTTCAAGTTTTTCTTCAAATGCTACTCCCTTCCAAACTCCACCCTGCTGGTTCATGTTTAAATTTGCATCACCTTCCCCCTACTCCAGCTTCCCAACCTTCCCCAGGCCTGCCCAGTCTTTTTTTTTTTTTTTTGGACATAACAGTTGTCATCATCAGCTATGCTATATAATGTATAGTTTATTGTATTTGTGTCTGTCCTAATCCTCCAAATGTAAGCACTAGTCCTGCAACATGCACCACCACCTTGTATAATAAATAGACACAATTGCACTGTGTCGCCAGCTTTTATAGCAGTACCAAGTACAGAGGGGACAGATTTTATACATCTGTTGAATAAATGAAAATTTTTCAAAAATAACTTTTTTAAAACAATCTCTTTTTATGTTGTCCCAAGAAGCTTAGAATTTCTAATCTCACTTTATAGAGTGAAACTGCACCCCTTAAAAAGTAAGTGTACATACAACTTTTAGCAATTCCTCGAAGGAATACATAAAAGAAAAATAAATAAGAAAATCCTCCTACCAGACATGCTCTGAGCATATTGCAGATTGTTAAGTCCTCTTTGCCCTGCTCAAGTCCAGAGAGTTCTGGAATGATATGACAGATGAAAAGGGAGAAGATGGTAAGAGTATGCGTATCTGGAGAATTCCAAATGTGGAACTCTAGAATTGGAAAAAGAAGAGCCAATTATCAAAATTCAACTGAGTCAAAGAAACAAATTAAGTTAAAAACACACTGAGAGAAGGCTTGGGGGGCACAGGCCTCTAACCTGAGCGACTCAAGAAGCTGAGACAGGAGAATCACAAGTTCAAGGCTTGCCTGGGATATAGACTGAATTCACAGTCAGCCTAAGCAAATTAGTGAGAACCTATCTCAAAATATGAGCCTTTTAAGAGGACTATAGATAGAGCAGAGAGGTCAGTAGAGTGACTGCCTGGAGAGTCTGAGGCCCTGGACTCCATCTCCAATATAAAATGAACAAGCAAAAACAAAGACGACTGAGTATATGTAGCCAAATTGCCAACTGACTTATTTACGATTACTATATAGTTTTTGTTTTTCAATGAGGACACTTCTGGGAATAGCAATAAAGAGGTTGGAGAGATGGCTCAATGGTTAAGACCACTGGCCATCTCTCCATTCCAGAGGACAGGGGTTCCATTCCCAGCATACACGTGACTGCTCACAACCATCTGTAACTCCAGCCCAAGGGAACCCTATGGCATCCCCTGGCCTCAATGGGCACTGCAGGCATGTGGTGTGCAAACATACATTCAGGCAGACACTCCCATACGTAAAATAAAAATAAATAATATCTAAAAACAAAGACCATAAATAAATGGTTCTAGAATTTATACTAAGACAACAGGCACCAAAGAACTACTCAGAGTACACTGAGATGAAGACCATGTGGATCTTCAACAGTGGAAGTAAGGTAATGAGGGGATGCCGTTCATAAAAACACCACTCTCTTCTCCGCCCCCCATGCTTCATTGTGTCAACTATCATTTCTCTCTATCCATGACTCTTACTGCTCTAAGGGTTTGTTTCATCTGAGCTTCTCCCGCTCCTCAAGTCATGCAATTCTAAGGAAGCCATTGATCTCAAAAAAATCTGTCTCCTTTAGTGAAGAGAACTCCATTACCATAACTCCAAGCATTGAGTAGACAATGTTTACTTGGGATTTTTTAAATTAAAAATGGAGGAAATGCTTCTTGTTTCGTGGATGTCATAGAATTTGAAAATATAAATTGAGGGTTACCAGTAGCCATCTTGTATGTGCTATATTGGGAAAACCGGTAGGTGAGAGATCTATGAAACTGAATATTGAGAAAAGGAAAGGGAAGGAGGTGAGACTTCCCTTGATAGGAGTATTCCTGAGACAGACAACAACTGTGTGCTTCTATATTCCCATTTCTTCTTATGGTTAAGCTCATTCCAGCTGACATTCTATACATCAAAACCATCTCTCATGATGAACAGACAGAAACTTAGGCTTGAGACCTGAGCTTCTATTCACAGATGGAAACTAAACTTACAAAACTTTATGATCACAACAGAGCAATGTTCAACCAGTGTTTGAGCCAGGCACAGGGGCTAACATTTGTAATCCTAACACTAGGAAGGCTGAGATAGAAGGATCCTCCTGCATTCAAAACCAGCCCGGGCTACATAGTGAACTTTAAAAAACAAACAAACATGATTTTTGAGATCTCTGTGTCTCTGTCTTCAAAGGGACAGCACATGGAAGAGATTTATATGACAAAGGATAATCAAATACTGTAGGGAGAGCATGTTATGGAAGTTTATTTTTAGTTATGCATAAAATAATTGTTTCATGCATTGTTGGGCGAGGGTTTGCCTAGATCTTGCATTTTGTATTGTCTGCAGTCTTTGGATTAATGTGGGAGATGTTTGATTGCTCAGGATCTGCTCGTGCTATTAGTAGAACACTTGAGGAGTTCTAAATCAATAAAAAAATTAAAAAAAAATAAAAAAAAAAAAACACCTGAGCTCAGATGCACAAGGTTCCACTATCCAGACCAGGATGGCGGTTTCCTCTGCTGAAGTCTGGAAGCAATTTCACCTATGATTATGCCTCCTTGTCTCCTTGGTAAGACTTCACAGTAGGTATATTACTACAAGAGCATTCTGTTGATGGAAGGAGTAAATGAACAGCTTGGAATGACCTGGAGTACTGTACCAACATGTAGGGATACATTGCCATAAGCCTACTAGGTTGGAGGGAAACAAAGCATAGTATATAAGAATATATTTGCTGTGTGCTATTGTAGTCATCTAATCAATGATATCATGCAGCTAGTCTTATGACTTGTCTGCAAATTCTTATGTTAACAGACTCTGGAATAGAGTGTTATTAAGAGGTAGGGTTCAGAAAAGATGATTAAGGTGGCTGGAGAGAAGCTCAATGGGCAGGAGTGCTTGCTGCATGACATTAAGGACCTGTGACCTTAAGGATGCAGCACAAACTTAAAACAGAAAGCTAGCAATGGTTGCACAAGGGCAAAGACAGGAGGATCCCTGGGACCAGTCACTGCCCTAGGTCCAATTTCACTGAGAGATCCTGTCTCAAGAGAATAAGGCTGAGAGTGATAGGGCAGGACACCCAGTGTGCCCCTCTGTCTCCATGTGTGTACACACACATGCACATACACCACTCTCATAGGCACATGTGTGCGCATGCACACACACACACACACACACACACACACACACACACATACACACACAAAACAATTAAGGGATCGTTTCATCCCGTCTACCTTGTAAGAACACAGGAAGAAAGTGCTATATATGTGGAAGACAGTTCTCACCAGATGACAAATCTTTCTGTGCTGTGATCTTGGACTTCTCAGCCTCGAGAACTGTCAGCAATTAATATCTTTTATTTAGAAAATAGTCCGCTTTAGGTATTTTATTGTAGCAACCCAAGGGACTAAGGGTAGACCTACAATTTGGAGATATTTAAAATCACAAATAAATCATTTTTAAAGAGAAGATTATTGCAGATACTAAACATGAGTTGTAACTCACTGAAGAACTTATGGAAATAAGACCAATAAAAACTGAGACAGTTACCCAATAGGCATCACCCTCACAGCTGTACTTGGGTACATATGTTCTTGCTCTGCTCCATATTGAAAGATGCACGGGAAGAAACTGAAGCTCTGTATCGCTCATATACGGAAGATGGTTCAAATTATTATGAGAAGGCACTGTGGCGTGTTCATCAGGAGAGTGGTGATCTATCCTTACATAAGCTTTTGACGGAGAAGGAAAAAGGGAGCTAGAAAAGGAATATTTCCCCACATCCTTCTACCCTAATCACACATCAAGCACACCTCAAATAAACTAAAACGTGATTAGTAAGTATTAACTTTGCTGACGGCCATTCTCATTTATACCTTATAACCAGACAGAAATTGCTTAACAATGTCTCAGAAAGTGAATAATTTCTCCTAATCCTTCCATGTAGAGCTATCACTGAGACTCATTTCACATCCGCTCAGCTTTTTTGTCGGCTTTTATCAGCTAAGAGGCCCATTAAGCTAAAAGCCATTAATGACTCAGCATTTAACCCTTTTATTTTTCTCCTTATTAGACACCAAGGAAATTGGTTTGTCACGTGGAGTTCCTTCCATTTGAAATTTGAAATTGTGTAATAAAATCGAGTCTAGGAATTTAACTCCTACCCACCCTAGCTGCCGCGTATTTCTACCTGAGTGGATGGTGCACAGGTTTTTTACGAAGTGTATAGATTGTAATCACAATAATAAAAGCATATTGAGAGTCATTCAAGAAATTATTTTTTTTCTCCAAAAGCCTAAAGATTCCAGTCAAGCCCTCCATAAATACTATAAAACTGCCATAATATCTCTTGGCAGCTAAAATAATGTCATAAAGTTCTGGCATAACTTGAGCCAAGAAGAAATCCCCAGCCTTGGAGCTTGTCTCCTCTCATCCACTATACTTTCCAATAGGACACCTCTTCCTCCCTGTTCATCTTTCAGAAAGCAAATGGAATGATCACGGAAGAACGGCCCTTCCCAGAGTCACATGCGGTCGCAAGTGCAACAGTTAGCATGTGCTGTTCAGCGCTGCTTCCCAGCTGCCTGGCCGTTACTGGCTCTCAATATAGGTGTACTTTATAGAATTTTCTCATTCCCCAAGTCTCTGCTGGGATGGGCAGACTGGCACTTGGGAATGAAGCCTAGAAATCCAAAGTGGACAGAAATCCAATTTCACAACAGAGCAAAATCCACTCATGGTTCTCCAGATTTGAGTCCTGTGCATTGTTTCATAGGACGGCAAAACATCACAGAAAAAGCATGATAAAAATCACACTCACGTGATAGAGAGATAAATCGTACCATTATGATGACAAGGAGTAGGTATATGTATTAAAAAAAGACATAAAATGTATTGGTAAATTAACAGTCGGATTCCCAGGTGTAAGTATGAGTGTCCATCATAAAATTCTTTTAACTTTGTTATACGTGAAAACTTGAAAATAAAATGCTGGAAAGGGGTAAACCTAACAACATTAGGGATAGGGGAGATGAGTCTGCTGAATGGCTAGGATAATGATCTCTTTGGGGTTGAGAGGATGTGCAGGCTCTAAATTACTTCCTATCTGATGAGAAAATAAACAGTTAATCATCTATTTCCTACAGAAGAAAAAATGCAACATGCATCTCCCGAAACATGGAATGGCGTATGAGAAATAAAGAAGGTATATCAGTTTGAACAGGGTGTGACAGAATACACTAATATAAAGTAGGATAAAATAAAACTACTCTTGGAATTTTGATGGAAATCATTAAGTAATCTTTAAACTTACAATGTCTCTCTCTCAAAAACAAACAACTCTATCAAAAATCAAAATAACAACAACAAAAAACAATAACACACACACACACACACACACACACACACACACACACACACAAATGCCAAGACAAAAAGCCCACAAACAAGTTTATTTGCTTTGGTCAGCTACTCCTGGGCATGCAGGCTGCCCTGGAGTACGATTCGTATACCAACTGGCATTCCAATGCAGAAAATTTTCCCTTTGCTGATAGTCATGGTATGGTATCAAATGCTAGTAGATTCTTAAAAGAAGTCTTTTTTTTTTTCTTTCTTAATTCTTTCTCTCTTTCTATTTATTTATTTATTTATTTATTTATTTATTTATTTATTTATTTTTATTTCATAAGCTTCTGCAGTGCTGCAGATCGAGTCTAGGAGCTTCATGTTCATTCATTTTATTCATTTCTAAAGTTCCAGTATTGTTTCTATATTGTAGCTTTTACTCTGTGTATTTGGAAAAGCCTTTTAAAATGTGTTGTCTGACAGCTTGCCTGAAAAGAAGCTCACAAGTTGTCTTATTTCAACCTGCTGACTAGTCACAAGTCTGGTTAACACACAGACGATGCAATCAGTGTCACAGGGACATAGGAGGCACAGTGGGTGAGGACATTGGAAGGAGAAAGCAAACCGCAGCTTTCATGTGCTGATATAAAAGAGTTTTCTACAGCAAGTGATGGAAAAGGGAGACATGAGCAGATTTTGGGATGCTGGGATTTAGAACATCTGTCAGGTACACACTCTCTTCTTAAGTATGCAAAGCCTCCAAGCCATGTTCTCCCTCTCAGACTCGACTGCAGCACGATTTTGCTGGAGGTCATCAGCATTACTCACAGGGGCTGATGAGCCTGCAAGATGGTGAGCCAGGGAGACCAACCATGGGCATGGAAGAGAGAGAGCATAGTTCTGCCTGCCTGCCAGTCAGCACCAAGCCATAAATAATGGCCCTGGCAGGCTTACTTATAATGAGACCGACAGTTAGTGAGATCTCTTTTTCTGCTTTACAGTCCCTCTGCAACTCTTCCGGGCTGCCCTTTGTCTCCCTTCCTCCATATATCTGGAGTGAAGGACTTTATGGCCACTTCTTCGGGGGATACAGAGTTATAGATCTCTGGATTTATGTGTGTTTGCCAGGCCCCCTCTGGTCCCTGTACCATAAGGTGAATGCTAGGGCAGGGAGAATGATGTTGCATTTTAATAGATCTGGGCCAGTTTCTGACAGCTTATTTTGACAAATGCATAAAATTCAATGATTGTTGCTCAGCTCAGAAGATGGAAGAAATACAGTGTGTTAAGAAAATAAGGAAGAAAGAAAAAGAAGGAAGGAAGGAAGAAAGAGGAGGTTTAATGCCACCCTCTCTCTGTATTCAAATTGCTCTGAGTCAGGTAAATTGTGAAAAACACGGAAAAAATAAGCCAACAAATGTAATGACAATAGATGGTTGAAAAATAGCAAGATTTATTCAAGAGCATGTTGTGCATCAGTCTCTTTCCACAATGGAAGGATTACTGCTTGTAATTGAGCACAACAGGGAGTCTGTTAGGGAAGTGAGGGTATATGATAGCCCACAGAAGATAACCTAGAAGGATCTTTTATTTAACAGTTTATACCAACTGCTTGTATAGTTCCCTTCAACATTAAAAGAGTCTGTGCTGAGTGACCCACTATGTCTGTGGGTCTATGCCCACTATGCCAGTCTGCTTTGTTCTCTAAGGTGGCTTGCTTTATGAGGAAGGCAGAGAATGTGCCAACAGACCTAGCATGACATTACAAGAGCCCAGCTGTGTGTGGATAATGGAGGAGGCCTTTGGCAAACTGACATCACAAGTCATGTGACTGAATGGCCCTTTAAAACTGACCTCCAGCTCCAGTCGGACCATTAGATGGATGGTTACATCCCTGCCAGTGATAATCACTGAAAGAGGGATTGAAGCAGAACTGCCCAGCCAAGCTGCTCCTGAATTCCCGTTCCATAGAGACTGTGAGCAATGATAAACACATATTGCTTTAAACGACTGTATCTGGAGGCGACTTGTTTTGTAGCAATAAATAACAAGTGGAGGTCCGTAAAATAAAAAGTAGTTTTGGCTTTGTAGGACAGAAATCTCAAAATGAAGAGCGATGCTTATTTTTTTTCTATGAGAAATATGCAATCATAATTTTGGGCTGGCATGGTGCTCCATGGTATCTGTGACTCAGGCTATGTCTCTCCTGTTGTAGTGACTACTCCATGCAGGGCTCCCTTTACATGGTGCAATATGTCCATTATATCCCATTTCTAGCCAAGAGGAAGGAAGAAGACAAAAAAGCACGTACCACCTTAAGGTACCTTAAAGGTATTTCCCAGCAGTCTCTCAGAACACTGCTGTTTATACATCACTGGGCAGAACAGATGCATATATCCGTATCTAGCTACTAGGAATAGCGGACTGAAAAGCAGGATCTTTTTCAAGGGTAGCCTTGTGTATAGTCCAAATTTAAAGCAAAATGAGAAATAAACATTGGAGTAACAATTTCAGCCAGGTGCTAGCTTAACTGAATCTGATTGATAATTAGGAGATTACCAGGACAATAGATAGGTATTATTATTATTAGAAGATACTTATTAACATGCCCAGTGAGTTATAGAAGATAGTTTTCTTATAAATGGCCTTAAACTCTTTGCCATTGATTATACTGCATTGGGGTATATTTGAACATATCTCCAGATAATGCATTTACTAATAGCTGTGTGTGTGTGTGTGTGCGCGCGCCCCTGTATAATCATTGTGCCAGCAACCTGACGCTCTGACAGGATGTCTGATTTCTATAGCTGAAAAGGCCTGCTTTGTAGATGTAAATAGTTGCTGCCCTCCCAGTTCTCAATGTAAAACTTGCTGATAAAGAGGTCATGTGGGTACTCCACCAGCCCAGAGGCAGCATTAGTTGCAGCCTGGCCTCTACTATTGTCTTGTAGCTACCCCACTATAGATGTGGACATGGTTCGGCAGGTTTGGCCTGGCCTCTTTTGTGTTGGAGGGTCAATCCACTATAAACGTGGACATGCTGGGATAGCCAAAGGTTTAGGAAGAGTAAAACTATTGTATCTTTTTCATCACGCAAATAGGCTTCTAAGAGAGAGCAAGAAATGGCCTTTTAAGATAATATAACACCTGGGACCAAAAGAAAAGAGGAAGTAAGCAAAGAGGTTGGAAGATGGCCTGCTGGGCTCTCTGCTGAGGTCTTTCAGGCTTGAATGTAAGCATGTCTCATATTAATTTATTTAATGTAATGCTGGATTAAATAAAGGGCTACAACACTGAGAGGTAGAATGTATTTCTGCCCTTGATCCAGGAATAAAGGTTGGTTGTATGACCAGTAGAATTCGTTTGAAATGACATTGTACAGGCTCAAGAGATATGCAGTCTCTATTTAGGGAACACATCTTGGTAGCACCCAGTTAGCAAGTAGTAAGTCTTTCATCCCTGGTATTTATCCTGCTGTGAGAAGGTCCAAGCTGATCACATGCAGAGATCAAGGCCACAAAACAGAATCCACAGAGTGGTCCTCTCACACTCCCAGCCTACCCAAGACAACATCTAAATGCAACAGCATGAAGGACCCTAGGAATGCCACATAGAGCAGAAGAACTACCCAGCCAAAGCCCTGACTCCATCTTTGACCTAAAGAATCATGAGCTAAAGGAACTGCTTGTTATATTAAGCCACTAAGTTTTGGGTGGATGTTACACTGGCTAGATATCAAGAACTGGAAAGGAAGGCTATTCTTGTTGGGGGGACAGCATACTGAAGACAATACACAGTGCTGCATGACAACCTAGCGTATGCAATGGATTCTACACAGTTTGATAGGCTGGAAAGTAAAATTTACGGAAGATAGTGCAATGACCGATGATAAGTCCGGAGGGGAGGCTGGAAGTGGAGGACTTGGTATGTGTCATTCTCACAAACACGGACTTGAGAGTCCCATCTATCAAGGCTGAGGGAAGGTCAAGATTCAATACGAACAGCAAGAACTCCCTGGGTCCTTTTTTTCATCAATACATGGATCTAGGGACAATTTTCATCGACAGAGTTTAATTGGGAGAAGATTGCTATTATCTGCTATTATCTTATGGGATGACAGATGGGTTTGTATCTGTGGATAGGGTCTCAGGGGGAATGTGTGGAAGAAATTTTCTACTGGGACTTCTTTTAAATGAAAACAGCATCGTTCTCTTGCTGTTTCCTTCTTGGCTAAATCTTTAGGAACTCGGCAGCTTGTTTTCCTGATCCAAGAAGGAACTGAAAATAGGAACTAGGGAGAGAGCTAATAACTTATAAAAGGAATAGCAAACGACTGGCTTGGTTTATATTTCCTAGGCTGGTCCAGAGCCACAGCTCCCACAAGATGTGGCACACTTTCTTTTTTTCTTATTTTGTTTGTTTTGTTTTTGTTTTCAGTTGTGAAGAAAAGAGCAAATATTTAAGAATTATTTTTAATGGTACTTTCACAACTCAAGCCACATGATGAGTTTTCTTAGTCTGTTGAACAGCTAACAAAAATTTTTTTAAATGGCTTAATTAATGGAAAGAGTTTCAAGCCACAAAAAGTCTTGAGGGGTCTGTGAGGTGGCTTAGCCTATAAAGGTGTTTGCTGCCAAGTCTGACAAACTGAGTTCAATTCCCTAGACCTACTTTATGGAAGGAAAGACCAAATCCTGCAAGTTCTCCTCTACACACACAAGCCATGGCATGCCCTCCCACAATTAGTACATAAATAAATGTTTTTAAAATGAAATAACATGAAATATAGATTTCAAGGAGATAAGACCTGAACTGGTAGCTTAACTCATCATCATCATGATGAAGAATCTGGTCTTCTCTTATATTCTACTTAAACAACCTTATTGGTAGTCTCTATCTATCTATCTATCTATCTATCTACTTATTTATTTATTTTCTGTATGGTGTCAGTGTTTCAGGAGGAAAAAATAAATAAATTCTGGTCAGATCTTCATCTTCCATGAGACATTTCTGGAAGGTCCAGTCCGGAAATACATTTACCTCTCTGGCCAGAACTGGGTCTCAAGACTCTCTTGGTACAAAGGAGTCTGGGAAGATTTTTGTTTGTTTGTTTTGCTGGTTTTTGTTGTTGTTGTTGTTGTTTTCCTTCCCAACCTCTACAGTGAAGAATGGAAGAGGAGAAGAAGACGATCATGGTTTGAATGTAGCCCCACCAAATTCAGGTATCCATCAATGTGATAGTATTAAGAGTCAGGGCCTTTAAAAGGAAAATATATTTTTCCCTTATGAATGTGATTAAGGCCTTACAAAAGAGGTTTCATGCAGCACTGGGGTCTTGCCCTTCCACCTTCTGTCAAGTAAGGATGTAGTATTCAAAATGGCATCTCTGAAGCAGAGACTGAATCCTCACCAATGGACAAACATGCCAACACCTAAATCTTGGATTTCTCAGCCTACAGAATGGTGAGGAACAATCTTTTGTTACTTATAGACTATCCAGTCCCTGGTATTTTGTTATTTAAATACAAATGAACTAAAGTACACTTTTTGTGGCTTGTGGTGGCCAATCAAGGGTGTTTCACGTGGTCTAATCTCTATGAACTGACCTGGATATCTGAAGGTCATTTCTCCTAGGCTGGCCTTTGCAAAAACCATCTGTTCCATAATGGAACATAGCTTACTCAACAAATACTTAAAACAGCCTGCCCGATGCATGATGATACAGTAAAATTTCATACATGATTAATGTATCCAAAAGACCCAATTACATCAACTATGAGGTTATTGTGAGGATAAGACTACATTTGGAGTTTGGAGAGTCCAGTAGAACATCTTTTCTGCCTATCTTCCACTTGGCATCACCTATGGTGCCTGTACTCTTGCTAACTGGGTTTGTGAGATCAGGCAGAGATACTAGAAATCCCCTTCTGTAGACACATTTAATCTGCATTTTCTTGGTAGACTATACCAGTAAGAAACTGGTCCTTTGTTTTCTGGTTTGATGAAAAAAAAATTGCAAGGTACATCTCTACCTGTTTTTTTCATACTCACCAACTAAAAAACCAGGCACACAGCCAGTCGGTGGTGCCACACGCCTGTAATCCCAGCACTTGGGAGGCAGAGACAGGTGGACCTCTGTGAGTGTGAGGCCAGTCTGGTTTACAGAGTGAGTTTTAGGACAGCTAGAGTTACAACAGATAGAAACTCTGTCTTGAAAACCCAAAAACCAAGCCAAACAAACAACCAAACAAAAAACAGGCACACTGCACTCATTTGAATTCTTGAAGGCACTGCAACACACACACACACACACACACACACACACACACACACACGACGTACTTATAATTAGAGCACTATACTAAATGAGCTCAACCTGATAAGACATAAATGTAAATTATCTATTACCTTGAAATATACCCTATATGTCTTTATTTTCCTTAAAATAAAAAAATATATTATTGTTGTACATGTGCATGCATGCCATAGTGCATATGTGGGGGTCAGAGGGCAACTGTGTGGAGTCCATTCTCTCCTTCTACTTTTAGCTGATTTTCCTGATCTGCTGACTGTGAGCACCATGACATGGGCACCATGTCTTTCCTGACCTAAATGAAATCCTTAGCCTACTTCTAAAGTTTTTCTGCTCATTTTCAACCAAAGAAGTTTGTTTGCTTGTTTGTTTTGTTACTTTAATCACAATCATAACCGTGGCCTTACTTCTGTAATTATGCTATCTGACTTAACTAGGTATGGTTAAGAAGGTTTTTATTGTAGATATGAGGCAGAAAACAGCCAGAGGCATTTGGAAGAGTCCAGACTGAACATTGCTAACAGATTAGACCAGGCCACAGGGTGGAGGGAGTTGGGAGAGATGAATGGACACGACATAGAGACAAGAGATGGGTCCAAGAGAGAAGAACCAAGAGAACATGTGGCCTAAATGGCTGGGTTACATAGGAAAGAGAAGCTGGGGGAAGGGAAGCTAAGCTCAGAGCCTGGAGAGGTCTAGGGTAAAGGGCAAGGATGAGAAGTGCTGAGAGGAGCCAGGACTCTGGAACAGGTATTTGTAATGCTGAGAAAGCCTGGCTTCCAGCTTTGATATGTTAACAGGCACCTCAGTTAGCCTGTAACTAGTTTGTTTTGCTGGAAACTAATGTGTTCTATTTCTGAGTTTTTGGTCACTTGGACTATCTTTTGAAAAACTTGTTTTAAAAATTATGATGTATATTCCATTTCAGAGTTGTGAACACCTTGACCCCTAATCACTAGTTTCTGATTGGTTAAAAATTATAAACTGATTTTTGTTTATGTTGACACAAAATGTTTATGATTTTCAATCTTAAATAGTTTGTAAAAATTTGAGTCGTGGTCATAGCTCTGAACTTCCATTTCAGACTACGTCCCTGACCAGTCCAGCTGTTTTCTTGTTTTGTTTTTTTGTATGAACTCAATAAGATTTTCTTTTCTTTCAACAAGCTGTGTGTTGGTGTATAATGGAGCATTAGGGCTCCATTAACACCTTGAAGCATTATTGCATTCACTTTGTGTATTTTATTTAATCCTCATCACAAGCTGACTATATCTATACATTATGACATATCCGTTCATGTTAATACTCATCTCTATTTTACAGATGAATGAACTGGAGCTCAGAGAACTTGTATCTTTTTAAGATGACACAGCTAGCCTGTGGTAGAGCTAGAATTCAAACCCAGGATGCCTGTCTCTCAAATCTGTACTTCTACCCTACCTTGCCTAACGGTGTCCTATTTCTCCCCAATTTCTGGGACAGGTTACCATTTCTCCTCGATTTCTGGGACAGGCTACAGAAAGGACAGAATGGTCCCTGGAATTAGGCAGACCCAAGCTGCCACTTAGTAGTAGCTCTGCGGCATTACATAAACTATTAACTTTCCCGAATCTTGGATGTACATCTGAGGATTCTAGCTAACCCAGTATAGTTTGGGGAGGAGCCATCACTCCTTTACTGACACATCTCTCTGAAAAGGGAAGGGACTTAAAAACAGCTTGGAAGTCAAACCTGAAAGTACCAATGCTACATTAAACACAGTTGAAGGAAAGAAAGGAAAACTACATTACTAAATTTTTTTCCCATTAAAAATATTTAACAGGTTCTATAGGTGACAGGCACTGGCTGGTCTTGCTTGGCTGGACAATGAATTCAGTACTTTCTCAAGTCATTCCCAAACAGTTTGGCCCTGTTCATCCTTGTGAGATTGAGGCTAGAGGGAAAAATTTGGGGGTCAGGACAGCCTGGCCCTTAGTTTGAGAATCGTGACTTCCTTATCTGAGGGAAAGTGAACCTAATGGCACACGACTTCCTAATAAGTCTAAAGATAGCCAATAATGACCAAACCAGGCTCTTAAGGAGAGCAAAGTCCAGCAGCCCGGCAGCTTTCTTCCTCGGAACCTTTCTCCCGGGTTACCGTCCCCGCCCGGAATCGGAGCACCTAAGGGCGCACGCCGGAAGCCGGCGCCGCCGAAGACCCGGCGTGTCTGTCTGGAGGGAGGGAGCGACCGAGCCAGCAGAGGAAGAGTGCGCAGGCTGCAGACGAGTGCGCGAAGATGGCGGCCTTCTCCGGTGCGTGGTGGGAAACTGAGGGGTTGCGAGCGGCTCGCCTCGACCCACGGGGAGCTGCGGGGTAGCGCTGTTGTGGCGGTGGGGTGGGTGGGGAGGCGGGAGACCAGAGAGCTGCCGCCCTCCGGGGACCCGCGTTGTGGGGCTGGGGCGGCCGGTTCCCGCCGACTATTTTCCCTCGGGAGCTGCCTCTGAATCTTCGCCGAGCAGCTTTTCCCTCCACCCTTCAGCCTCCGGCCTTCCCGCCTTGCATACCCACCTGCCAAACCCGGGCCGCGGCCTCTGCCCGGCCTCCAGCCTCTCTGACGTGGCAGCGACTTTTGGGGAACCTTTTTCTGCCCCGCGACATATCTGGTCCTGACCAGGCTGAGCAGCAGCTGAGCAGCAGCTGAGCGTGAGGAAGGGGGCATTTGGGGAAAAATGATTTTGTCCTGCTTGGTCCCACCCTCACCCCCAGGCCTTTCTTAGAACGTTGAGTGCCAAAGATAAAGGAAATGATTTTTTTTTTCTCTTACGGACACACTATAACTTTTGAGAATTAGTTACTTGCTTTGTGATACCAAGCAGGATTTGGGATAGGGTATTGAAACCCATCAGTTGATGTTTCTTTCTTTCTTAGTCAACCTTTCTTTACGAGCCCACGGTTTTGCAAAATCCAACCAGCCCTAAATATACTGAATATGATCCATCTATCTGTATATATACACATAAGTGTGTGTGTGTATAATATATAAATATATACGTATCAATGAACAGATCAAATTAGATGTACTATCTTTTCATATTATTAAACTTTGTAAACGACAACATTATACTATATATTTTTTTCTACTTTCTCCTGAAAGAACATCTGGAATTCCATATCTCATACAGGGGAAAGCATTTCTGTTAAAGCCATGTCTCCTTAGAGGAATTTTCTCACTTAACACAATTTTAGACCCAAATTCTGTCAGGTAGTTGAAGGTTGTCATTTTATAGGCATACATCTTTGGGTGAAATGCACAAATTTTAGGACAAACGATATTCGGATATGAACAAGAGTAGAATGAAAGAATTTGAACTACCTATTTCCCCTTAAAATGTTAAATATTACATTTTTTTAAAAAACAAGGTTTATATAGAAAACATACCCAGCACATGAACAGGATCCAGCAAGAAAGTGTCTAGAATCTGCTAAAAGTCATCCATGGTTGTTGCATGTAATGGTCTTGCAAGCAGCGTAAGCCTGCGATGTTCTGTGTGTAGCATATTTAAGACCATCACTTTCTTTTTGAATTTTGTTTGTATTTTGGTGGCAGGGAAATGGGTGTTCCCAAGTGGAGTTAAGGTCAACTTGCTGAAGTTGGTCCTCTCCTACCATGTGGGGCCAGGAGCTTGGATTCATGTCTTTAGGCTTGGAAGCAAATGCTTTAAGCTACTGAGCCTGGCCCATCATTCCTTTTTTTTTTCTCCCCCAGTAGTTTGCATTCTAGGAGACAGAATATAACTATACTCGTAACGGACATAGTTGTTAGGCAGGTCAGTCTAGTTGTTCATCTTTAGGGCTTAATTAGTTTATCTGTGAAAGGGAAGGTTAAGTAATCTACCTGAACTATAATTGATTTCACTTGTGACCATGTGCTAATGACACTGTGCCTGTGGTATCATAGTATTACGTCCCATTTTCTGCAGAGAAAACAGATTTATAGGTTTGTCCTAATAAATATATGTTTGTTCTAATAACGAGACCTTGTATTGGACTCAAATGTGTCTCCAAAACTCAACCCTCTCAGCAATACCTTGTGAAGATCCAACATAAGAACCAATTTCAAAGCCTATCTCCAGTTCTATGAAAGCAGCTTTAAGAGAATATGATTTATTAATAGGTTTGATTATTAAAATGACTTTTTTGTTTTCAGAGATGGGCGTTATGCCTGAAATTGCACAAGCTGTGGAAGAAATGGATTGGCTGTAAGTGTATGAACTCACGTGCATTTGTGACAGATACGCTTTCTAATGTGAACAGTCATTTTTATCACGTATATTTCTATCTAGCTGAGTAAGTGAAAATCAGTTCATGGCGATTCTTTAAATCATGGAATGTTTCCTTTGGACTTTTAATTCTAGCTGAAAAAAAAAATGGTTGGATTGCAATTTCTTTTAGGTTGATTTAACATGACTTAATTAGCCTAGATGATTCTCTATTTTTAACTAACTACAATTCTTCAAATGTGATTCTTTTAGTCTACCAACTGATATCCAGGCCGAATCTATCCCATTGATTCTAGGCGGAGGTGATGTACTTATGGTATGTTTACATTTAATAAGGTGGTTGAGGGTTGGGGGAACACACGTTCTGGAACTGTGTGTCTCACTTTAAGAAATCTCAGAAGCTTAAGAATAGAATTATTTTACCAAATTAATTTTACTCATTCACTAGCATTCTTAATATATGGTCTTAATAATGTGGTTAGAGTGTTCTATAGACGCTGTAGAGATGGATAGGCTTGGAGTGATTTTTCAGTTTTTATTGCAGAAGAATTGTGGGCAGTAGCATAAATATGTGTTCCTGGGGTGGTAATATAACTTGTGGTACAGTGGAAAATATACATTGAGTCAGATTGGATTCTTTTCTCAAGTTAAGTAATGTGTGCATTTGCTGACATGAGGAGGATGGAAAGTCATTAAGTAAGTATAGGTTAGAATTATGATTTTGCAAAGAACTGGTTGTATAACAGGTTGTAGTATAGGTCTGTAGGGCTAGATACTCTTAGGATACTCTAATAATTAGATTAAAAAGACATGGGCGTTAGTTGGATGGTAGTAATGGGAAAAGAAAGAGGAGGGCAGATTCTTAATTGGGAGAGTTGACCTGAATGACCTGAATCAGAGTTGAGTGAGGCAGTTTGAGTAATCCTTGAGGCACTAGCTAAATGGTAAAGTATTTCTATATGGTAAGTATGATAAGTTTGATCTCTTTAATTCACAATTTGAATTAATTTTCCCTCCTATACAGGCTGCAGAAACAGGAAGTGGAAAAACTGGCGTAAGTAATATTTTTCAATTTAATTAAAATCTGAATTTTAAAGTATATTTGAACAGTAGCTTTTATTTGGAAATATTTAAAACAATCCCCTCCGATATGCAAGAGATGATGGTTTGCCATTGTCTTGGTTAGGGTTACCATTGTGATGAAACATCATGACCAGAGCAAGTTGGAAAGGAAAGGGTTTATTTGGCTCTATATCCTATATCACAGTCCATTAAGGGAAGCCATGCAGGAGCCCAAACCCAAACCCACCAGAATTCTGGAGGCAGGACCGGATGTAGAGGCCACAGAGGAGTGCTGCTTGCAGGCTTCCTCTTTATGGCTTGCTCAGCCTGCTTTCTTACAGAACCCAGGACCACCAGTTCAGGGTGGCACACAATGAACTGGGCCCTCCCATATCACTACTTAAGAAAATGCCCTGCAGGTCTTCCTACAGGCTGATCTTATAAAACTAGCCAGCATGACCATTCAAGGTAATACTTCTTTTGTTGACAAATTGTGAAAGTGTATAAAGAGTATGGTCTTAAGAATGTAGTTTTAAAGACTTCTTGCAGAAAGAAGCACAGATCCTTCAGAATTTTAATGCTATGTAAAAGATTGCACCCAGAATATGTTTCCATATTGGCCTAGACTAGAGAAGCAGTCTGAGTAGATGGTATTTTCCTGCTTTGCTTCATGTTCTTCATTTTTAAGGTCCTCATTGTTTACATTTCAGGCCATCAGCTGGCTTCTATCTGTCAACTCTTGATTATTGATTGGTATCTAGATTTGAGTAAATGAAATGAGATCAGCCATCTGGATAATATATAATGTATACACAAAGCCTTGGCCATTATACTGACTAGTATCACTAGTATCTGACTACTAACATAGAAAATGTGTTTCTTTGACAGGCATTTAGTATTCCAGTTATCCAGATAGTGTATGAAACCCTGAAAGACCAACAGGAAGGAAAAAAGGGGAAAACAACTATTAAAACTGGTGCTTCGGGTAATTTTTATATTGCTATTTTCTTTCACAAGTTAGTTATTCTCTTGATTTGGAAGTGTGAGGTTCGGGTATGCATTTTTATTGCCCACATGTGCAGCACAATATTGCAGAGTTTTGTTCTGGAAATGAGTATAGCAAGTGACATTTAGAACCTAGTGAGTGAATCGTCCACCGTAAAACATGAATAGTGCTTCTGTTAAGGTTGGGATTTGCCTCTGGGTGTTTTTGAGGTTTTCTTCACCATATGTGACTCTGTATGCTTGAGATGAAGGGAAGATTGGCATATAGTGCAAAAGTGGTGCTTACTTCCCTTACGCAGAGGTTGGTCCTTTTATTTGGTTCTTATTCCATCTGTTATGAGTAATCTTACCTTTATTTCTTTTCTTTAAGTTAGTTTTTTTCCTTAAGTGGTTTCTAAATTTCACTCTTCATCTGAGCTTCTGTTACATTTTAACAAAATATTTTGAAGTAATTTTTTATGTTACAAAGCAGAATTGTGATAAAATAGCAAGTATAAATTTGAGTGAACTTGGCATATTAACTTTTTCCTTTTGATATGAAAGTAATGCTGCCACAGAGGATGAACTAATTTAGTAAATGATTTGTGTGATGAATGCAACCGTATACTGTTGTCCTATGTTAAAGCAGTGTCAGAACTTTCAACACCCATATGCCATCATTTATGAGAGGTGATGCTAGAAAACAATTCTCTGAGATGGCTGAGTAAAGTAGGGTGGTTCTAAAAGTCATGTCTGGTGAGGAAACAGAAACCTCGACACATAAACGTGGAGAATAAGGGAGAAGATGGCAGCTGATGACTAAAGAAATGTGGGAAGAAAATGAGTGTTCCGGGAGCAGGACCAGAACCAACTGAGCATAATCTACAGGTTCTTTTAACTTACGGACTTGCTAATGGTTGGATGAGCCAACAAAGGAGAATCCTAAGGAAGACATTTTTCCATTGTTCATAATATTTAAACCTGATAGATAGCTCTTCATCAGATATGATCTAGGAAGGATTTCTGCTTCGGCCAGGAAGATGGGCTAGAATGTGTGTGGGGCTTCTCTAGTTATTGCGATTGTTTTCATTATTCATGGGCTATTAAATTGGTTTAGAAGAGAAAAAAATGCCACTCCTATAAAAGCAGGAAGAAAAATAAAAGTGTGACTTGGAAATTTCATATTGAATTAAGATAAAGGACTGACTGATGAGGTCATTTATTTTCTTTATGTTTAAGGTCAAGTTGCTTAGCTACCTAAACTTTATCAGTGACAAAAATCAGTGTCCTGTATACAAAATGCACTGAAGCAAGGAGGAAGATTAAGTTTTAGTCCAGTGGGCCAGTCGTTTTCATTGACACCTTTTGATGTTCAGGTTTACTTTTATCTTTAATAGAAACAACTCTCTATATATCTGTATATTCCAAATCATGTGCAAAAGGAGTTAAGATACAAAATATAAACTCTTTTCTGTTTTTATATAGCTGTACATTTCATATGGTTATGGCTAACTTTTCTTATATTAATTTGTTTAGTGCTCAACAAATGGCAGATGAACCCATATGATAGAGGTTCTGCTTTTGGTAAGTAGATAAATTTTACCTACTCACTGATAGTTCAGAAACTTCAAAAAAAAATTCATGAAAATACCAAGAAAATTATGGAGAAGTATTGTGCATACGTTAGTTACCAGAGATTAGAATACAGTCACTGAATATAAGCAGTATAGTGCTGAACTAGAAGTGGATGTATAGAATGTAATGGAAATAAATTCTAGTGTATATGCGAAGTTAATGTGCACAAAAAATGTAGTATTGTATTACAGGGGAAAAGGACGATTTATTCAGTAAAAGATGCTGGCATCATTGATGATACATCTGGAGCAACAAAAAAATTGGCTTCTGTATGTCATAACTAGAAATAAATTCCGCCTTTAGTTGAGAATTAAATTATGTATGTGTGTTTGTTATATACATATATAAAAATATAAATATAGATGTATTGTACGATTTAACATGTATAATTTAGTGGAAGAAAAATTTTTCTAACCCAAATAGAAGACACAGAAATTATAAAAGAAATTATAGAATGTTCGTTTTTGTTTTATTATTGTAATTATTAACATATTAATTGTGCAAGCTAGTAGGATTCACTGTGATATTTCCATGTGTGCAGACATCCTGCCTTAATTATATGCATCCATCTACCCTTTTCCTCTTGATCCCCTCCTTGAACACTTGATTCTCCTACCTCTTTATCTCCCAACTGCTGGGATTACAGGCAGCTTAGTAGAGAACCTTTTACAAAGTTTTATATCATTCATTATCACATGAGTAAGATTAAAAATTTTGAAAAAATAGAATATAAGATGTTTGGTGAAATAGTATTTTATAAGTTTGTTCTTTACTGGCTACTAAATTTGACTTAGAAATATGAATGAAGATACACTTTTTCTTTCCAGTATAGACAAAGGCTAAATCTTTATTTCAACAAGCATGTTTCTGATCATGGTGTATAATATAGAACCAGCCCACTACTAGCCAGTAATACACCACACTTGTTATTTGTAGCTTCTCCCTAAGTAGTCAGGGCAGCAAATTGTGATGACTGAGTCCCATGTCATTCCTCAGTACCAGTGTCATCACAGCACTAGAGAACAACTGTCTACTGTTGGCCGTGCAGCTATTATTCATGCAAGACCCTAGAGGCTGTGCACATTCTTTTCTGGATTCGTTGTCATGAATTCTTCTTGTCATAATTGGTGACAGTATAGAAGCTAGTCAGTAGCATAGCCAAGGAAATCTAAGGGATAAAGGGGAAGAACTGCTGTCATCTAGAAATCAGCAAATCTTAAACTCTAGAGCTTCTCACAAATAAAGACATTTTTAGTGATACTAAATGGTATTTGTTTCGTGATGGATAGTTTGTAAAGCCTGTGCTGATGGACGTTTCTATGTGTTTTTTCTCAAATCCAGCAATTGGGTCAGATGGTCTGTGTTGTCAGAGCAGAGAAATGAAGGAATGGCATGGGTGCAGAGCAACTAGAGGATTGCTGAAAGGTATTTGACCAGTGTTTGTGACTGTTTAACTCTTGAGACTGTATCAGTATGTGAGTTTCCCTTGGGAGCTTTAAAGCAAAGATCTGAACACTCTTAATGATGCAGAAAGACCCATAGTTCTTCTGTCACATACAGATGTAACTCAGAAGTTGTGGGAAGTTGATAAATGAACATATGTGTACAATCTGTGTAAATCTCACAGAATTTTACCCTTACAGGAAAGCATTACTATGAAGTATCCTGTCATGACCAAGGGCTGTGCAGAGTTGGGTGGTCTACTATGCAGGCCTCCCTAGACCTAGGTAAGTATTTCTAACAGTAACTGAATTATATTTGTAGATTGTTAACATTTTATTATTTGGGAGACAAACTAATAAACTTCACTATATTAAGGTTAATTTTAAGGACACAAAAAATATTTATTGTTACCTCACCCACCCAGTTGGAGAAAAGACTTGAAGTAAATTACTGCTTGCTTCCTATTAGAACCCCTACACTATGTTCTGACAATCTGAAATCAGGGAGAATAAGATTAAGGATGGATAGAGATCAGTGTAAAATTACCATGCCTGAAACATACAATACTGCATAGACACTTCAATGTATTGTGAGTTTGTTAGTGACCAAAGAGGCTGTGTCACTTGTGTCCGTAGTGTTGCATATTCTGCATGGGCTGAAAATGCCCCAGATGATGGAGGATTCACAAGCATAGGGAGACTTGTCTGTTGTGGTCTCTCACACTGCATATGTCAAATCACTTCCATCACAGGGATCTCTTGGTAAGCTCAAACCTTTAGTAAACTACTTTTAAAATCTAGGTACCGACAAGTTTGGATTTGGCTTCGGTGGAACGGGAAAGAAATCTCATAATAAACAGTTTGATAATTATGGAGAGGTAAGCTATGATGCTATTTATTTAAACAGCATTTATAAGTCTTGCATTCTTGGTTACTTATGATGTGACTGAGAACGTAGGAATGATTCTCAAGGATTTTCCAAAGATAGTTCAGATTTGGACTTGAAAAAGAAATATAAGACTAAATATATAGTACTTAAAATTTTTATTAGCCCCTCCAAGGTATATTAAATTGTCTTTCTTTACCTCATTCTGACTTTGGATTTTATATCCTCATTTCTGGGTTTCAATAATGAAGACTTTAAATATAGTTATTCTGAGCCTAAATCCATAGCAGTAATCTTTAATATCATGTTGATTCTAAGAAACTCTGATAAGTTTCTGTTTGCTTTTCTTTAAAACAAGCTCTTACTCTATAACCAAGATGCCCTATGATCCATCTGCTTTGGCCTCCCCGTTGCTGGGATTGCAGAAGTGAGCCACTGTGCCCATCTACGATGGTCATTTTTTATAACTGCATTGCCATTTAGAAAAATCCTTTTGAAACACCAGTGTTTGCTTTTGATGTTGCTGTCTGTGATTTGTTAACTTCATTTCAGATAATACCTTTTGTTAATAACGCTTTTACTTTCTGGATTTTTAGGAGTTCACTATGCATGATACCATCGGGTGTTACTTAGATATCGATAAAGGACATGTTAAGTTCTCGAAGAATGGTAAGCTCTCCGGATCTTATTAGCAAAAAAAATTTTGCAATTCTTGTTTTTGAATCCTCTCATTCTATTCTTCAGTCCTCTACCCTATTCACCTGCCTATCATTTCAATAGGTATTTGTTGAGTATTTGCTATGTGTCATGTGCACTAGTGAGTGATGAAACCACAGCAAAAGATGGAGTAGGCAAAGGTTAGTTCTGTGGTGCTTTCATACTGGTGAGGAGAGGCAGACCTACATTATTTACAAATAATGTGTTAGGTTGTGGTAAGGATGGAGGAGAGAAAAAGCAGGGCAAGGAAGTATCTGGGGATATGTGCTTTCCCATAGGTTGCTCAGAAGGCTCTGCTGATAAGAATACATTTTTTTAAAAAGTCATAGTAGGGTGGGGCTGTGCTAGGAATGGAAGAGCACTTAAGGCAGAGGGAAGAACAAGTGTGAGGTTCTGGGGTGAAAGAGCTTGCATTGCCTTAGTAACAGTGAGGATGTTCTTGGGTCAAGTACACTGAGCTGGAAGGAGAGACTGAAATGTTAGCTCAGTGAGGTAGGCTGTAGTGCGGACTGTGCATTTTGTTCTGAGTAAGATGAAAACCCTCGTATTCCGAACAGAGTAGTGGCATGTCTCTAACAGCCTGGGTCCAGCTGTGTTGAAAGCAGCCTAGGAGATGGGAAGTGGGTTGAGATCACCCATGGAGTAAGAGTGCTTAAATAATAGTATCAATCCAAGGCCTGATTCCTTATGGTTAAAAGCTGGCTGACTGAGGAACATCCAGCAGAGGAGAATGGAGAGGAAAGGGAAGAAGAGAACAGGGGAACATGGACTCCAGTTACCCAAGGGAAGAGAATGTTCACTGAGGAGGGAAAAAGTTTATGCCCAGTACTGCTGAAGGTATTATCAAGAGAGACAGGAGTGACAGTTCACTGAAAGGTTTGGTACTTGGTAGCTGTTTTGGTAGAGCAAGGAGGTGGATGAGCATGAGTCAGACCTGTGACAATGGGATGAAAAGAAAGAAGGATGTCCTAGAAATGGGAATCGGGGAATTTTACTTCATAAGTAAGAAGGAAAATGCACGTTAAACGGAAGGATCTGTGGATTCAAGGGAGGATGTTGTGTATCTGTAATGTGGGCATGTGTGTGAGCTCTGAGGTCTCTAGGGGCAGGGATCTTCTAAATAGGTAGTAATTAGCATGTAGACAGCAAGAGAGAACAGTTAGTGAAGTCAACCGGTGATGAGGTTGGCTCTAGGCAGCCCACTTTATCCATGGGTTCCAGAGGGAAGAGAACATGAGAAAGCAGGCAGGTTAGTAGATTTGATGGGATTTGTGGCAATTCTTTATTTTAACTTCTCTTGTTTTGTTTATTTGTCTTTAAGGAAAAGATCTTGGTCTGGCGTTTGAAATACCAGCACATATAAAAAACCAAGCCCTCTTCCCTGCCTGTGTTTTGAAGGTAATTAGAAATTTTGCTGTGACCTAAGCTGTTAGGTTTTCATTATATTTTACTGGGCAGTTTGCCATTAGGTTAAACTTTTTGGCTTTTCTCTCTTATTCAATACTAGAATGCTGAATTAAAATTTAACTTTGGTGAAGAAGAATTTAAATTTCCACCAAAAGATGGTTTTGTTGCTCTTTCCAAGGCTCCAGACAGTTATATCGTCAAATCGCAGCACACAGGTACTTACTGTACTTGAGAGGATAAGGGTCTCGAGAATAGGGCACAGAGAGAACCCCAGTGCTTAGGGTTTCTCTTAGTGATTCCATTTGCCTCCTGCTCTGGTTTAGTCAACCTCTTTGTTGAACAGATTAGTAAACTTCAGTTTTAAAACTTAATTGATGGACTGCTTTGAGTTTGTTATGGCATTTAGGCCATCTCGGCCTTGGTGGCAGTGATACCTTATGCTTGGATTCTGTGTGTTACATTCCATAGCAGCATGCTAAGTGCTTTCTGTGGATTGCTTACTCTCCACACAGCCCTCTGAGATAGTATTCTTCACCTTTTACAGGGGCCCTCGGGATTTGAAGTGACTTGCCTAAGGTTGCAGAGCAGATAAGTGGTAGAACTGAATTCAGATCAAGCAGACTGACTTGAAAGCTTACACTGTTTCCTATACTATTGCCCTGTGTAGTTCACCTTCCTAAAGTACATTTTCTGGCTCATCACGAAGGAAATGTGTTATTTTCACAGCCTTGTCAATTATACTCATGCCACCTAGACTTAAAAAAGCCCAAATTATTTTAGGAATTTTAGCTTTGTTTTGTTTGGATTGCTCCTATATTTTACAATTATTACTTAAAATTTGATACTAGGATATTAGTGCTTACGTTTTATATGGTATTTTCAAATGTGTTTTAGTGACCTGTGATCTTTTCTATTCTTCTAAGGTAATGCACAGGTGTCACAAACAAAATTTCTCCCTAATGCTCCAAAAGCTCTCATCGTGGAACCCTCCCGTGAATTAGCTGAGCAAACCTTGAACAACGTCAAGCAGTTTAAGAAATATGTTGATAACCCTAAGTTACGGTAAGCGTTCCTTTTGTGATTGAATGTTTATTGTCTTTAACTCTGTAGTAAAGTGTTTCTATTCAAGCTTCCTCGCTTTGGTCATAGGTAGATGTCATTCATTGTTTAGTTAATTTCATTTCTTTGCTGCTTGGAAAACACCGTGTTGGCGACTCTAGGACTGCCGCAGAGGCGGTCCTCTCCCTCTCGCGCACTCCTCGGAGAGACCCTAAGTTCTGAGTAGACATTTTTGTTCGTTTATTTCTTTCATGAGATAGGATCTTGCTATCAAATCAAGCTAGCATCAAACTTGCCACCCTTCTGTTTTGTAAAGTACTTAGATTATAGGTGTGAGCCATCACATTCAACTAGGAATCCCTTTTAATTTGAGGGAAGCCATATCATGTAAGTAGACTACTTTGTGAATTCTAACACTTGAATTTTTTTTCTTTTTTCTTTCTTTTTTTTTTTTTAGCAGTTCGAGTGATAAAATTCACTATTTGGAAAGATGCATATAAGTGTTTTTTAGTATATTCACAATGTTATGTGACCATTGCCACTGTCTTAATTCCAGAAGCTTCAAGGTTCTGGTTTTAATAGTGGCCTTACTTACAAATTAAACAAACTGATTTTGTTATAAATTACACTAGGCAAATAATCCTTAATTTTATTCTATGGAATGATGCATGTTACTCATTTGGCAGATACTAAAATGCCTTGTGTTGTAAAGTCTCGGCCTAGGGAGCTAGACTGGGTTCCCAACAGAATTCAGTGTGGGATTGTGGGGTAGTGTGGAGGGGAGAGAAATAAAACTGGTGTAGGAAATGACTTGAACATATGAAGAAGGAAACTCCTAAGGAGTTGATGACTGGGCTCCTGTTGAATATAAGAGTCTAAAACTTTCAGAGGAGTGATTTTGGAAGTGGGTGAAGTGCCTCTGTGGCTTGATTTGTTACTTTCATTATGAAAAATCATGTACTGTAGATAAAGGCTGCAAGGGGAGACGGATAGGAAGAGGAGTTCATGGGTGAAGACGGTGAAATTATGGGTTACTAATTTGATATTTAGTACAAATAGGCCCTTGCCTTACTTTGAAACTGGAGTATCTTTGAAACTAACCGTAGCTTTCCTACACAGTTTGAGGCCATACAGGCCTACATAATGAGATCATTGGGATGAGGTGGCTGAAGAACTGGCTCAGTGGTTAAGACCACTGGCTGCTCTTCCAGAGGACCCAGGTTCAATTCCCACACCTACAACCATGTGTAACTCCATTTCCAGGAGATCTGACACACTCTTCCATGTGCATATAGGCAAAACACTTATGTACATAATAAAGTAAATCTTTTTTTAAATGTCAAATTTTAGTCTCTTTATTGAACTATGAGTAACAATTAATACAATTGTTTTATCTTCAGTTTCTGGTTATCCTTCCTGAAGGCAACATTTTTACTCTGATTTCTATCCATTCTTCCAGAAATATTTCAAATCTATAAACAAATGTATTTTAAAAGATGGAAATCTGCTTGTGAAGAGCTTGAACTGTCATGGAACCGGCTGTGCAGATGAGAACTGACTTTCTGCACTCTAAGCTGGCAGGCACCTCCACACCATTTCTGGGCTATGGGTGAAGCGCTTTGCCTACCACCTTCTCTGTACTCACTTTCTTATAAGATCTTAGTAACGTGTTCCACCTCAAAAGAATGGTAGAGATCAAACTGTGGAACAGACGTAATCTTTCTCTGTTATCATTCTGCTACTCATTTCAGGGAGCTTCTCATAATTGGAGGAGTTGCAGCTCGTGATCAGCTCTCTGTTCTGGATAATGGGGTAAGTTGTACTTTTAATTTGGGAATAAATTCTGTTTTGTTCAAGAAAAGTCAAATGAGGCCAAAATTAGCACAAAACTAGAAAAGTACATTTGGTGGAAGATGTCTTATAGGCATGCCTCCTCTTTACCCAGAAGTTAGAAAGCAGTTGTCCTTTTTAAATTCTTCATCTGAAATTCCACTGAGTTGTTTGTTTACCCTTTGGCTCCCTTCTTCTAGGTTTTCTGATTATAAGTAACTTTTTTTTTAAGTGAAAAAAAAATGAATGCTGAGGATAAGTATGGAGATAAAGTAGTTTATGGAGAAAGTAGAAGTTTCTGCAGTACTTGGAAATGATAAGTAATTTAATTAGGACAGTCTCTGAGCTCAGATGCAGAAGACAAGTCTTACAGACTATGCTTAGATGTGTTATCATGTAGGACAAAGCCAGGACTCTGTGGTCCCTATTATATGTGAATTGAACTTCAAATTTCTCTTTTATTTCCTTTTCTGAATATGTAATTGTGAAATCTATACTATCTTTTACTAAATCAGGATCCCTTTGGTTTCATACCTCCCAAACTAAATTTGATGTTGAATGGACTGTAAATCTGACAATTACAGCAAGGAATCATAATAATGTACTTGTTAATGCTATTTTAAAATGGATATTGTTGCTCTGTTATGTTTAGTGTGGTTTTATTTATTTATTTTTAGTGGTTAGTAAATTTAATAGGTTTATTCATGGCCTTTGGTTTTCAAACTGAAATCAGTCTTCACATAGTATACTAGGAGTTCAGATTATGTTTTCTAGGTATATGATTTTTAGAGAATTAGATCTGCTTTTATCAGTCATATCTCATAGTTTGAGGGCTAAGACCATGGTATAGTCAGTAGAATGTTTGCTGTGCAAGCATAAGGACCTAAGTTCAATCCCCAGCTCCAACATGAAAGTCAGATGTGAGGCTAGGAGTGTGGCTCAATTTGTAGAGTGCTTACCCAGCATGTATGAAACCCTGCATTCAGCACCCAGCATTATATAAGCCAGGAGTGGAGGCACACACCTGTAATCCCAGCACTTGGGAGGTAGGAAAAGCATTTTGGACAAAGCAGACTTGGTGGCCTGAACCTCTACTCCCAATGCTATAGAGGCTGGGGCTTGGTGTCCAGCCAGCCTAGCCTACTCAGTAAAGAGAACCTTTCTCAAAAAATAAGGGTGAAAACAATTGAGGAAGACACCTGATGTCAGCCTCTGACATCCCGTGTGTGTGTGTGTGTGTGTGTGTGTGTGTGTGTGTGTATGTGCGCGCACACACACACTACTCACTGAAGTCAGTGGCAAAGGAAAGGCAGCATTATTCCATTATTTTCTTGGCAGAATTTAGTTCTGTTTGTTCTTAAAGAGCCACTGTTCTCTTTCTGCTTCTTTCCATCCCACATTTCCACTAGTACCTCGATGTCTTCCTTCAGGTCAGCCTTAGTGCTGTTTATATTTTATGCTAGGGTCCAAGTTGGCTTTGGAGATAGAGGGTAGAGTTATTTTAGCTTGTAACTTCCAAGGATGCTCTATTGTGTGCCATGTGCTGTTACACATGGCATATAAATATTTCTCAAACTTGTCTTAAAGCTTCTTTTCAAGCCTGTGACAATCCTAGATCTGTTTTTATGCCCCCTTTACCTCCTGCCATTGTAGAGGGAAGAACCTTGTCTGGTTGGTTAGAATTCTATCCAAAAGAGACATTGCACACAAGCTCAGAATCATATTTTGTTTTCTGTGGCGTAAGCACTTGTCCCTGTGTTTGGCATATATAGTAGAGTCTTAATCCATTGAACAGGTTTTTGTTTCATATTGCACGAGTTTCTTTAGCTTTAAACTTGTTTGTAGTTGTTAATCTCCCTCTCCCTGTCTCTGAGTTTAAACGTGAGAAGGGGTCTGTGGGACTTTCTTCTCTGGATTCTGCCTTTCCTTCCTTGCACTGGTGCTCTACCACTGGAGTACAACTGCAGCCCATGCACACATTTCTCACATCTTGCGGGAGCCCTCTGAGATGATGTTGATTTTACATATTAGGAAGTGGGCATTTGCCAAATGTTTAATAACCGGCCAAAGAATTAGAAAGTTATAGATACAGCTTGACTGTAAAGCCAGTGTTCCTAATCTATTAGCCCTATAGACTTGGTTACTAGATATATGAGGGAGAATGCAAAGTGTTGTGAATTTTGTACTGACCTAGGCCTCAGTACTATTAGCCTAGGTGTAAGTTTGAAATGTTTTATGATAGAAAATTAAGCTTGCTGTCATTTGAATTTGACCCTTTTTAAAATTTTTTCTTTTTTTAGATTTATTTTATGTGTATGAGTGTTTTACTTACATGTATGTATGTGTACCATGTACATGCCTATTACATGTGGAAGTCAGAAGAGGGCATTCTGTCCTCTAGAACTAGAGTTAGGGATGGTTGTGAGCTGCTATGTGGACACTGGGAACCACACCCAAGTGCTCTGTAAACGCAGCAAGTGCACTTGACCTGAGCCACCTCTCCAGCCTCATAGACGACTTCTTGTGTTTAAACTCAGAGTTTGAATCTCAGTGTGGGCACTTGTGGTATATCCAAATGCGATGACTTCAGTAGTAAGTCTGCATTCCGATCTCTTCCTTTAAAGACAGAAATAGTGATAGTTGTGTCTGCTTTAGTACTCATAGGAGAGGAAGCCTGGAAGACACTTAGCATTGTCTACTTGTGATGAGTTTTTGACAGATACTATGACAATTTCCTGGCCAGTCTAATCACATTACTGTTAATTATAAACAAATAAAAAGAGCACTCAGCACACCAGGCATCCAGTGCTCTGTGTGTCCTTTCTTAATTATCAAAACTATCTTGTAAAATAAAGATATTTCCCCTTTTTAAAATGAGAAAATTGATGCTAGATGACATCATTCATTCATGATCCCACAGTAGAATAATGGTAGAGCTGGGATGAGAGTTCTTGTTTAATTTTAGAATTCATGTAAATTCATCTGTTTTTTTTCTTATAAAAACAAATTTTATATATTAGATTGTGTTTAAAAGTTAAAGTTACCCAAAGTCAGTTCCCAAAGACATCGTATTAATTTCCTATGAAACACGAATGTGAGTGTGGCATTGTGTATCCATAGTGAGCTTGCATACCCTTTGCATTGACTGTGACTTTTTAGTACTCACCTGTTTGTTGTAAGTAGAAAATGATACTTCGATGCTATAAAGTAATTATACTAATATTTCAGTTTGCCTTGAGTGTTACTTTCAACTTTTCAGGTTGATATTGTTGTCGGTACTCCAGGAAGATTAGATGATTTGGTGTCAACTGGAAAGCTCAACTTGTCTCAAGTTAGATTCCTGGTCCTGGATGAAGCAGTATGTTGAAATATATTCATGTTTTCCATAGAAAGTATGCTTATGTTTTTTTCATGTAAGATTTATAAAACGAAAAAGAAATACAACTCAGTCATAATCCCACTCCCTAAATATTTTAGTTAAGCACATTTTCATCCATTATATATTGATACACAAACAAAACAGTTGACTTTTTGTATCAGTGTGTTAAGTTTGAATAAAAAATATTTGAAAATGTTTCATTTGTATTGAACATATGTAGACTTATTATTTTTGCCTAAATAACACAGTGTGACAGCTATTTATGTAGCATTTACATTGCACCTAGGTATGAGACATCTAAGTGTGTCTTAAAGTAGATGGAGAATATGCATAGCTTGACACCGAGGACTTGAGCATTTGAATTCAGAGATCCAGCAGGGGTCCTGGCGCTGTGGATCCTGAGTGATGACTGAATTATTTTAGGGAGTTGAAATCAAACTTTGAGGAATTTATGCTAATCTTTAAAAGTATAGATATCACAAATATTTTACATTATTATTTGTAATTACACTTTGGAGGCTGTTTAGTGGTCTGTTATATGGGTGTGCCATAGTTTGTTTAATTATTCCAGACTAGTTACATATATAGTTTGCTTTTTTTTTCCCAAATAGCTATTTGTGCATACATTATTTTTTATATTACAAATTATTTCTTTATTCCGAGATGTAAAATGTGGATCATCTGGAAGGACATAAACGTGTTTTAGGCCTTTGAAATACTCTTCCACATTATTCTCAAGATGATCTGGTTACTTTCCCACCGCTGAAACTTTTTCAGTTTTCAAATTAAAATCCTATCTTAAGGACATATGTTATAAACTGTTATATTCTCTCTAAAATACTGGAGTATGGTTTGGATTATTTATTATACCTTTCATTTCAGTCACAAGGAATGTAAAATTGAATTTATGACTTATTTTTAAGTACCCAGCAGATCATAATTGTTTTGTAAATGCAGGGATGTGTGTGTGTGTGTGTGTGTGTGTGTGCGCGCGTGTGTGTGCACGCGCACATGCCTGTACGCTCTTACCTTGCATTTTAAATTGAAAATGAAAAGATTTTAATACTGATTATAACTTCTTTTCTTTTGCAGGATGGGCTTCTCTCTCAAGGCTATTCTGACTTTATTAACAGGATGCACAGTCAGATTCCTCAGATCACTTCTGATGGAAAAAGGCTTCAGGTATCAAATGACTAATGCGGTTCAAAATTACCTGTAGACAGTTGTTACTCACTGTTGTAGGAACAAAGAGTTTTGCCTTAAAGTCTTCTGACTAAGCTCACTGTATAAATAATTTTCTTGGTTATCATCTAGTTACTGAGTAGTACATACACACAGATGACAGTCTTAAAAGATATTTTTAGAAATAAAGGTAATTTCTTAGTCATTACAGATGACCCTAAAATACTCCAAACAGTTCTTTCTGCAGAGCAGGAAGAGTACTTAAGAGTCTAGATGTCAGCGCTACTTCTTATTTGAAGAAAAAGTAGCTTCAAACACTTTTTGTCTTATTTGTTTTTGCCCTAGAGGGAGAGGTGGCGTGGTTTCTGTGTGATAGTAAGGGAACTGGCAGCATGCCAGTGTCACACTGGTAATAGTTATTGTCCGGAGTCGGGTATTGGATGTGTCTTAACTGACAGCCTACCGGTGTCACATTGTTCGTAGTTATTACGTGGAGCCAGATATTGGATGTGTTTTAGATTCCCTGACTACTATACTTTGTTCTCATATCATTCATTATTAATATGATTCTTAAAACAAATAATTTTTAAAAATCAGTGTGATATAAAAGTTGATCTAAATTTGAGTTTTCCTGTCTCTAGGTGATTGTTTGTTCTGCTACTTTACATTCTTTTGATGTAAAGAAACTATCTGAGAAGATAATGCATTTCCCCACATGGGTTGATTTGAAAGGAGAAGATTCTGTTCCAGATACTGTGCACCATGTTGTCGTCCCTGTGAATCCGAAAACTGACAAGCTCTGGGAAAGGCTGGGGAAGAACCACATCCGTGTAAGTGCTGTGTGGTGTGAACACTTGTATGGTCAGCTAGTTTCCATGGCTCATAGTGGTGCTTAAAGCACTGAGACTTTGTACCAAAACCTAGCATTAAGTTCAATATTTTGACCCTGAAAAGCTTGAACAAGTAAAAGGCACCAAATAAATGGCAGATTTCGCCTTTTATTTTTCTCTTTGTGATTAACTTCCTAGATACAATTTTTTAAGTAAGATTACCTATATCAAATTTCAGGTGCAGAAGCTTCCATTTTAGTAACATTTCAATAGGAGCCACATTGTGTCCTTTTGATGTGCCCTATTCTCCTAAAAGCCAGTTTCACTCGCCTGTCTTGTCCTTTTACCCACTGTTACTACGTATACTTTTATATAATAAAGATGTGCATGTTTTAAGTATACAATATGCTGGAAGTCATATTTTTTATTGTTATATTTAGACTTAATTTTTTTAGTTAATAAAGGATTTTTCTGAATCTGAAAAATGTTTTTGTGTAGAGATTATATGTATATATATATATTATATTATCATGCTTGAATGAAATTCAATTCAAAAATAGAGTGACACCTGTTCTGAATTGTTCCTTAATATCCGCCATCCCTTTTTTATCTCTCTCTTTCAACAGACTGATGATGTACATGCAAAAGATAACACAAGACCTGGTGCTAACAGTCCAGGTAAGGTAAAAAAAAAAAATCAGTAGAATGTGTTAAAGGTCTCGGGGGTGGTTGTTTTGCTCTGTTAAATACCTAATCCAACTCTTCTCATGAAAGATGTAAGAGATGATCTACGAAGTTAGAATGGGAAAAATAGAAGCAATAAGAATAATCAAGAAATGAGGGCAAGTCAATACTATTTATCTTAGAGGAAGAATGTTAATCACTAGCTTGAGCATTAGTCATGCAGCCTCTAAATCATAAGTCCTTTGGATTATAGATTATAGAAAACCAGCAAATTTGTCTAGAGACAGATTTATATTGATCCTGAAATTCCAGAAAAATAAAGATGAAGGTGTTGGGCGAGGTGCCTTTAGTCATAATGGTGAAAGACACAGAAATAATCTGGCTTTCTTAATTATCTTTGAGACTCCTTTGACTTTTAAGTGTGTGATTCAGGGCATTAAGCACATTTATATTGTTCAGTCCAGGTACTTTCTTTCTGCAGCACATCATATTCTAAAACAGAAACTATACCCATTGATCAGTTTTGAATAAGCCTAACATTAGTCTTAGTTCAGGGGAGATAACCTATGAGTTATGAGTCACAACCTATGAGTTTCATGTCCGTAACATTTCAAAAATTTATCAAGGTGAATTGACTGAAATCTTGATTAGAGTTCCTTTGAAGTCAGTTTTATGTGTAATCCAAATTGACACGATCTATACTCATCCTCACCACTGAAGAAAAGTAGAGAACCTCCTACTTAAGCAGAAACTGTTAGCCCATGGTTAGGGAGTACGCTTCATAAAATACTAACTAGTTTTACTGTGTCCTGTATTTCCCTTGTAAAGCTTTGCTTACTCTTCACTACAATTGGAGACAACCAGAGAGCCTTTAGAAATAGGTTGGGCCATTGGATTAAAAGCATGTGCCAGAGAAGTGACAGCAACAGCATCACTTCCCAGGGAAAGAGATTCAGGGAAGCATGACTGAGAAGCTCCTAATCAGGGTGGTGTTAGATTGATTAGATTTATTAATTTCCTTAAGAAAGATTAAAATCTAGTAATCATATCTTGAGCATAAAGGGAAAGATTATGAGCATAAAGACAGATTATGACTAATGCCTCAGAGGAGGCTGTGGATTGTCTGTAGTAGAGCACTGATTTTTGAGGAGAGTTAAGTATTATGTCTGACTAATAATGTATGCCCATGACGGCTTCAGATTGACATTCTGTTGCTTTTTTTTGTTGTTGCTATGGTAATTAAGAGATGTGGTCTGAAGCTATTAAAATACTGAAGGGGGAGTATGCTGTCCGTGCAATCAAGGAACACAAGATGGATCAAGCAATTATCTTCTGTAGAACTAAAATTGACTGTGATAACTTGGAGCAGTACTTTATGCAACAAGGAGGAGGTAATTTTTCCTCACTTATTTCCTCATTTCATAGATTATTAGCCTCACATGGATAAAAGCTAGAATGCATGCACAGTTTAATGCAGTGATGGCACATTGTAACTTATCTGCGTCTATCAAGTACTTTTCCATGGATAAGCCCTAGGATAAATAATGAGAATTCTCTCCACATGCCACAATTAGAGTGCTCCTCAATTACAGAATTCTAAAGCTACAGATCTAGATAACTGACTAATACTAAAATTTAAAATATAATGACTAACGTAATAGAATGTATATTTTCTAAACTGGTAAATAGGAGAAAAGGGAATGAGGGGAAAACTCTTATTTAGGCTAAAGAAAGAAAGAAGCCAGGCATCATGGTATACAACTATAACCCCAGCCCTTGGAAGACAGAGACTTGAGGATTATGAGGTCACTAAGGCACATACCAAGTTTAGATTAGCCTGAGCTGCATAGTGAGATAGTATCTCAAAAACATAAGAGCTCAGTGGTGGAACTTGCCAGGTTATGAGTAAGGTTATGAGTAAGGCTCTGAGTTTGATCTCTAGTCCTGGAGGGAAAAAATAAAACACCTCAGAAATCACAGAATAAGATCAGTATTATATGTGTGAATATGTGTGTGCACATAATTATTTTTCTTATTTGCTTACTTGCTTATTTATCTGTTTATTCATTTATTGGGGCACAGTTTCTCTGTGTAGCCCTGGCCATCCTAGAACTCACTATGTAGACCAAACTGGCCTCAAACTCAGAGATTCACATGCCTCTGCCTCCTGAGTGCTGGGATTAAAGGTGTGCACCACCACTGACAGGTGGTGCCACTAAAAAACCTGAATATATTTGTCAGTGGATGAAAGTCTTCTGCCAAGGTCACATAGAGTATTAATTTACGTCAGTGGATCTCAACCTGCGGGTCTCTACCTCTTTAGAGGTCGAACAGTCTTTTCACAGGGGTTGCCTAAGACCATCTACATATCAGATATTTACATTACATTTTTACATATTTACATTACATTACATAATTTACATTATATAATGTAAATTACCTTAGCAAACATAACAGTAGCAAAATTACAGTTATGAAATAGGAATGAAAATAATCTTATGGTTGGAGATCACAGCAGGAACTGTATTAAAGGGTTGCAGCATTAGGGATGTTGAGAACTACTGATCTAGATAAACATTAGGTATGTGTTGTTAAAAAGAACATAGCAAAAACCTAAGAAAAACATTAACCATTTTCTAGTTTGCAAGATACACATTCTGTGATGTTAGTGATGACCCTTTGAGTTTTAATATTTAGTTTAATACACACATATAAACACATGTGGCAGAGTACTAATCTAAAGGTCTAGTAAGGGACAAAATAGACCTTAAACAAAAATACTACTAGAAATAGAGGGTCACTACTGTGTTGAAGATACAACAACCCAAACCTTAGAAATAAATAAAACAACCCAAATTAAAATTAACTAAACCCAAAGCCAAGTCAGTGAATTTCTATACATGCATACTAGACATTAGGATGGAAACTATGGAGTTTCACATTAGATGTTTTTACATGTAGATGATTTTGTTTCTTTTCAAATATATAAATCAATATGAAAGTATTCCTAATCAGTATGGAAATGCAAAAACATGAAAGTACTGTACATTGTAAGGCGAAAGTGAAATGTCAAGTTTTGTCACAGCTGTGGAGCATACCTGAGCATTCTCATTAGTTGTTGAGAATAGTAAGTGGTAAAGCCGTTTTGGTCAAAGGATCTTACATTCTTTTATAAAGTTGGACAGTTGGGCATGGTGGACCATGCCTATAATCTCAGTTTCTTAGAAAGTTGAGACAGGAGTTTAAAATTATCTTAAAAGCAAATCAGTGTTAATATTTCATGGAGTTTTGTGTGTGTTAGGAAAGGGGAGGCGTGTATTTCGTGGGGGGGGGGGGGTATGCACATGCCAGTGGAGGCCAGGTGTCTTCGCTGATTACTTTCCACCTTACTTTTTGAGTCACTGTCACTGAATCTGGAGCTAATGGATTCTGCGAGGCTTGCTGGCCAGTGAGTTCCAAGGGTCTAGCTGTCTACCCTACAGTCAGTGCTGGGGTTAAGGATGCTGACACTGCCTGACTTTTATACATGGGTCCTGGGGATCTGAGCTCTTCATGCTTATACTTTACCAACTGAACCATGTGCCCAGCTTTTTGTGGAATTTATTTCAAATGGCTTTTTGCCTGTGATAGAAAGTTTGTTAACCTTCATTTGTGTCAAATTGGGGTATAGATTTTATAGACATGTGATATTATAGTTGGAAATTTACTGCCTTTCATTATAATTTTTGGTATTATGCTTTTCAAGGTCAGATTTTCAATATGCTTTTCACTAGGCCCTGATAAAAAAGGACACCAGTTCTCATGTGTGTGTCTTCATGGTGACAGAAAGCCTCACGAGAGAAAGCAAAATTTGGAAAGATTTAAGGTACAATGCCTGGTTGCCTGCCTTTCCTTATTTCTAAAGGGGCTGATTATAGTGTTCTTTGTGTCATTTAATATTATTAAAACAGTTCTTGTCCTAGAGACTTAAAATATTTTACTCTTACCCATACATACTTCATTGTGGCAGGGATTAGTCATCTTTGACACTCAGATAATAAATTTCATGTTCCCTGCCAGGTAGCCAGGACCAGCACTGTATGTAGCTAATACCTAGTCCACTGTCCTGACAGTATACTCAATAAACTATTCTTTGACATAAACACACACACATAATTTTCTCAGGTAGATACTTTTAGTGTGGGGTAGGTAAACCATGTCTATGAACCTCTTTTAAAAGTGCATCAATATGTATAGGGAATTTACTTTGTTGTTAAATGAACACAGTCACTAGAGCTTGATAGTGTAGAAGCAAATATGCCTTGTTGTACTGTTGTTTGGGTGTACCCCTCCGGGTGCCGTACAGGTGGCTTTCAGAGCTCTTGTTGTGTGTAGTAGGCCTCAGCCCCTTAGAGCTAAACATCAGTAGTGTCTTCCCACCAACATTCCAGTTCACCAGAGTGTTCATTGCTATGTTTAGGGCAGGTATTTTTTTGTCTGAGATCCGTGGTATAGAAAAAAGTGGGCTATACCAGGCTTAGATTGGTTTATGCTTCCATGCTGTATATCACTGATGTTACCTGTCTTCATTTCACCAAGTGCACTGCCATTCGTCCTGAAGATTATTACATTAGACCTTTTGGTCAATGTGTTCCTCTTGCCTCCAAATCTCTTAATGTTCCTCTGCACAAAGGCATCCAAAGGCTAATTTGTATTTTTTTGTAAGCACTAGGAGATCATTCCCTAGTCCCTCTTTGGGATTTTGTCTGTTATTACAAAAAGTATAACTCCAGAGTAATATATGTATTTTGTTTTTGAGTTTTGGGTTTCGTTGTGGTTTTTAATGTGTATGGATTCTTTTTGCCTTCATCACATGTATGCAGTGCCCACAGAAGACAGAAAGGGTGTTGAATCCCCTGGAACTGATGTTACAGATTGTTGTTAGCACTGTGTAGGTGGTGGGAATGGAACTCAGGTCCTCTGGAGGAATACTCAGTGCTCTTTTTTTAGCCACTGATTTATCTCTTCTGCCCTCTATATTTATTTTAATATAAAAATGAAGACACCACCTATGTTTTTATGTTCTATTATATGTTTTTGGGTTTCCAAAGATATTTCTAAAGACTAACAATAAAGCCAGAGTTACCAATGGTTTAATACCATTGGTGTAAGAAAAACAAGGGTAAAACCAATCATTCATACCATGTTTCAGCATTTCTTAGAGTAAAACGTCAGGTTGGTCAGGGGATTATTATGTCTAAATAGCTTATCTGAAAGTAGCATTTAACTGTTGGAGACTTCACTTAGTGGAAGGAATATTTGTTTTTATGTTGTATTCATTTACTAACAGACTTTTTTTCTTTTGTTCCTTTTAGAAAGGAGACGTAAGATTCTTGATTTGCACAGATGTAGCTGCTAGAGGAATTGACATCCATGGTGTTCCTTATGGTAAAAGAAAATTTTATATCTACACTTTAAACTTACAAACAAATGGCAGCTGTTAATAATTGCCTTTATTTGCAGTTATAAATGTCACCCTGCCTGATGAAAAGCAGAACTATGTACACCGGATTGGCAGAGTGGGGCGAGCTGAAAGGTACCGCTGAAGTTCTTATCCCTTTAAGCTCCTATGCTTCAGAATAAAGGTCTAATAAAGACTTTGAAATCTTTCAGGATGGGCCTGGCTATTTCCCTTGTGGCAACAGAGAAAGAAAAGGTAATCTTCACAGTGCTGTTACAGTCATTGTGAGGTATGTTTTTGATATGAGTAGTAAAAACAGTTTGATTTTCCCACTGAAATTGGGTTCAGTCACCATTGGAAGTAAGTGAACATTTTATGGCATTCTTTCCACTATATGGATTGAAAAGGCAAATAACAGCATGTGGTTTAGAAAGAAAAAGTCAAAATATGATTTTTTCTAATAGCCTTAATATAGGGTTTTTTTTCCCCCAACAAAAACTACTTAAATACTGTAGTATGATGTCATAGGACACTTTGGGGGTGACAGTTTTTTTGTTTGTGTGTTTGTTTTGTTTTTTTAATATATATAATTACAGTTTTGTAGCAAATCTTTTATAAGGTCTCCTGTACATCTTTTTCTCAAATTCATGTGCACATCCCCTGTGTGCTTTATTTTTCTTGCAGAGAAACATTTTTTTTTTAACATTAATTTTGAAAGAATATTCTCCAGTATTTATCCCCTCCCCTTCCCCATACCCACCGTTTTGAAGTCCAGGCCAGCCTCAAACTTGATCCTCCTTGCCTTAGCCTGAGTGCTGGGTTTATAGACATGCACCCAGCTGCATGTGCCTCTTTGAACATCAGGTTATGATGTCAGTTTATGAGTTTGTTTGGTCTGAGAATTTCTTTCTGTAATTAACATCCTTTTGTATTTTCAGAATGACTCAGATCTTTTCAATGAGCCATCAAATAGTAGCCATTGGATAAAATGCATAATCTATCTTTCTTGTGTTTTAAGGAAATAAAATGCTTAAAAAAAAAAAAAAAAAAAAAAAACCCAAAAATTTAGAGTAAAATACTTAGTTTGTCTCTGTCTCTATACATGCTTACGTTTTTTTCTCCTTTTTTCTCCCTTTAATGTAGGTTTGGTATCATGTTTGTAGCAACCGTGGGAAAGGATGCTATAACACAAGGCTCAAGGAAGATGGAGGCTGTACCATCTGGTACAATGAAATGCAGGTGAGACTTTGCCAAAACTCCCAGAGACTTTAAAAACAGACGACATTCATCTAGAAAAGTTACATCTCTACTTTGGTCTATTTGTCAATGGCAAGAGAGTAGTAATTGGTTAATAATGTTACAAGTTGTGACTTAGAAACTCCTTCCAGAGATCTAGCTTCCATTTGTCCTAAGCATTCTGGCTTGCCTAGTTTTATTTAATGATGTTGTTACAGTGAAACTATCAAAGTGAAATTTTTATTTGACATATTTTAATTTTCTCACTCTTTTTAGCTCCTTTCCGAGATAGAAGAACACCTGAACTGTACCATTTCCCAGGTTGAGCCAGATATAAAGGTTCCAGTGGATGAGTTTGATGGGAAAGTTACATATGGTCAAAAGAGGGCTGCTGGCGGTAAGCTTTCAGATATTTCAGTCTGTTCTAAACATCAGTATCCCTCGCTTCCCACCCTTCACCCACTATTTTGTACCCAGGCTGTCCTCAAACTCAAGATCCTCCTGTCTCGGCCTTCTGAGTGCTGGGATTATAGACCTATACCATTGCACCTGGCTAAACTTGTCTCTTTGAGTGTCAGTTTGTGAAGACAGTGATTTTGTTCCATTATGCTAATAGTATATTATTAGCATGTTAATTATTCTCTACTAATTATTCTCCAGTGCTTTATTAGTATTTGGCTTGCAGCATTTTTGGTGTGTGTGTGTGTGATCTGTATGTGAATGAGGGACAGCAGTTTAGCTGATGGTCTTGAAATATTCTTATCAAGAGTATTTGAACTTTTAATGAATTGTTAGAAAATGAGTATTATAGGAGATCTTGAACAAAGAAGTCTTTATGTAAGTGGCAACCTCAGTGCTCCCTTTGCCCAGAATGTTTCTGAATGTTTTTGACTCAGGATAAACTAATGGCCTGCAAACTAAGGAAATAGTGGATGGGTATATTGAGGCAACTATTAGTGAAGCTTAATTGCTTATTTATATTGAAATTCTTGCTTTAAACTTTTAAAGCTAACTGTTTTGTAGATAACTTGCCTGGTAGTAAGTTTTTATTGCTAGAAGCAATATTTGAACATGATAGAATTGAGCTTAAGTCTCTTTAACAAATGCTTCAAGCATATTATTTACATTGCTTTATGATTTGTGTATGTGGTGCAGGTGGAAACTATAAAGGCCATGTGGATATCCTGGCACCTACCGTTCAAGAGTTGGCCGCCCTTGAAAAGGAAGCACAGACATCTTTCCTGCACCTTGGCTACCTTCCCAACCAGCTGTTCCGAACCTTCTGATTCCATGTAGACACAATAAGATTGGAGTAATAAAGTCTGTAGTCTTAACTCTAACACAGTGGCTCAGCTTCCAAGCAGTAGTATTTATATAACTAAGCTATTACTGCTAATTCTTGCATATCAGGAAACACGAATCTTGGGAATTCCTCATAAAATGGCAGTCTAATGAAAATAAATTGGACAACTATATTTTCATGAACGTTTGTGTCTTCTTTTAAAGTTACTTTTTTCTTTTAAGAACACTGTGAGCTTGTGAAATATAGTTTATGGATGTATTAATGTGACCCAGGACCCATATGAAACCCAGATCGAGTGTCCTTCGAGTGAAATTTTTCAGAGGAGCGATGCAAGCTTGACATAATTTTCAGATACTTTAATCTGTCTATGAAGCTGGAGGAGAATTGTAACATGAAAGAAAACCCGAGGATCCCAAGTAGAAGGACTTTTTGGCTAATTTGGAAACCAGGAAGGTATTTGGGATTTAGATATGGTTTGAGGTGTGTGGGTTGATTACTAATTTTGGTGACAATGAAGAGGTCTCTGGATTTTTTTTTTTTTTCCAGGAACCTTTCTTTATAGATGATATACAGAAGGACAAAATGACTTTGCTGTCCCTCTGTGTTCTAAAATCAGTTAATTTCTGTCCCTTGATTAAAATACCTCAAGGAGATGTTTAAATGCATACAGTTTAATTGCTCTTCTGTGCCTATGGACTCTTAGTTGAGGCAATAGTTTTGGGGGTAGAATTATTCTCATCCTGGAGGTTCCCTGAGAGCACATGATGGTTTTCAAACCTTTTAGCAATGAAATCTTCCAGCAGAATCTCAAGTGAAACTCCGTAGAAATAGATGAGCACTAGCAGGAAAGGTATCACCAATGCTACTGTTCCAGAGCTTTGTGAAAAATGATTTAAGGATGCTAGCCTTTAACTTCTAGACCAGTTTCTTTAGAGATGTCCTAAAACTGCTGTCACGTCTCATGGCTGGGTGATGGCAGCTCTTTGCACGCTTAGCACATTAACTACTCTTTAAAAATGGATGTTTAGATACGTAGTAGCAAAGACATGACTGAGGTTCAGGTTACTTAAATATTAAGAGCTAGAAAGAATCTACCCTATATTGTTACAACCTTGTTTTATAGAAGTAAGAACTGAGCTTAGCGAGCCTCTGATTGATAGAACTACAAACTGAATTTCATGGTTTCATTGTTTGCTCCCTGAGCCACTTTTGAAAATGATACTGACATTCACTTGGGCAGCTCAGAGCAATGCTGGGTTGAGCTCTCTGATAGCTGAGGGGTGGTTCAGTTTGTCCTCTTCAAATTGGCATCTAACTGTTGCTGGTGACAGCCTCTTGTAAGTGGACCCAAACAAGAGGAGGGGCATTTTGGAGACCTGACCTCTCTCTTTCCCTGCACTGCCACTAACGCTTTCCTTAGCTCCCTCTTCAGATGCTGTCTTTGGGCTTCTGTCAGTGATAAGCTTGTTGCAATTGATTACAGAGCCTGAGAGATGGCTCTGCATCCTTTTTGCTGAGTCTTGCTAGGGACCACCTTCCCAGGATCCCATCAATGGAGTGTGAGCAAAAGAAATGGGTATCACTTCTAGGCCTCACCTTTCTGCCCTTCCCCTCGCTCAGGCTGGACCTTGGATGCAGTGCTAGTGAGCTAGTAGATACCATTAGATAAGCATGATACTTGGGAAATGGCAGAAAGACCTGATAAGGGACCTGGCTGACCCTGGAAAATAGCTACCCACCCTCTATGAACTGTCTTTTACAATAATCTGATCTTATCTGAACTGCGGCATAGTTAGATCTTGGTCACAGGACTTTGGTCTCTGCCTCATAGAGACCCTTGAAAGGCTAGAAATGTTAAATATTAACTTGTAAATGGTAGCATTTCTGACTAGCTTCCTTGCTGTACTATCCTTTGTTTTATTAAGTTCTACAGGAACTCATGTCTACTCACAGGTCTGTGGTCAATCTCTAAACTAGTGGTTCCCAACCTTCCTAAGGATGCGACCCTTTAATACAGTTCCTCATGTTGTGGTGACCCCAAATGTTTGCTATGCAGATGATCTTATGTGACCCCTGTGACAGGGTCATTGGAACCCCAAAAGAGTCATGACTCGCAGGTTGAGAACTGCTGCAAATGCTATCTAAGGCTTCCTCCACTTCAGCACATGATGGGCGTGGCCCTCTCAGCAACCATATTCAGGCTTTGATTGTGAGGGCCACATTTGAATAGTAACTGGAGTGGTTTTATGCTTGGAAAATTGGGGTGTATTTCCAATCTTAATAAGCTTGTAGCAGTTCCTTGAAGCACTGAGATAGTTAATGTAACAGTGTACCCTCAATGTTAATGAGCCCTGAGGGGAACTGAAAAGTATTGAATGTCACAGTAGGCCTGGCTTGAACCTATGCTTTCAGTACAGTAGAGAGCAAGGTCACTAGCTTCTCTAAGCTGTGGGTTTTTCATGAAAATAATTTGCATTATTCAATAGTCTGCCAAGCATTCAACAAAAGTTAAATAGATGAGAGGCACTCATACCACATTTCTGTGGTATTCACATAACAATTCATAAATAAATAATAAAATAATTCACATTATTTTCATTGTCCCTGTGTCACATACAGTACCGGAGTATGTATCTATCTTCTGTCTTGAAATGTTTTCTTAAACATTGAATTCAAGAATATGAACATTATGGATATTTTTCAGGGCTGCCAGTGGCAGATTACTTTCTGAAAGGGTTGTGCTGGTTGACATTCACATTAACAACACAGACTCCTGTGAATTATTATGAACTAAAATAGAACTTGTTGCACCTAAGACTTTGTTTTCCTGTTGACTGTTTATGGAGTATGTAGATCAGTGCTGAAAACAGGAGGTGCTTTCCACTTGACTCCTGACCCTGCCTCTCCCTCCGTGTGACTTCCACCCCGCCCCCCACCATAATATAAACGAAGACCTAGGCTGGCCGTTGCTTTCTTTTTTTATTTCCTCTTTTTTTTTTTTTTTTTTTTTTCCTTTTCAAGGTAGAACTGTGTGGCAATGACTCAGAACTGCCCCAGATTTAAAAAGAAAAAAAAGAATTGGTTCCTAGCCAATTCTAAATGGGCAAAACCATTTAGTCACATTCCTTACCTTGTTTTGGCTTTGAGAAACTATGTGCTTCGTTGCTCTTTGAATGAGATATGGGAAACGGATTTTTAAAAAATGTAGGTAAATATACAACAAAACCTGGAGTAGATTCTCTTACAGCAAGTCTTATCATTTGACTATAGATACAGTTATTTTCTAAAGTACTACCAGCCGCCCCAAATTGGTTTTTTTTTTTTTTGAGGGGTGGGGGAAGGAATTTTTGTTAGAATAAAAATGTAATGGTACAGGAAGGAAAGGGAGGGATACTGTTTTGCTATTCTAAAGCAATTATGGAGCATTCCTTTCAAATGAGGAGAAGATGGGGGACTATAGGGAGTTCCTTTAGGGGAAAGAGAAGATGGGGGATTATAGGAGGTTCCTTTAGTGGGAGGAGAAATGGAGGATTTTTGCTGTCAATTTCTGTTCAGTTTTAGGTTTATTTAAAATCCTTTAAAATTCTAGATAGTTATTTTCTGATATATTTCTGGATCCCAGTAATAGTTAAAGACTTCTCTTTAGCTCACTCACACGCAGAGTCTGTTAGCTCAAGGGCAAGACCCAAAATATCTGCATTTTTAACCAATTGGGACTACCAAGGGACCATGAACAATGATTGGAGAAACAGAGAAGTAGCTCTCGGAGCTTTCATTCTCATGGCAGTTGTTTTACCCTAAGATCATATTAAAGCCATGAAAGCCAAATGATGCCTTAAGTGAAATGCCAGTGTCTGTCCGCTCCAGGATCTTTAACTGTGTTAACTGCTCTAGAGTTGGTCTTGTGAGGCCCAAGTAATACTAGCGAACTGCTTTAAGTGGAGCCTGATTCATCTTCTATACATCCCCAAGCTGCCGTGTCTGGTGTGTGTGTGTGTGTGTGTGTGTGTGTGTGTGTGTGTGTGTGTGTGTGTGTCAGGGTCTTGTGAAGGAGAATCTGGGATGGAGAACTGATTGTAACAGGAGAGAGGCCACTTCTTGAATGATGAAGCAGCAATATCCATCATGAATTTTGGCTTTTCCTTTCCCACCTTGTGAATCTTTGGATACCCTCAAATGTTTGCTACTTATGTTAGCAACCAGCTACGTCAGATTGACTTGGGTTCTTTCTGTTTTTAGACAAAATAATACCGGAGTAGTAGGAACTGGCTCAGACCCTGTACTGTGAGGAATCGATACTGTAAAGTAGACGAGCAAGAAAGCTCTGGAGAAGCCACTTAAAGTTCATGAAATGACATGCTTAGCAGCAGTCAGATTTAGCAAGAACTTGCTAAAGAATTCTTAGACGTACTTGAGCGAGAAGGCTGTAGTCACAGACTGAGTTTGAGATATTTTGTTTGGCTCTTTAAAGACAGGCAATTGGGAGAGTTTGGATCATATCCGTATCATTACATACTGTTTACTTAAAATATTAGTATTAGTGCTGTAGGTTGTAATAACAAATCTTGTAATGCATGTCCATCTATAAATTGTTATTCATTTTCTCACTGCTATTGGCTCACAACCCAGCACCAAGAAAACACCGCAAAATAAAACGTAATAATGGAGACTACCAGAGTCAGGTTTTGTGGATATGTGGCATGTTTCCCAGTTGTGTACACCAGATGGTGCTAGTGTCACACCGTGAATACCCACAAAGGGCTGAACACATGTGCTGGTGTATTTTTACCACTTGGGGTCACTTAAGGATTATCTGACTTCCCTTTTTTCCCATCTAAGCAAATTCAGATTCAAAGGAATTATTTCCCCATTACATTTGTCAGAGGCTGTGGTCTTTTTTTTTTTTTTTTTCTTCTAGATCTTGAAGGCCAAGAAATGTGTATTGGAATTTTTTTCCCCATGAATTAGCCCCACATGGTTAGTGCCTGGGTGGTTCCTCCTGTCACAGAATGGTGGACCACCACCCCAGCCTTCTCCTGGGCCCACCATTGGAGACTTCCCTATATAAAGGACTTCCATACATGCCGGGATCGTGCTTATGCTAATTGCTGTGCTCATTAATATCTCCAGAACTTGGAATGCTTTTTCTGTCATTTCCTTTTGCCTGTCTCTGAAAGGCCAGCTCTGAATGAAATGAAGTGGTTATCATGTTAACAAATTGCTGACACCCACCAGCCTTTCTGCCTTCTATACAGCTGATCCTAGGAATTACACCACTGCCTCTTGAGAGCATGCTAGAAATTTGTGGAATGGCCCCAGTGGACTTGCCTGCCTGTGGGTGGGTATGGGTGAGGACAAGGGCAGGATGTGTGGGCTTGCACTGTGCAGACAATGAGCCCAGTCACTTCACATCGAAGCTCACGAGTACTTATCTGAAAAATCAAAATGTTGGACATCCCAAGTGATGGTCTTCCGTCTCCCTTCTCAGCAAGTGACTTCTGTTTTATTTTATTTTTACTTGATGCGTATGCATGTTTTGTGTGCACACATGTGTGCCTGGTACCTGTGAAGGTCACAGGATGGTGTTATATCCCCTGGAATTGGAGTGACAGATGATTGTGAGCCAACATATGAGTGCTGGGAACAAAACCCGGGCCCTTAGCAAGAGCAACAAATGCTTAAAAATGCTGAGCCATTTCACCAGCTCCAGTCATGGATGCTAGAAGCAAAGAATTAAGTCATTAACTCAACAGCATCCTCTGCTGGGACCATTTAAATTTCTGAAAGGAACTCATTTGGTTTCTACCATTGTGAGTTTATTAATCTCTGTCAAACCCATTCAAGAATCTGAGATGGGCCTCTATTGTGTTAACTGAATCCAAATTAAGGTGGGCGCTTGAAGTTCTTTATAATTAATTTCCCAGCCTTCCTCCATATATTTTCTCAGTTTACACCAACCCTTCTGGTCTTCTCATCCCCCTCCATAGGGAAAAACAATAGATAGCATTTATTGGTCTATACTATGAACTGGACATCATTCTAAGTGCCCATCCCTGTTCAGTCTTAACTACCCAGGAGCTAGGTTACCTTCACATTTCCCTTTTACAGATGAGGAAGCTTAAGCACCAAGAGGGTAATGATTAGTTTAAAAGATCTCATAGCTGGGAGATAATGGGGCTATGGCTGTCTTCATTCTTGTGGTGTTGCCTGCTGGGAGATCTTCCCACCTTCTTGACTGTCAGGATTTTATCCAGCATCACGGACCTGAGTCATTCTACCCACCCCTTTGAGAGACTGTGAAAACTGTATGCTCTGGAATGCCACCCAGAAGCTAGATATTTTGTATTCTGACTCACATAAGAGCCAGTGCTGTCTTTTGCAGGTAAAGGAGCCTGACATCCAAAGAAGTTGAACTGGGTCTTTCTTATGTATTGAGTTTGTCAAGCTGTGGAAGGTGGACATTCCAGCTGTGCTGTGTACCTCCAGAAAAGCTTCAGTAGATTTCTTTGTCTCCTTTATGCATTATAATTAAGTTCTAAATGTGCTAAAACTGCCATGCCCCTCCACCCCCCAATTCCAGGCAGATCAGGGTGCCTCTAGTGAAAGGCTCCTAGGCTACATTCCCTCTTCTCCCTCTTCAGTGTGCAGGGCAGGCACATGTAGACATTATTTCTCATGTCATGGGGAGTTTTCCACCTGACAGGAATAGTCTGCTGAAATGATGGAGACCTCTAACCAAAAAACACCAAAATACTTCACTCTAAGCAGGAAACAATATCTCATAGGCTTATAACCCCAGCAGAATGGGAGCATAGACCACTCTCAACAGGAAAACACAACTTCTTAGCTTTCTCAAGAAAACCTTTGACCAAAATCTGAACATGATTTTGAGCATATGGGCCCAAAGTTCCAATTTGCTATGGCTGAGATTTCACTGGTACGATGGACCGACACTCGCAAAGAAATATGTGAATTCATCATGGCTATTTTTGCAGCACTGAAGTTGGCAAGCTTCCAAGTTGAGAACTTTCTGCCTTTGCAGCTCCCGGTTATTTGAGGCTGGATGACTCACTTAGTGTAACATCCTCTTGTTTTCCTCCTTCTCCTCCCCTGGGCCCCTCCCACCTAAGAGGGCTGGCAGGAGCAGGAAGGGTTATGAAACTCAAGCTGCTGTTGAGGACTTCTTGTCAGTTTTTGTTACTGTTTGGTTAGGGACCACTCTTCCTGCTTCTTCTCTATCCCCTACCAGGCAGATCACCTCCATCTTCTGTGTGCTCCAAACCTTTTGTTCCTTCCCCTACAATAGTGCATGCTTCCTGAGTTTTATCTATCTACTAAGTAGACATAGTGCCCCTGGCTGCAGAGAGAATGGTATTTGAAGCAGGCCTAGTTTTGGTATCCTTGGGACACAGGGCAGAGTCTAGACCAGCAAGGGCTATTAGAAAGCGTTTGTTAAACTGGATACAGAAAGGAAGGAGAGAGCAGTAAATATGAGTGAGAAGACACTTCTGTGAGGAACCAGCATATATGCATAGTTAGGGCAAGAAGTTAGAATTCCTTACTTTGTTATTTATTTATTTATTTATTTATTTATTTATTTATTTATTTATTTATAACATGGGAGATCTGTATATTGTGGAAATTAGTGTGTAGAGTCATACAGGGCTGAGCCTTAGCTTTTACCTTCAGAGGGGTTTGTGTTTTCCAGCCTGAAGCTATGTTGATGCAATCCAGAACCACCCAGTTACAGAGAGAACACAATCTACCCCCACCACTGTGCTGCACTGTCAGTCAACCAGAGCTGTGGCGGCAGCGCTTGCTGTGCAGCAGGCTGTGCCTTCATATTTTGAATTCTCTTTGTTTTTGGAAGGGGAGGTGCAGCTGAGAGAGTTTCTCTGTGTAGCCCTGACTGTCCTGGAACTCACTCTGTAGACCAGCTGGCCTTGAGCTCAGAGCTCTGCCTGCCTCTGCCTGTGTCTCCTGAGTGCTGGGATTAAAAGTGTTCACCACCGCCGCCCTTTACCCCCTCTGTCAAGCAGTAATGATTATTGTCCTTTAAGGAGACTGATTTAAAGTAACAAAATAACAATTCAAGAATACTAGTTGGATGCTAATACCTGATTTTCAACAAGAACAGGAAAAACTTAATTAGATTAACAGAATATAAACTGACAAAACCTAATCTTTAGAGGCCCCAACATCAGAAAACACATCCCTCTAGTGTACACGGAGCATTCCCCAAGTTATGCTAGTCTATAAACAAGCCTCAGTATACTTAAAAGGATTGGAGCCAGACAGAGTACATCCACCAAACACACTGGGCTGAGCTTGGAAGTCAATAACAGAAAGCATTGAGATGGTAACAAACACAAGGAGCAAAAAGAGCCACTGAGTCAAAGAAGAAATCATGAGGGGAATTAGCAACTGCTCTGAGAAAGGTAAAAGTGGAAATGGCAAAGACAGCTATAGGAGGCAGCTAAAGCGGTGTTTAGAGGGAAATGTGTAGCTGTGAATCACTGTACTAAGACGCGGAAAGAAGAGAGCCGAGGAGATGGCTCACGGCTGAAGAGTACTCGCTGTTCTTGCGGAGGACCCGGGTTTAGTTCCCAGCACTCGTATGGTGGTTCACAGCCACTTGTAACTCTAGCTCTCGGGAATCTGATGCCACCTTATGGCCTCTGAAGATACTAGGCATGCACATGGTGCATATACATGCATGCAGGTACTCACACATACACATAAAAAAAAAAAGGAAAAAAAAGAATTAAGATTAAATTCTCATCTTAATGAACTGGAGGGAAGAAAGGAAAAAATCCCAAAGCAAGCAGACAGAAGGAAATAATAAAGATTAGAGCAGATATTAATAAACAGAAAATGGAAACAGAGGAAAATCAATAGAACCAAAGATTCGTGTCTCAGAAAGATAACAAAGCTGGCAGAGCTTTGTCTAGAAAGAGATGAGATCACTCTCCTAAGGTGACTCCAGTAAGGAATGTCAGAACCAGGATTCTAAAGTAAGAGAAGGTTAGTGTCAGGGTAGCCTGTAAGTGCTCAAGGACTGGGGACTCCTGTCACTCATTTGCACACCCCTAGTGGTTTTACTCTGTGCCTGGCACACAAGAAGAGCTCCGGAAATGTTTGCTGAACTAAAATGAAAAGCACACTCCTCCCCATCCTTAGCCACCATCTGTGTACAGTGATAAATTATGCTTCCAGTGCAGATCGAGCTGAATCGCACACTTTCTGATGAGAGAAGCTGGAAACAGCAAACTGCTGGTCCTTAAAAATAAACCTTCCGCTTCAGAGATTTGGCCCAGAAATGAACCGGGTTATAGCTCAAGCCCTGACACAGAGTTTATTACCCTGGAGCCAGAGGGATAGTGTTTTCACTGGGGAGAAACTTGATCACCTTGACCTGGTCCTGGGTACCAGGTGGGAGCTCATCTGCCTTGTCCCCAATCTAGGCTCCCATAGGGAGCTGGACATTGCTCAGAGCAAGGACTGGCCCCTCCTTAGATGCAGCTGCTTCAAGGGAACCCCCAAACCCAGCTTCTTGTCCCCAGAGTGATAGGTTAGGAACAGGGTTCACGGTTCCAGTTTCAGGTAGAACCTAGATATCTGACATTTTCTAAGGGTTAAAATGTGGAGAATACTGACTTTCATGAACCCAGGTGTGTACTGCTGGGTCCTGAGAGGCTGGAGGAGAAGGGAACTACACAGTGGGATGGATGCTACCGCATGCTCAGTCTGGAGTGACATGCAACCTGTTCAGGGGCGGGGGAGATGACAAAGTCTTCACAAATGTCATCTCCTTGGCCAAATAGGGCCTCTGAAGGGAGCAGAGTGCAAGCCAGGGCTTCTGGAAGTCCCCCTGGGCTCACCATAGTAGGGCAAGGACCAGTGATTTGGACTCCCATGTCCTCTGGGTGCCCCCCACCCCCTTTCAGGCTACTTTGGGCTTCTGTATTGTGAGTTTGCCCACGAAGAATATGTGTGTGGGGCAGGCGGACACCATGCACGTTCGTGTGTGGTTCTCCCGGGCTTAAATGCAACAGCTTCTTTTTCCTCTTTTCTCAATTTAAAGGTGACTCCTCTGGAAGCCTCAGATGTGGAATTGACCCTAAGTTGAAAAGATCTTTTTAGGGCAAGAGCTTTGTTCTCGTGAATTTTCTGCCTCACCAACCATGGGGAATGCGAGCCGGGGGAAAAGTCTGTTAAAGAAGTTGGTCATTCATTTCAAGAGCCAGGGGTCATTTCTACAGAAGCAAAGCCTCCCCATTCTCTTGGTCTTTTGATCCACTGGGGCTCTGGACAGGAAGGTGCAGGGCAATGGCTCTGATCCCCAGAGCCTTCCCACCTGCCATTGAAGGAGATCATTATGGGATGGGGAGAAGGATCTTAAATTTTTTTAAGTAGGAGCTTCAATTCTGTTTTGAAATTAATAATCTCAAATTTCCACATCATAACATTAGTTATATATATATATATCACCTTTTGTCCCAGAGAAAGTGACGAACTGGCACTTGTATTGGAGCAGTTGTGAAAGATTTGTGTCTCCCAGAGTGCTACCTCAGTATCTGTCCGGCTGGTCTAACAGAATCTGAGAGCTCTGGGTTCAGTGAGAAAATCCATCTCAAAAAAAAAAAAAAAAAAAAAAAAAGGAATGAGTGAATGAGGAAGACACACGGCGTTGTCCTCTGGCCTCCACCCATGCGCCTGTCCGCACCTGCATGTGCACACATGTATGCACACACACAGGAATGCACACAGGAAGCCACAAGCCTGCTGCTGGAGCGCTACCTGTCACATCTGAATTACAGAAGAAAGCAAGGCAAAAAGCCCTTACAGGTTGTTCCCCTTACCAGTGGTTCTCAACCTTGCTAACGCTGCGACCCTTGAATACGGTTCCTCATGTTGTGGTGATTCCCAGCCATGACATTAGTTTCGTTGCTACTTCATAACTAATTTTGCCACTGTTATAAATCATAATGTAAATATATGATACACAGATATTCTCAGGTGACCCCCGTGAAAGGCTCGTTCCACCCCCAAAGGGGTCATGACCCACAGGTTGAGAACAACTGCTTTAGCATATCTTATCAGAAGTCTGATGTAAGAACGTCTATCTGCCCAACATTCAGAAGGCAGAGGCAGGTGAATCTCCGTGAGTTCAAAGGCATCCTGTTCAACATAGTTAAGTTCCAGGCCAGCCAGGGACACATGGTGAGATCTTGTCTCAAGAAAAAAAATAAAACAACAACAACAACAAAACCCCACACATTCATTTGTCTCTCATTTACCAGTACCTGGCCCCGCTTCTCTACCAGGGAGGCTATAAGGTTTTTTGGTTTTGTTTTCCAAAATTGGAAACATCTGAATTCTGTGTTTCACCCAGAGTAGAACATAAGACATCTAAGAGACACGCAGGATTCTCCGCGGCGAGCACTTTATGAACGTGATAGCAGGCCACGTGAACCTGTGTCCCTGCTGGTTCATCTTCTCCTCAGATTCGCTCACCAGTCACTTCTCTGCCAACCTATGAAGGGACAAGCAGCAAGAGGGGAGCCGTGCACACCAAGGTGAGCGAGTGCCTTCCTCCTAGAGAGTGGAAGACAGGGAGAGAAGAGGTCTGAGAGAGAACTATGAGTGTGGCGATGCAGGAGCACAGAAGACTCGGGCAGCCAGGGTCTCAGAGGAGCCCACGCCAGGGGTTCAGAGAGGAGTTCTGGGTGGAGTTGACAGAGGTAGGCGAGGTAGGGGAAGCAGCAGTTAGTATTTTGAGATAGAAATCCTGGCCTAACCGCAAACCAGAATGGATCAGCTCATGAGCGGAAGAGCCCAGTGAGAGTGGCTTCAGAAGGGATCTAGCCCAGGGATGCATGTGGTGGCAATGGGTCTTGGTTCCTCTGCATTCCCTGGCTCTGCTGTCCTTTGGGTGGCTTTATTCATAGTTATATGGTGGTCAGACCTAGGCCTGTGGCCCCTGGGCCCAGCGGAAACCGGGATATTTTGGAGCAAGACCCAGAATACAGTATGACAATTGGAAACAGATTTCATGCTCCGTAGTGTTGTGGAAGTTTATTTTTAGTTGTAGTTAAAATAATTGTTTTTGTGTATTGTTGGGGGAAAGAAAAGGGGGGATGCATAGGCCTTGGCATTTTGTATTGTCTGCAGGCGTTGGATTTCTGTAGGGGATGTTTGATTACTTATGATCTGCACCTGAGGAGTTCTAAATCAATGAAAACTCCTGAGCTCAGTTGCTCAGGGTTCCACGGTGAATATGGCATTGGCCAGCATAGTGGTTTTCTCTGCTGAGGTCTGGCACAGCTTGCAGATATGAATATGCCTCCTTGTCCCATGTTACATTCTTGCTGAGCTGCCCCAGCAGTAGTCTAACTACTACGCCATGGTGCCTGGACACTCAGACAGGGGGTTTGGCAACTATTGGCCAGACTGGGTCATATGCTTATCCTATCCCTAGAACAGGAGCCCCTGTTGGAAACTGAATCTCACTCACAGTGGTATTTGAAGAGCAGTGATGGGGGTGGGGGGTATGAGAATGACAAGTAAGGTAAGTAAGTCTTGGCAGATGTGGAAGGGATTGCTGTGGACCGCAGACGGGTGACAGTGGTAAGATTGTACGATAATCTAGCCACATGTAACTGCGATGAGTAAGCTAAGCTCTGAGAACGGGTTTCTTGGACTGCAAAGCTTGTGTTCTTTCGCTACCTATTGCCACCTACCAGCATCGTGCCCTGGGTCACATTCAGCTCCTTGGCTGGGTGCTCGCAGCTTCTGCTTGGGTTCCGCTGAAGTTATTGCCAGGGCAACCACAGGTAACTAACTGCTGGCATGATATAGACACTCAATACATCACTTTTGAATGAATAAATAATGATTCTTGCCTTGATCTGTGCTGGAAGCTGTCCAGCAGGCTGTGAAGTTGACAATCACGAAGTTCATTGTGATTTTGGTGACCTCTGTGAGGTCACAAAGGAGGCAGGGAAGTGAAGCTTGTCGAGAACAATGGCTGTCGCTTCACACTCTGAGCTGTCAGCGATGACTCTTCACCTTTCTGAAGTTCATCCTTTTTATTAATTCTTTGATAATTTCATGTACGGATACAATGTATTTTGATCATATCATCCCCATCTTCCCCATCTAAGCCCTCCCAAACCCCTAACACATCCTCGTCCCAATGTCATGTCCTGTTTTCATAGCCCACTGAGTCCAATCAGAGCTGTCCATGTGTACACAGGTGTAGGACCATTCCCGGGAGCACAGGCCACTTCCCTGAAGAAAAGTTTGCCGGCAGCTTTCAACTGCCAAAGCTCCCAGCTAGGGGTGGGCTTCACAAGACTTTTCCCCATCCATGCTAGAATGGCTTGATCTTGTGCCTTGTGAGTTTATTGGTACAATGGCCATGTCATACCCAGAAGACCTTGTTTTCCAGCAATCCTCTGCAATCTCTGGCTCTTAGAATCTTTGGGTACCCTCTTCTATAATGTGTGAGCACGTGTGTGCGTGTGTGTGTGTGTGTGTGTGTGTGTGTGTGTGTGTGTGTGTGTGATAAAGATCCTATCCTATTTAGGGCTCAGTACTCCCAAGTTATTCTCTGCATTCTCTTAATTTTTTAAGAATATACTTATTTTTAAAATCTATGTGTATGCTGGTTAGTTAATGTCAACTTGACACAAACTACAGTCACTGAAGAAGAGAAAGCCTCAATTGAGAAAATGCCTCCATAAGATCAGACTGTAGGCAAGCCTTTTGGGCATTTTCTTAATTACTGATGTGGGAGGGCCCAGTCCACTATTGTGGGTGGGGATATCCCTGGGCAGGTGCTCCTGGGTTCTATAAGAAATCAGGCTGAGCAAGTAATGGGGAGCAAGTTAGTAAATGGCACCCCTCCATGGCCTCTGCATTAGTCCCTGCCTCCAGGTTCCTGCCCTATTTGAGTTTCTGCCCCAGCTTCCTTCAGTGATGGATTATGATGTGGAAGCATAAGGCAAACAAACCCTTTCCTCCTCAAGTTGCTTTTGGCCATGGTGTTTTGTCACAGCAATAGTAACCCTAACTAGGACAGAAATCAGTACCAAGATGTTTGGTATTGCTGTGGCAGACCTGCCCATGTTGTTTTGGAGAGCCTGGTGAAAGGACTTTGGAACTTTGGGCTAGAAAAGCTATCAAGCGTTGCGAGCTCAGTGAGCTTGAGAGATAAGAATGTTGAGAGCAGTGAAAAAGATGGAGGACTAGCTTGTGAGGTTTCCAGGGAAGAAAAGACTCCACTAGCCATTTGAGTTAAGAATATGTGGTTCTGGTCAGCTGGAGCTGAAGAATCGGCTGTGATTAATGAGATACCAGAACCACTAAAGTGAAACCCTTGTTTTACTGGGACAATGGATGCTGGTCAGCTGGAGCTGAAGAATCGGCTGTGATTAAGACTTTCATCATTGAGATGAAGTCTTCTAGGAAGCGTTTCCTCAGGGTCAGCACACAGAAACTGCTTCCCAAAGTGACCGATGTTATACCTCCTGTGGGTAGCCAAACTTGGTAGTTTAAGAGTCACCCAGGTTTTGAAGGCATGAAGAGGTCATGAGAGCAGCTGAGGTTTGGCAATGTGCCACACAGCTGGAGTCGCTGAAGAGAGCCCAGCAGAGGCTATTGGTGAAAGTGCAACCCAGTCAGAGCAGAAAACCCCAGCATTTTAAAGATGCCAGTACCATGGGAAGACCACCAAGAACAGCAGCAGGTGTGGAGTGGAGCCTGCCGGAGCCTTGAACATAAGCTATATGTGCTGTAGAGGGCAGAGCCAGAGAAGTGACCCAAACCCCTTGGAGGAGCCCAAAATCTGGTGAGTGAATCCCAGACATTAGACATTGAATTATTTATAGTTAGAGTGTAGTTTTGCTTTTTTTCAGATTGTGACTGTGCCCTGGTTTTTCCCTCTTGAACCAAAATGTATTTAATTTTGATTTTTATAGGAGTCCACAGTTGAGAGATTTCAAATTTTTAAAAGAGATCTTGGATTTTTAAAGAGACTTGATATTTTAAAGAGACGGACTTTCGATGTGTTTAAATTTGTGAAGACTGTGGGACTTTTAAAGTTATTTATGTTTTTAATGTGAGATCTTGGGGATGAATAAGAAAGAAAAGGTTGTGGCTTAATAGTGATGTGTGTGTGTGTGTGTGTGTGTGTCAGGTTGGCAAGGGGTCAGTTGTCAACTTGACACAAGCTACAGTCACTGGAGAAGGAGCATTACTTGAGAAAATCCCTCCATAAGATCAGACTGTAGGCAAGCCTGTAGGTCATTTTCTTAATTAATGATTGATGGGGTGGGGGATTCCCATTGTGGGTGGGGATATCCCTGGGTAGGTGGTCCTGGGCTCTATAACAAAGCAGGCTTAGCAAGCCATGGGGAGCAAGCCAGAAAGCCTTCCTCCATGGCCTTTGGATAGGATTAGACCTTCAGATTCCTACCCTGTTTGAGTTCATGTCCTTCCGTGATGAACAGTGGTGTGGAAGCATAACCCAAAGAAACAGTTTCCTTCCAAGTTGCTTTTGATCAGGGTGTTTCATCACAGCAATAGTAGCACTGACTAAGACAATAAGTGAGCGTTTGCTTGTGTATATATCTGTGATCCATGTGCTAGCAGAGGCCAGAACATCAGACCTCCTGCAACTGGAGTTACAGACTGTGTAAGCTTCTCTGTGAGTGCTGGGAACTTAACTTAGATCATCTGCAAGAGCAGCAAGTGCTCTTAATCGAGCCATCTCTGCAGCCCCTCGATACTTCTCAGCAGGATTGTAGTGGGTGCTGGTGAGATCTCAGACAATGGATGCGAACAGCTGGCGCTCCACCATGTGTTTTATCTCCTTGCTTTGGCCTGCACGCAGTTGTGGCTGTCCTCAGACTCTGTTTATAACATGCAAGGAGACAAGAGGCACTCCCTGACGCGAGTGGCCACCCATGTCCTAGTTTAGTGTGACATTCAAAGTCCTGTGTGATCAGAGCCTTGTTTATCTCTTATTCACTCAGTCACTCCGTAGCTACTAGTTTGCTTGTCTTTTGAGTGCTTTCTAAAAGCTACAATGTGTTCAGCAATTCTACTTCTAGGCATATAACCAACAAAGCTCATTGAAAATGGACTCAGACATTTGTACACCAGTGTTCCTAAGCAGCGTTATTCACAATAGCCTAAGAAAACCATATAATGAACTATGATTTGTTAATTAGCAGGGAATTCTGACACATGCAACAACCTTTAGGGTCTTGTGCTAAGCCAGACATAAAAGGTCAAATACGATGGGGTTCCACATATACGCCATGCTTGCAGTGACAAAACTTCCAACGGCACAAACTGGGAGGAAGATTATTAGGGGTAGAGAGGGGAAAGAGTGGGAGAGTTTTTGTTTGGAAGATAAAAAGTTTGGAGACAGAAAGTGATGATCATTGGACAGTGTTGCCGATGGATCTAGAGTTACTGGCCTATACAATTGAAAAATGGCTAAAATGCCTTTTAAAAAATACTCAAAATGAAATGAAGGTTTAAAACAAACTCTTAAAGAACCATCAGAATGAGTGGTCTGTAACTGACAGGTCTCAGGTATCTGTGAATTTATTAAAAGCCATTGGATTATCATTTGGTGAGGGTGAACTGCAGGGCATGTACATTACAACTTAGCAAAGCTGTTATGGAAATGAGCCTTCTGCATGGGGGGCTGGGCCAGCACACTGCACCTGCCTGGGCTTTGGAGCTTTCTTGGGAGTTCCTATAGTCCCCCTGGCTTGAAATTCCCTACAGAGGAATGGCCATTCAGGAGTGGTTGCACTTCATAGGGAACATCCCAGGGCTCAGCATTGAAGGAAACTAGGAAGACAGGTATTATAGCCCTCAACATGAATGGAACCATTCTTCAGGGAATGGAGATTCTAGGTCTCTGTGGAATGGGGGTGGGTTGGGGGTGGGTTTGAATTTAACCCACAGGGCCTTGTGATTCTGAAGTTAGCTTGATTAAGGTCTCAGCTTTCCCAATGAAACAAATTGATCTAAATACTGTGTCCTACTCATCCATGCCTCACAGTGTGTGTGTGTGTGTGTGTGTGTGTGTGTGTGTGTGTGTGTGTGTGTGTGTGTGTGTGTGGCTGGCTGTCTATCCTCACCTCCACCCTCCCTGCCTGGGAAGCCCCATTGCACATCCTCAGTCCTTAGGCCTCACTGCTCTGATCTCAGAGCTGACAGATCATGGATCTCTTGGGGAAGGGCCTGGCAACAGAGCAGAGCCACTTGGCTCAGTTCACTTGGCTTCCTGTGGCTGCACTCATGGCCCCTCTTCTCCCCACTTTTTGTGGCAGTCCTGGAAATGGAACCCACAGCCTTACACATGGCCTCGGAAAGTGCTCTACCACTGAGCTACACTGTAGCCTTTGTCAGGTCTCATTCTGAGGAGGAGACACCGCTTCTCTGGCCCCGGGACTGAGGCCCATTCCATATCGAGTATTACCTGGAAACAGTTCTGAGTGACTTTGACAGAGCCTGCATCCCAGCCTGCCCTGTTGAGACATCCACAAATCAACTGAGGAGGAGCAGGAGCAGTGCCAGGCCTGGCAGTTCTGGCTGCTCCTGCCTTGTTGCCATTGCTGTGGTCCTGTTGCCCTGGGAAGTACTGCACCTTAGGCTGTCCTTGTGAGTCTGCTGCTTTAAACCCCCCCCCATCCATATATACACATAAACATAGCTGCTCCAAACACTATCTTTTCGTGTAGCTGACATCAAGCTTCAGCGAAGGCAGCCCCTGCAAGGCTCCAGCAAGCCCAGGGACCAGCACAGGATGCCCTGGCAGCTCAGAGACAGGATACTGGGACGGGGGGAACCCCTGAGAGGAGACCAGAGCCAGGAAGCTTCTCTTCCTGCTACAGGAACAGCCCAGTGACCTGGAAAGGTGTGGGACATGATGTTTATGCTTTCACAGTGACATCACCCTTGGTGGGAACCACACCCCGGACATAGCAACTGCACAGATCGCATTGGACTCGAGGATACTTGAGCAGCTGACATGCTTCTGCATTTGGACAGACATATCCAGGGTAGAAACTGAAGGGTTTCACCAGTGGGGATCTCACAGAACCATAAAGTCTGTGTTACAGGATAAAAAGGACTTGACCTTCCCATCCATGCAGAACACCTTTCCCAGCCATCCCTGAGAGGAAAGCATCATGTAGGCTTCTGGGGCTGGAGGCTCACACAGTACAGGCCATGGAGGATTCCACTGATTCCATGGGTGGGCCAATGCTCACACTGGCGATTCTTGTTCTCTCTGTTCCTCATTCTCTGTTCCCTCAGACCAAAGAGTCCCTCAGCACTCCAAGAAGCCCTCCAATTCCTCTTCCTGGGTTTCTCTTTTCTACACCAAACCACCAGTGGTCCTTTGACTTATGCCTCTTGAATGTGACTTCAAGGCCTCCTCTTCGGTCAAAATGATCAGAGATAGAACCTATACCTATCCTAGAACCCATCTAGGGCCTGGATAATGTGGAATAAAGTATGGTCCTCACCTGCCCAGGCATGAGACATCTGGACTTCTATTAATGTGCTCTTGAAGGGTGTATGTGTGTGTGTGGCAGGGGATGGGGGTGGGGAGGTTCTGAGATCTTAACACGTGCAAAAACCAAGAGAAATTAAACTCTTGTCCCTCTTTCCAGTGTTTGGCTTCAAGCTCACAAAGAATGATGGTCAAGGCTGAGAGTTCAAGGGCAAACTAAGAAGATGTATCCAAGAGAAAAAAAAAATGGTTCCAGAAATGGGGGAAAGGAGGTGCAGCCTCTGGGAGTGACCATATGAATGGCTGGGGACTTTCAGGGTGACACTTCATCTTCCCTAAAGATCACCAGCAGTTTGTAGCCCCTGAGCAGTGGAACATGCTAAGCTGCGAGCTCTCACCTAGCAACCGAAAGTAAGATCAGGGCAGAGGCTCTAGGTGTCCTATGGAATTCTTCATTAACACTCAGGCCTCATAGCCTGGGTCACCTTAATCCAGTGTGAGATCTCAATTATCCATTTTCTTTTGCTCACTCTCCTTGCTCTCTCTTTGGTCCCTCCCCCCACCCCATCCTTCCCCATCCTCCTGCTCCTCCATATTTTGCCTGTGTTTCTCCTAGCTCAGTGACTGTCCTTGTATCTACTCTCCACTTGTGCAGGAAGGCAGGGCAGCTTTTCCCTTCCCTTACTCATCTCCACAGGAGGATCTCACCTGAAATCGCAGAAAGCTGGAACAGCCCAGAAGGACCTGGACAATACCTCTTAGGAGGTCTTTAGAGAACAAATGGCAGGCTCAAGTCTTGACACACTCTGGGCTTCAAAAGACAGAACAAGGACTCCTATTCAGGACAGATGGACATTTGTACTTGGGAGAGGAGGTGACAAATCACAGCAAATGCCTCTTATTTCTGGGGATGGGGTGAGTTCTGAGGTTTACCAGGTTGGGAAGAAGTATCCCATGCCCTCTCTCCAGAGGCTGTAGCTCTAGTCAGGTAGATTGTACTGTTTGTAACACCTGCTTTGCCTGATTCTATTAGATCTTTGCTTTTCTTCCTTTTTTAAAAAAGACTAATTTCCCTGGTGGTGTTCCTGCCAGCGCTCCCAGCCTTTCTTTCAAAAGCTCCCTGAACCTGTAGTTTCTTACTTCATTCTGACACCTCTCTCAGTTGCCCAGGATGCCCTTGAGCTCCTGGACTCAAGAGATTCTCCTGCCTCAGCTCCCAAGTGTTGGGACTACAAGCAGGCTCACCACCGTGGCCAGCTACATTCCTAGAAATCACTCACCCTGGTGATGAATACATGGTGATGATGAAGGCCCTCGTGTCTGCTAGTGCTTCTGGTGGGGAGTGCCTCTGCAGCCTGTGTTCAGCAGAGCTTCCTCTAAGTCCCTATCTGCCCTTCCTGGTGCAACATCCCTGCATATCCCCTGACGGGACACAGGGAGGTAAGATGCAGAGCAGAAGGGGCCATCGGAATCCCAGTTCCCCCACCTCCAAGTCCGCTTTCCTTAGACCCCGCTCACCTCCTCAAGTCCTCATACCCATCTGACTACTGTTGTTCTCGGCAGTGAGATCCTCATATTCCATCTGGAAAGAAAGCCCCCTGCTGCCTCCTTTTCGGTGGCTAGTGCAAGGCTGACACAGACTGAAGTTGAGGATGGGCCCTTGTGACAGGGTCAGTTTTCCCCCAACTAAATAACAACAAAATTTATAGGGATTTTTATGAGTGCCTTTTCTAAAGGCAGGGCTCTGGACCCATTATCTCTCTTTATTGCCCCCAAAACTCCTCAAAGAGGCTGTACTGCCTTCACTTTACAAATAAGGAAGTGAAGGCTCAGAGAAGTCACACAAAGGTTTGGAGCCTGGTTAGTGGTAAATTATGGGCCCCGGGTTGGCACTGTGATATCTCTTTCTCAGGGTGTTCTTGCTTTCCAACCCACTGCCCTGCTTCTCTGGCAAGAACACTGCTGGGCACTCCTCCTGCCACTTCTGCCTGCCCATTGCAGCTATAAGTCAGGCCTGACTTGCCACCCAGTGCTCTCAAACCATGCCAGCCACACCATCCAAGGCTGGTCATAGGGGTCCCACGAGGTGGGGGTGGAGTGCACACGCTAATGCGTTCAGCCTTTGGGCTGGAGATCAAACAGCTAGCAGGACAAGATGTAAATCACCCTCAGAGACAAACAGTTCCAAACAACCAACAAACACAGATTCCCATGGACACCCTACACCACACTCGGTGCCTCCCTGCTGTCCCACAAGTGGGGGCTGAGCACAGCCTGGGAACCCACCTACACAGAGGCTTCATGGGCCTGCTTTTAAGTATCTTTCTCAGATAGATTCTCAGATCAGGTTCTCTATAGGACCCATCATGGGCACACAGTTTGCAAAATAGTGTGGGATAAGCTGCACACAGTGAAAAGTACGCAAGGATTTTGTCTGTCAGTAATAATGGGGTGGCCATGATAACCTTGTTTAATAGTGCACAGAACCGCTCATGTATGTCAGGAAACACTAGCTCTGTTCCTGCTCTAGATCATCACAAAAGATTTTGCATTGTTTCCACATTACTTATTTAAATTGAAGAACCTTTGGCAAAATAGGTATTATCTCCATCCTTAGAGGAATTACAGAGATCCCATGCTAAGCTGAGATTTTGGACAGCTCTCCCTGACCCACAAAGGGCCCCTCTGCCTACTTCATGAGTTGCATTGGCTTTAAGAGATCTTTGCCTAAGACTTAATAACCTCTGAGAGACTTTGTTTCCCACCAGTAACATCCTTAGCAACTATACCTCATACTCTGAGCCCCTGGCAATCTGGGGACTCTGGGGGAACAGACAGTTTAGCATATATGCTTTGAAGAGATAAAGCACATTCTTGGGGAAAAAAAAAACAATAAAAAAACAGTGCCTTCATAGCCAATGACCATTTAATGCCTGTCCTGGCTTCCTCTGCCAGCATGGGTAGAAAATGGTACTAAGAGAAGCCCAGCCTAGTCCAGTCACTCTCAACCTGTGGGTCACAACCCCTTTGTGGGTGTCCAACAACCCTTTCACAAGAGTCACCTAAGACCATCTGCATATCAGATATTGACATTATTATTCATAACAGTAGCAAAATTGCAGTTATGAAATAGCAGTGAAAATAATTTTATGGTTGGGGGTCACCACACTATTGAAGGGTTGCAGCATTCGGAAGGGTGAGAACCACTGTCCTAGCCCATGGGTGACATGTCAGAGGTTGCAGTTTGGGTAGTCAGGAGCCACAGCCTCCTTTGGCTCCTTCACCAAGGCTTCCTTACAGATAAACCCTGGGCCCTCTATGGACTTCGCACCTCTTGTCACTGCCCAGGCAGCTCTGAAGTCCAGCTCTGTGGGAACCAGAGTTACTAACATTGCTCTCAGGGAGGCCCGAGGGCATCACTGCAGACCCTCCTCACCCCCCACCTGGGCCTGCTTCTCATCTCCCAGCACTGCAGGCAGTAACCCTGTGTCCTGTGAAAGCTGAGGAGAGAGGAATGTCACATGAAAGGTGCCCGAGGAGGCCTGGCCAGCATCAGGCCACCAAATGGCAGGTGCCAGGTGGTTAGCATTAATAAAGAGGCTGGGGGGGGGGCTTGACTCCAGAGGTTTGACTGTAGGGGCTACTGCTAGCTGGCTGCCACCTCAGTTATCCACCAAGGAGAGCCTGGGGGATCTTGATGCGGATCTACCATGTCCCCGTTTACCTGCTTCACAGAACTGATGCGACTTCTATTGCTATGTCACCTGGCTTCAACATATCTTGCTTATCTCATTCCAGTCTGGGCGGCCTGTCCATGGCCTCCAAGCCACCTTGCCTGGCATCAAGGGCTTCAACTCTTCCTCCCCTCTGTAGCTTCACTAAAATGACTGTTATTTTAATACTCTCGGTATATAATTCTTCTCAAACTTCCCACACTAAGTGGCCAGACAGGAGGGTGCCAGAGTAGGACTCACCAGCTTGGCCAGATGTCGTGGGTGATGGCCCTTCCCCAGTTGGATATTGTGCTCTGTTCTCTGCTAGGTGGAATGGAGGCCCAGGAGGAAGGCGAGAGTCAGAAATAGACCTGGCAAGAAGGTAGGGCCTGGACGTTGGCAAGGATTATAATACACTCCCGAGGCCCATGTCTCTTGTCTGAGTGCAATGCTTCAAGCTTCCTTCATGATAAAGCTTTCTTATAGTGTTTGGTCTTCTTTGGGAGATTTCTGACATTTTTCAAAATCTGCAGTAGGAAGACTCATCCATCAAACAACAGCCAGAGGACTGTCTGGGTTTGTCTACTCTCCTCTTCTTGGGGGTTCTTCTCTGTCTACTTCTTTCCCATTTCTAGGGAATGAGACCAGCTTCACGGCCTATCTTTAACATACTCTGTGACTCAAATTTGCTGTATGTCTCTGATCATGTCCCAGTGGTACTGTCCCCATGATCTATGTGCTGACCACCTGATCCACTGAGATATCCTTACAATGAAATAAAGCCTTAAAACCTAATAGGTAGATGTACCAGCAGAGAGGGTAAGTGAGGTGACCTGGAGAGATGCAGAGGGGGTTCACAGGGAGTGTGCATTGGTGGTGGGTCCAAAAGACGGGTACTCACATGATGAAGGGGCTGCAGAGAAGGGCCTGCCCAGAGCACAGAGTCAGAACACAGATGCTTGGTCCCCAGGAGTCAGGGCTGAAGAATGATTATGGGCAATAATCAGGCACATCCAGTTTCATGTTTTGAGAAGCCATGATAAGCTCCAAGGATGCTTGACTGCAAGAGAGAGACTGGGGTTGGGGTGGGAGATGGTTGTAGCCTTCCATGTGAAACATGCTGGAGGAAGAATTCAAGGCACCCAGGGGGTTAAAATTCTTGGGCTTAGTGATGTGGGTGTTTAGAGGGAGTCTTGCTGAAGCAACTTGGGTGATGGGAATTGAGAACACCTTCACTCTGTCCGAGTTCCCCAAGTTGTCTCTTAACAAGTCTTCTAAGAGTTTCTTATTGTCTGAATGTTCTTGGTATAAAAGCACTCACTCTCGCTGGGGGGGTGGAGTGATACATACCTGTAATCCCAGAATCTTGGAGGCTGAAGCAAAGGGTCGTGACTCTGAAAACAATCTGGACTATATACCAAGACCCATTCTCTCAATATAAACAAACAAAAACAAATAAAAAGGCCAAGCAATATTCAATCATTCTCATGGGTAGCCTCAGAACTGTGAAATGAGAATATTCAAGAGAGAAGGGAAAAAAAAAATCTGCTTTTCAAATAGCTGCTCAGAAGATCCACTGATTTCTTTTCATTAATTTGATCTGTTTATTTTGACACCGTGTCTCTAGTCCAGACTTCCCTAGAAAACTTTCTAAATAGCAAACAATAGCATTGAACTTCTGTTCCACCCTCTTGTACCTTTCTGAATCGTGGGATTACAAGTACAGGCCAACATGCCTGGTTTGTGCAGCACTGGAGAACAAACCCAGGGCTTTGTGCCTGCTCGACAGACACTTTCCCGGCGGCACAGATGATTCTATCAGCTGACTCTGGGGCACACTGTTCTCAGCGATGGCATCCTGCAGGTTCCCACTGGGCTATCCCAGAACTGTGAATCCTCAAGCAGCTGCTACATTTTTGTGTTTATTTCCCCGATGCAGCTCAGGGCCTGTGTGGTCCATGTCTGGCATTTGTTGGATGAATGAGCTGACCTCCAAACTAACACTGACAATTTCCTCTTGAATACTGAAGCATTGCGCAGGCCTCTGATGGCTGGGACTGACTGGTCCGTCCTATTACCGTTCTGTCCAAATTTCACTCAAGCCTTCTTAAGCCCAACACCTGCCTGTGAGGTTTGAAAATTCCACTCCATTGTGGCAGTTTCACATGCTCCACAATTTGAGATGCGAACCCCTGGGGCTTCTACCTTTCAGTTTTTAAGTTTAACAATAGTAGAAAATAATTACTTTTGTTTTTTTTTTCTTTTTTTCTTTTTCTTTTTTTTAATAAGAAAGGAAATGTTACCAATAGGAAGGTCTTCAAAAGGCCACTTCTCAAACTCAAGATTTACTTGAAAGAACAGAATCTTTAGCTGGAGGGCAGGCTTGGTATGTTTCTGATTACACCAGTGACCCTCACCCCCCAAACCCTTTGTAGATGGGCCTTTCTTCTAGACAACCTACTGATGAGCAAATGATCTAACAGATTTCACACCACATAAATTTAAGCCTAATAAATGGCTTCAAATTTAGAGCTCCTCATTCTGGCCACAGAGAAATAGATCCTTTACAAAAGCAATCATGTAGACAATTAATAAACCCCCACACAATACCGGGAGAGGGGAAATTCTGCTCCTGATCGCCTGTCTCCAGACAAGCTCCGTCCAAATGATTGACTCTGGGAAATCTTGATTGACCTTGGGGCTTCTTGTTAGGGTCATATTTAGAGAGAACTGGTCACAAATATCCCCTGTGCTGTCCAATGCTGTAGTCACAAGTCATATGTGGCAACTTACTTGTAAGTTTATGATGATTAAATTTGACATTTTTGTTCTTTTTCAACAAATGACTTACTTATTTTTATTTTATGTATGTTGTTGCTTTGACTGCATGCATTGTCTGTGTGAGGGTGTTGGATCCCCTGGAACTGGAATTGCAGACAATTGTGAGCCGCCATGTGGATGCTGAGAATTAAACCCAGGTCCTCTGGAAGAGTAACCAACCAGTGCTCTTAACTGTTGAGCAATCTCTTTAGCCCTCCAACGTTTTTTGTTCCTTAGCCCCATTTCAAGGGCTCAGTAGCCACATGTTTCTAAAGATGACTCAGTTTAACATAAGATATAACATTTCCATCACACAGAAAGTTTATGGTCAGTGCAGGTCTCCTAGTCAGGCAGAACCTCTCTCAGGGTCCAAATTGTTTCTGTTCTGTCCTCATTATCAGTAACTATAGCTCCTATGGGCCTGAGTCATTACATCCATCTAATTAAGCAAAATGAAGTGAAGTTCATAGCAAAAATATAGACTAAAAAGAAATCCTATTGTCAATGGGAAAGAAGGGAACTTAATTTTAAATCTGCTGATGAGCTTTGGTTTCTCTCAACTCTCTGCTATTTTGGGTGATGTATTTACAGCTTTGAGGATGAACAATCTTCATTATTCAAGGCCAGAAAAGAAAATCTGCTTTCTCATCCTGGTTAGATAATTGCTCTGTCTGAATTAACCAGGTAATTACTCTGGCTGTCAAGGACATGTACATGTCAAAGACTTTAACGGGCAATAAAGTAAGGCCTGGACCTGTCTGAGCTCCATAGTCTCCTGGGCAGGGTCAGAGGAAGAGAAAAGGATAGTCCAGGTCACATGACTGGCTTCTAGCACTGTAGCTTGCTCTTCTAAGCAAGTGACCTTCCAGCCTTGGTTTACTTAGGAAAGGTTGAGCCAAGAATGTATGAGATTGAAGCAGTCCTGGGAGACACAATTCTCCATGTAATGTATGTGTGTATGTGTGTGAGATGCATTTACATTTGGCACAGTCACACAAGTGGAGGCCCAAAGTGGATGATGTTGGATGTTTGAGTCACGGTCTCTTACTGAACTCATGTTGGCTAGACTGAGTGGCCAGGGAGCCCTGGGACCTGCCTGTGTCAGCCCCCTTCCCTAGTACTGAGGCTATATTCGCATACTATCATTGCCTGTTATGTGCTGCTGGGGAACCAAATTCAGGTCCTCATGATTGCATAGTGGGCACTTTCCCGACTAGCTTCCCAGTTCCAACTAGCCCTAAATTATTTCCGGTCACCTGAAAGCTGATCTTTCAGGTTCTACAATCAGAAATGGTCTTGGCCCTATCAGACAAAGGGTTCCCCAATCATGAGAAAGGGGTTCAGATGTGGGATAGCCTAGAAGAGGAACAACATCCATTGGCTTCATATACAGATGAGGTAGACACAGAGGCTGTTCTATTCCAGGCATTTTGTTTTGTAAATTCTATAACAAACTCACATCTAGTGCCCCCCTTTGTTGAGTAGATGTTATTAAAGGCATCTCTGACTTTTGGTCTGTGAGTTGCATCTTTCCTGACAAAGTGAGTGTTTTGAAAACAGCAGGCTGCTGGGCTGAGCTTGATATCTTGCCAGTTAGTCTGCATCCTGTATTTAGGAACTTAAGTTAGTCTCTCTTCAAAGTTGTAGTCGATGGGTAACAATTGACGTCGGTCATTTTTTTAATCTGCTTCAGTTTGCTAAAGTCATGTTTCCTTATTTTTTTTAATCATCCTTGTTGTTATCTTTGTGGTGTATTGAATTGATGCATTTTGATTTTTTTTTTATTTCTCTTTTGTCCATCTTCTAGTGGGTTTTACACTCTCATGTGTTTTCATTATGGCAACCGTCTTTCATATCTGAATATAGGACATCTATAACCGTATTTGTAAGGCTGGCACAGTAGTGATGGATTCCCTCCATTTTTTCCTGTTTAAGAATGTCTTTCTCCTTCATTTCTGAAGGATATCTTGGCTGGGTATAGTATTCATGATTGGCAGTTATTTCCTTTTAGGACTTGGAATATATCCCATCTCATGGCATGTATGTTTTCTGCTGAGAAATCTGCTCTTACTCCAATGATTGCAGATTAAAATGCAACTTGGCACTCTCTTTTCCAATTCTTAGCACTCTCGCTTTGCCTTGTACTTTTGATAATATGACTATCACAAGCCACAGTGAAGATCTTTTCTGGTCAAATCTAGTTAGAGCCTTATACATATCCTGTGTGTTGATGTCTTTTGTCCTCACAAAGGTGAGGAAAATTATTCAGCTATGTCTTCATTGAAAGATTTATCATGCCTCGTTTCCTTCATTTAGGTGCTTCTCTTTGTATATTTAGTAATATATCAAATACTGCTTTATGCTTTTTTGCTGTTGTTGTTGTTTTTGTTTTTTGAGACAGGATTTCTTTGTTGTAACTCTGGCTTTCCTGGAACTCACTCTGTAGACCAGGCTGGCCTCGAACTCACAGAGATCCATCTGCCCGTGCCTCCCGGGTACTGGGATTAAAGGCATGCACCACTACTGCCCAGCCTGCTTTATGCATTTAAAAAAAATATTTTAAAATGGCTGCTTTTTAAGTTTGAAATGTCTTCTGCTTCAGCTAGCCAGGGTTTCAGTTGCATTCTGGTTTTGTCATGTTGAGATGATCAGACCTTTCTCACCCCCTCTATCTCTGTGATTACTACTATCTCATATGTCACAATTTGTTTTTCTGGCTTTGTTGAGTTTTGTGTTTGTGTTCTCCTGAATCTCACAGTTTCCTTACGGCCTTTTGTCACTATCCTTTTCCCTGGAGGTCTGTTGATGAAGAGTTATTGTGTTGTTTGTAGGTCTCGTGTTACCTTGTTTTTCTGTATTTCTTGTGACCCTCCATTGGGATTCACACAGCTGGGGAACAAATCATCTCTACCACCTTCAGATGGTGGTCACTGTAGCCTTGCTTCTTCCTAAAGCTGTGTCCTAAACTAATGGTTCAAAAAGCTATGTTGACTTTGGTTCCAACTGGACACGATTACTTAGTCTTTCCATAGTTCCTTCTACTATAATCCACGGGCTTGGGTGTAGTACAGAGAGAAATTTTGTCTCAAGGGCCACATGGAGAAGGGATACTCTAGTGGGTTAGGTTTTGAGGCTTAAGCTGGCTGGGTACACAGTGTGGCTGGTGGCTGGTAGTACTCGAACTCATACTACAGCAGCCTGAGATCTGGTAGTTGAGGGACAGATAATACAATCCTTTCTCTAGAGCAAAGCTGTGGTAGTAATTCCAGAAAGCTCTCCTGACTGGTTCTGGTCTGTCATTCCTATTGCAAGGCTAGCCAGTGACCATGGTGAGGTTTCAGGTACTCACAATTCTGCGATTGTTGTATTCACCATTCCCAGGGGGGAACCGTGATCACAGCTTCCAGTACACTTGATTCCACTCTAGGCAACTGACATCTCCCAATCTATGAGATTCCATCTACTGTTTGCTAAGTTCTGGCAAACCACTCTCTAGGATGCAGTCATTTATCATTCTGGTTCTTTATAAAGAGGAGGCAGGTGGCAAGCCACCATATGACAATCTTGCCCACGCTGGCATCTCAAACCCAATGTATCCAAAAACTGAACTGATGATTCCACCCTCCACACCCCCATCCCATGAAATCCCTTCATATTCATCTTGTCAGTAAAGAGTACCACCATCGATTGGGTTAAACAAACCCAAATTCCTAGATTTGTCCTCATGCCCTCTCTTCCTATAGCTAATTCATCAACAAGCTCTGTAGAGTTTAATTCCCAAGATGCTCCTCAATTCTGTTCACTTACATGCATATCCACCAGTACCTTGGCCCAAGCTGCAGTCGTCACTCCTCTTGGCTACTGCTGTATCGCCCCCGATGAGGATCAGAGCATATTTGCTTCTACCTCCCCCAGTACAGCCTCACTGTGGAGGCCATGGTGGTCCCTCAAGTGAAATCCAACCTCGTCTTCCTGCTTTTGGTTCTTTAATGAAGAACCTTCCAATGAACTTGGAAGAAAATCAAGGCTCCTCAATTGAATTCAAAGCCTTCCATCTGCCCCTCTCAGTCTCTGGTCTCATGGCTCACTATGCCTCTTTCCTCACTTTACAAATTCACTCTAGCACCTGTTACTTTCTTGAAGGCCTGTACTGCTGGTTCTCATAAACTCTCTGCTTTTTATTCTTCTTTAATCACCCTCACTCCCTGGCCAGTTAAGTTCATTCACTTCTCCCACCTCAGGAAAGTGTGATGTCCTCAAGAGAGCATTTCGTGGGCTCCGAATCAACCCCTCCCCAGTTCAGATTCTCAGAGCACCAAGAGTCTTTTTCCTTTAGAGCTCTCTGCCACGCTACATTTGTTTGTATGATAAATGGACAAGCATCCATCTTGCCGAGTAAACTGTAGGCTTTCTGTTGAGAAGGGGCATACCTCTGTGCTCACTGAAGATCTCTACTCAGACTCCCAATGTATACAAACCATTGACTGAATGAAAAAGCCTCACTATGGAGTAGGTCAGACCTGTTTTTTTTTTTTTTTCCTTCTTTGAATTGTGTTTGTTATTACCGCTGGTATGTGTGTGAACACGTATACCACAATGTATGTGGAGGTCAGAGGATGACTCTGTGTAGCTGGTTGTCTCCTTCCAACTTTACATGGCTTCTGGGGACCAAATTCAAGTTGTTAAACTTGCATCATTGGGCAGTGAATGCTTTCACACACTGAGCCACCTCTCTGGTCCCAGACCTTGTTTTAAATCTCAGTTTTATTATTTTCTGAGTTGTATGAGTTTAGGCATATCATTTCTTTTTTTCTGAGACCTGTTTCTTAATGCATAGAAGAACCTAATAACTATCTCAAAGGGACTTCTGAGAACAAACGAGCTAACGGTCACAGTGCCTGGAGAGTCAGCATGTGGCACATAGTTGGCAACTGGGAAATGGTTATTGCCGTGACCGAAATGCCCCTCCCATTTGAGAATAGTGTCCACAATGTGCTCCTAGAGTGGTTAAAAGATAATGAACAAAATGCGTGGGTCATGTTTCACAAACCACCTCCACCAAAGTCACTAATAAGAAAACATAAATAAATAAAGGCCTTTATCATACGCCCAAGCGAAAGAGATGATGGGAACATTCCAAAAATAACAATTGTCTTCCCTTGATAGAATTCTTAATTACTGAACTATTTATTTTCCTATTTACTTATCTATTTATCTATTGTTTCTTTCTTCCTTTCTTTCCAGTTCTTTAAACCTCTTTCTAACACCATACACACATGTTACTATTATAACAAGTAACTATGTAAGAAAATATAAATGCTATTTTTCTAAAAAAAAAAAAAAAACCAAGAGAAATTTTATTGTTAGGCAAGATGATGATAAAACAAGCAGACAAACCAGAGAAGGAAGAGCAAGGAGAGTGGTAATGTCGAGCTATAACGATGGCTTATCAGCTTGGGGGGACATCTTTGCGAGAGGTGGCTGGGAGTCATTTTTAAACACGGTTTGTTGGAATTTTCAAAGGAGAATAATCAGGGCAATTTGAACCAGTTCTGTTTTAAGACAACCCTCTCGGTTAGATATCGCCTGCATCTATTGCATAGATGAGGAAACTGAGGCACAGATGGTTCAAAAACCTAACCGCCATAGGGAGAGTCAAGAACCAAATCCAGAGAACAGCATGCGGCTGTAAGTACCTGGCCAAGGTGTAGCTCCCAGCTTTGAACCAGAGGCTACATGGAAGAGACTGAAATGCTTAACCAAGGGAAGCTGTTGCCTTGAGGCTCTTTTAAAGCAAGTGGCTTCGTGAGCAATGTTTTTTTTTTTTTTAAGGGTTAGCAAGTAGGAATGAGTATAAAAAAAAGAAAAGGGTGCACATAAATAAATATTTCCACCTCACACTGAAAAAAAAAGATGCTATAGAAGGGAAAAAAAAAAAAAAAACCTTCCACCACCAAGAAGCACAGGAGTACGTAAGTTGGAATAACACTCCTTTCACATGAGTGTGGTGACTTTATGTTTAGACGTCCCGTTCAGCTAAGCTACCTTTCAGAAAGTAGTTGCATCTTTACAAGATTTATGAAGATTACTTAAGCAGTCCCCCCTCCCCACTCCCTCTTCCCTTTCATGTGAATCTCTAGCCATCCTTATTGACTGGGCTGAAATTCAGCGCAAATCCTATACTGGGTGCATGCTCCAAATCTGTCAGTTGCCTCGAGATAAGTTTCCGAATCTTCTTAGTGGATGCCACTGAGAAAGGTCACCTGGTTCACCCCTTCACCCGCTTGCCCTGTTTCTACCTAAACTGCCTCCCAACAGATGGAATGTGGCCCTGCCTTGCAGGGACCTCCAGGGAAGATGTCTCTGGCCTCTCCCTGGAGAGCCCTCATCAGCCCTTAATCAGAATGTTTAGGACCCGTGGGAGAGCTCCCGAGGAGTCCAGCTTATCAAGGTGGGATTTATTTATTTACTGTCCAAATCATTTCACGTCAGATTAGCTGGTTGCTCTCTGTGCTCACCAGCTGAGAGCCAAAGTGACAGATCACCTCGTTGCTTATTTAACCAACCATAAACAGGACTTGAAAGAAGTGAGTTTGCCACACATAACTCATCTTTTGAGAATCTGACGTGCATCAAGTTGATGGCAAACTTCTGCTCATTATCTAAAGACACTTTTTCTACACCCCTCCCCTTTCTGTTCCCAAAGGGAGCCACTGACCTCAGAAAACTCACTAGTTTTATACCACCAAGAGTGGAAGAAAAGCATAGATACAAGCCAAAAAGTCGCCTCCACTCCAAGTGTCCTGGGCTGTTGAAAGTTCCTTTCCCACTTCCATGAGACCAGTGGCCAGGAGGAGGCTCACTGTACTCGGTGGCCCTTGCTCTATGCAGCTAGACCAAACCCTCAACCCAATAGAATCTATATCTACAACTTGAACTGCAACGGAAGTGTCATAATGGAATTGAAATATTTTTGTTTGTTTGTTTGAAGACAGGTTTTCTCTGTGTAGCCCTAGCTGTTCTGGAACTCACTCTGTAGACCAGGCTGACATCAAACTCAGAGATCCTCCTGCCTCTGCTTCCTCAGTGCTGGGATTAAAGGTGTGTGCCACTGCTGCCCAGCTGAAAATCATAATATCTTAATAAAGGATGTGATCTCTGTGATGTACGTAAAAGAGGGGGTCAATGGAAGGTTAATGACTTATCCCAGGTCAAAGACTGGCATGGATGTTGAAATCTTGGAAAATACATTATTTCATTAATGTATTATAACATCACAGGAGGTTAGAGAGTTGACTCAGCAGGTAAAGTGTTTGCTATGCAAGCAGGAGGACCAGAGATTGGATCCCCAGCACCCCCATAAAATGCCAGGTGAACATAACAGCCTGCCTATAATCTCAGTGCCTAGAATGCAGAGTCTAGGTTAAAGTGAGAATATATATATTTGGTGAAGAGAGATAGAGAAGGCACCAGATATCAATTTTTGACCTCCACACACATATGCACACATATACATGCACATTTATCTGCAAGATGAAGAAAATATTCTTAACATTGGGGCAGAGCTAAGAGAACTAGAATTTTATAAGAAAAAAAAAGTATTTGGGTTCCTTGATTTTCTATCAAGTACAAAAGGATGTAGTAGGTTGGCCACCATTATTTTTTTAAATAGAAAGTTGCCCTGTGCCCCAGGAGTGGAAGGAACTCTTGTGTGTATCCCCCCCAAATCCAAAACAGGCGTTCAAAACCACTGTGTAAGAATGATAGCGTCATTTGCAATATTCAAAAGAAGAAACAATCCAGACACCCATCAAGCTGATGAATCCATAGCAAAGTTTGGTCTCCCCACGAAACTGAATACTCTTCAGCCACGACAAAGAACGAAGCGTGGATACAAGCTGTACCACGGATGGAATGAAAACCGCTTAGTGAATGTGGACGACACGAACAATCCCGTGTAACTGGAGTAGCCGCACCCACAGAGCCAGGTAAACGGTTGCCAGGGACTTAGAGGAAAGAAGACCTCCACTTCATGGGGGAGAGTGTTTCCGTCGGGGTAATGAAACGTTCTGAAGTCGAGGGCAGAGACGACAGTGTACTGGATACACGACGCAACTGTACACTCGAAAATGGTTGAATCAGCGATTTTATATCACACATCTTTGACAGCAAAAATACAGGAGAAATTATAGTCAAGAAGATTCCAGGATGCAATGTGAGCAGAGCCCTCCCTCTCCTTGGACACAGAGCTCTGTGGAGACGTGTTTCCTCACAGGCCCTCCCCATACCAGCTCCGAGCAGAGACCTGCACTCCCAAGGTTCAGCACTCGCAGCCTGTGTATGCCCCTGACTACCTGTAGGGTCTCCACCGTGCTAGACAAAGACCCTTTCTTTCTCAGTGGGCAGGGGCACGGTGGATGCATAAACATGGGCAGGAAGGCAGGCCGCTTGAAAGCTTCCAAAAGGCTCTTTCTGACAAGTGAAAAATGTTGGTGACTTGAAGTCACAGGGCCAGGCTTTTAACAACCCTGCGCGTATTTATTTAACCCAGTAAATACGTTTATTAGCAAGGCCGCCTTTGTAGAGCAGGTAATGGATTTCCCATATGGTTCTGCTTTGCAGACCCCGGCCATGATGGCTCACACCTAGCTCCCCTCCCGCCTCTGAGGTTAAGACCTTGGTGTGTTACCACTTCACTGCCTTGGCCCCTGTGTGTGTGTAATTACAGTCTTTCCCAGAGAGGAGGAAATCCCCGGGCCTTGGCCTTAACTAGCCCCGGCATTGCACTACCAAAGGGCACGTCTCAGAGGGGGGACGAGAGAGCCAATAAAGCCTTTACGTTATTAACTTTTTCCTTCTGAAAAGAAGCCTGAAAAATACCATCGCCCCACATTAAAGGCTGTGTGTGAGAGCCGCCACCGCCTAATGAGTTGCTCGGACCCTAGGCCACATGTGAGAGCTTCGGAGGCCCCTTTTAACTAACCTTGATGTTGTGCCAGCCCTGGGGGTGTGGGCAAGGCATGAGGGAGGTTGCAGCCAGCCTTCACTCAGAGTTAAGGTTTGCACCTGACAGAGGGGACCTCATCGGTTTGGCAAAGCACCACCCAGGATGACACAGAGGTAGGGAGATAGTCACAAAGCACATGCAGAGACAGATATGTCAAACACCAAGTGTGCTTGGGGTGTGATGAGCTGTAGCTGGAGTCTTGGGCCCCAAAACTGAAGCCTCCAAAGTAAACTGAGGGGTCACCAGAGACACAGTAAATAGAGCCTCTAAGCCCGTGGAAACATCCCGAGGTAAGGATGTGTTGATGTTTTAAGAAAGGCTAATTAATGAACTGGGGAAAGAGAGGTGATTCAGTGGTTAAGAATGCTAGTTGTTCTTCCAGAGGACCCCAGTTCAATTCCCGACACCCACATGGCAGCTCATAGCTGTCTGTAACTTCTGTTTCAGGGGATGATCTGATACAGACATAAATTCAGGCAAAACACTAATGTACATAAAATAAAAATAAATAATTTTTAAAAAGAAAGGCTATAATTTCCTCCAAGGCGCTCCAGAAGTCCGGTGGTTACCATTATATGCTGTGGGGCAGTAGACAGACTCTGGTAACCCATGAGAGATGATGTCCAGGGTTAGTACTGAGGGAAGGTCTTAGAGTTAGCCTGGTCTTAGGTTGGTGGCCTTCTGTGCTCAGGCTCTCAGGGTTAGAGTAGAGTTTAGATCTCTAGGGGTTGTCACAAGGAACCCCTGGGATGAGCAGTGTTCAGAAAGCAACTTTCTTTGACCCCTTTCTCCAGTCTAGGAAGGAGGAGACCAAGGGTCAAGTTCCAAGTCTGGAAAAGGAGTATTCTTTCCAGCCCAAAGATCCGGTTTCCTGGTCCAGTGATGTGTCCTTTCCTCCACTCCTCTCTTGTGTTACAGGGTTGCACAGGAAGCATGAGATCTCATCAGTCCTATCCTGTGCAAGCCCACATCTCTGAGTACCTGTGCCGGGGAAACTTAATTGTCTTCTTGCCCTCCCGTCCCTTTATAGCAAACCCATGCCTTCTCCCGAAGCCCCTATTCTGCTGTGTGTACAGTTGCACATGCTGGGCACTGCCAATTCCCATGAGGAAGTGGGAGAGTTTGAACAGACTGGGGAAGGAAAGGAGTCCCCGCTCTTCCTGCTGTGTGAACGCCCCACTGATCAGATAAAACCTTGGCATTAGAGGGCTGGAAGTATATACAGTGCCATGATTATAGATGTGGGGAGAGCAAGGAGGGTGGGAGAACAATGTTCAACTCACCTTTGCTGTTCCGAAAGCACTTTGCATGCCTTGGCTCTCGTTTGGTTGTCATTGCAGGAATGGGCAGGCTCTGCAAACCCATGCCACATGTGGTATAAAATGAAACCCCTGCAGAAAAGTTATTTTCAACCGCCAGTGACAGGCATGGCAGAGGCAGGACTAAGGCTGGGGTTGCCACGGACTCATTGGTTAATGGCTTTGTCACTAGACTCCAGACACTTGGCCTAGAGCTAATAGTTTCATACTCTATTCTGCAGGCTCTACCCCACCATGGGTGTCTATGCACCTCTGGTGGGAGCTGTACTTGGCATCCTCCAGCGGTAACTCTAGTGCTCAAAAGCAGACTCTGCTAGCTGGTTGACTGTAGTCGAGATACTAACCTCAATTATTCATTCATTCATTCATTCATTCAGCAAGTATTTACTGGGTGGCTGTATACTGAGTGAGTGAAACACACTCACTAAGATCCCTGAGACGCCCTGTGCTCACACACGCAGACGTGTGGCTTAGTGCAGTACTCAGCAGTGGGTAGCCTTCTACCTGCCCATTCTCCCAGGGATTTGGAGAGAAAGCCATGCTGTGTCTTTCCCCCCAGAGAGCAGAAAAGGAAGACAAAGTCTAACTCTGAGCAGTCTCAGCCCTTGGAGCAGGCAAGGGAGGCATGGGAAAATTTCCTGTTGTCCTCTGGGCTTACATTTTCTGGATCAGGGTTGGTTGGGTATTGCTATGCTTGGGCTGGTGATAATGGACTCCACGGCTCAGTGCTTCTAACAGTGGGTGCTTGTCTAGGGGGATGATTTTCCCTATGGCGCTGTGCGTTTCCCAGACCAGGCACCCACCGTGTGTTGTTTATTTACAGGGTCACTAAAGGAAGTACCAGTTGCTCTACTCAAACACGGGGGTGGGATGGGGTGGGTTCGGGAGTCACACTCATCATTTGGTTAAAATGTCCACATCAGTCTGTTTGAATGGTGCTGGGCACATGGTAGGCAATAAGAAAAAAATTATGTTTGTTACTATTGGGGGGCTCAGATTCCAAGCCTGGAAGGAACACGTCTTTGCTTGCAAAAGACTCACAGGTTTGCCAAAGTCAGCTCCGTCATATTTTCCAGGAGGTACTTTACTGGAAAGAGAAAGGATATAAAGGCTTGGTGGTCGTGGTCTAAACTTTCTCCCATTCCCCACAAAAACTCCAGTCTTCATTGGGCTAGAACAGCCCCTGCCTCATTCTGGAAGCTTTTCCAGACATTTCAAAAGGAGAAACAGGAAGGCAGTGGAGGCTTCCAGGTTTCAAGTCTCCAAGAGAGCAGCTATATGTGGATTTGTCTATCAAAGGCTGAATGTTGGGACCCCTGAAGTTGTAGAGAAGAAATGCATTTGTGGGTATGGGGGAGGGGGACCAGAAAAGGCATACAACGTGTTCTTAGAAACAAGCTTAAGAAAAAAAAAAACAAAACTGCCAAAATCAAATGTTAAGAAAGATTCTTCCCCCAGGAAGTTTGCTCTTGCCAACGTCTGCCCACTTTAGAATAGAAGGTAACGTTTTGGAATCACTAGAGGGATTGGATTTCAGCTTTTTGATGTCCTTGGGGGAAGATGTAGCCTTATGTCACATCACAGAAAACAACCAGGAACAGGCACAAATAATCCCAACACGCTAACTGTGGTGATTGAGGTATTTGCCTTTTTGCTGCTGGAAATGGGACCCAGGGCTGGCCACCGAGCTGCACCCCAGCGAGATGCCTGTTTAGAAGCAATTGTCGCTCTGAAAGCCAACGTGAATTCATTATAGGAAAAATGGAGGTTACCCTGCATAGAGGGTATAGACTACACAAACACGATTTTGACGGTTGAGAGCCTAATAGGATTGAGGAATGATAAGAGCAATATGTGGTTGGAGAAATGGGAGGAAGGAGCTAAGTAGGAGGCCCCACAAGAGCTGGTCCTGTGTCGGGGATCTTATCTGGATCGGGGCATATCATAAGATGAGTGTTTCAGAAACCCAAGGGCCGCTTCCACTGTCCGTCTGATACAGTAAGCAGGACTGCCTCTACTGACCACAACGATGGAAGCATTAGTGAGCGGCGGGCTGATGCACCGTTCTCCACACGATGACGGAAGCTGGCAGAGCTGGCTGACTGAGGCTTGCTCTGAGCTGGCTCTTCTGTGCTGTCTGGAGCCAGCCAGCCTCAGGGGCCTCTCAGTGGCCCTCCCTCCTCCTTGGAAACTGTCTGTCTTCATTTGAGCCAGCAAGTCCAGCATATTTGTGCTGGAAGCCCTGCTCTCGTCCACCACAGGCAGCTCACAGCTTTCAGCAGAGGATTACTTAGAATAACAAGTTAATGACTGTCCTTGGGTTAGCCTGGCTTGCTGGGAGAAGCAGGCATGCCCGGGGTTCATTTTACTGGACTCTAATCAGGGTGGGAGCAAATTCCAACCCAAGGGGAAAAAAAAAAAAGAAAAGAATGTTTCATTCTGTCCGAGCAGCATTAGAGGCATCGTGTAGAAGCTGTGCTTCATTTAACAAGGTAAAGGCACTGGGGAGGTCTGAGCAGAGCTGTGTCGAAGACCTACCTAGGCCTGGGAGGACTGTGCTGCCTGCTGTGTTGGAGGGGGTGTCAAATGATCTGCGCTGCCCCCTAGGAAACAGCTGGGAGTATAAATGAGAATGTGGAGAGGGGGATGGAGGTGGTATGGGGGAGGGGAGAGTGGGAACAGAAGAGACAAAGGAGACAGAGCAGAGGAGAGCTGACTCTCCTCAGTCACCACACAGACCATCAACAACCGTTGGTCCTGAAGGTGTCCATGCTCACTCATCCATTCACTAAATAAATACTGATGTCCCAAATCTACTAGAGCCACGAGGGCATCAAATGGTGCAAAGCCTCTTGGCCAAATGTGAACCTTGGATCCTGCCCTGTCTCCCTGTCTCCCTGTCTCTCAAGGACGTCAGTTACTATCTATCTATCTATCTATCTATCTATCTATCTATCTATCTATCAATCATTATATATATGTATATATATATATATATATATATATATATATATATGGAAAGAAATACATCTTTGGCTTAGAAAGGCCTCTAGATCTTGAGGAGACTGAGTCAGCTGGTGTTCTAGGAGTTTGGAGTTTGGAGTAACAGATCTAGACTGTGAGAGACAGAAGGGTGTAGGAGAAGGTCTGCAGAGAAAGCAAAGGGACTGAGCGTGTGTGTATGTGTGTGCGTTATGTGTGTGGGTGCATGTGGAATCTGTAGGCATGCAGATATGTACCCATGTGTGTGGAGGCCAGAGGACAACCTCAAACATCCTCAGATGCACTGTCCATCTCTCTTTTTTTTTTCATCAATTTTAAACAAAATTATGATTATTTGTTTGCATACATGCACGTTGGGAAGTCAGAGGGCAACAACTTGTAGGAGCTGTTTCTCTCTTTCTTCCGTGTGGATCCCGGGAATTGAACTTATGTCATCAGGCTTGGAGACAAGTGCCTTTACCCACTGTACCAGCTCACCACTCTTTCAGCATGCCTCTTTTGAGACAGTCTCTCATTGGTCATCAATTAGTACAGACTGGTTGAGCAGCAAGTCTCAGGGACCCACCTGTCTCTGCCTCCCAGGTGATTACAGGTACACCACTCCTGTCACGTATGTGGGTACTAGGCGATTAAACTGGGGGACTGAACTCAGGTCTTTATGTTTTCAAGGCAAGCACCTTACTGACTGAGCCATCTCTCCAGCCCCATTTTTGCAAATACGATAGGTTAGAACTAGCTTTATCGGGGCATCAGTAACATACAAAACACTATATATATTTAATACAAAAGGAGTTTGAACAGAGCAAGTACCTATGATACCATGGCCCAGGGTAGAGACATCTAAGACATGCTGAATTTTATTCGTGTCCCTTTATATCTTTTTGTTTGTTTTCCTATGATAAGAACACTTACCAGAACTTCATCACAGAAACAAATTTAAAAAGTTAACTTGGTAATTTGCACTTGCGATCCCAAAACTCAAAAAGCTGAGACAGAAGGATTTTGAGTTCAAGGCTGCAAATCCAGGTCAGTGTCAGCTACATAGAGAGATCCTGTCTCTCCAACACTTGTAAGTATTCGATCCTGTATTGTTAAATATAAATACATGTTGTACAGGTCGGTAGATGTTACTCAGTAGCATGCTTGACATTCCGTATCATTAAACACTTCCAATTTCTCTGATCCTCAGCCCTGGAAAGCCTCCAGTGTCCTCTTGTACTTCCACTTTTTTCTTTTTTCTTTTGAGACAAGGCCCCATGTAGCCCAGGCTAGCCTCACCTCAAACTGGATACTTGGTCAAGGATGACCTTCAACTTTTGATCCTCTTGCCTCCGCTTCCCAGGTGCTGGGATAACAGTTATTTGCCACCATGCCTAATTTATGCAGCACTGTGGGTCAAACCAGGACTTTGTTCTTGCTGGGCAAACCCTCTCTCTACATCCCCAGCCTTTGCGACTATTTTAGATCCCTCCCAAATGTGGGATCATACTGTTTGTCCCCCAGTGGCAGGCTCATCTCGCTTGCTGTAATGTCTGCCTTGTTCATCCACACTGTCGCATATCTCAGGATTTTCTTTCTTTTTATGGCTGAATAACCTTCCTTTGTATGTATGCCACATTTTTTCTAATCATTCACTTGATAATGGGAATTTAGGTTGTTTCCACGTTTGTGCTATTGTGAACATGAGAGTGCATATATCTCTTTGGGATCCTGACTTTACTTATTTTGGATAGAGACCAAGAAGTGGACTTAATTTTTAAGTAGCAGCTACATTGTTCTCCACAGCTGCTACACCATTTTGCATTCCTATCAACAGCGTACAAGGATTCCAGTTCCACCATATCTTCTCCAACATCTGTTGTTTTTTATCTATTAAAGAAATGGCTAACCTAATAAGTGTGAACTACTTGCTCATTGTAGGTTTGATATGTATTTCCCAGGCACCCCATGATACTAAGCCTCTTTTCATATACCTGTTGGCCATTCCTATGTCTTCTTCAGAGACATTAGACAACTCGTGTTTTGTAAGTAAGAATTCAGTGGCAGTGGGGACTGGAACCCAACCAACCTGACCCTTTGCTCAAGCTCCTATCTTCATGAGGAAGGGGTATTGAGGCAAGAGAGCAGCTGAGGGAGGCAGTCAAAGGCAAGGCTGGTCCTCTCAGGAATGGTCGGAAGTGTGGCCTGAAAGGCCCTGCAGGGAAGTTTGCCAAGGACGCAGTAGGAAATGGGGATTTCCAGTCCCCACTGGAAAGGAAGAGTTTAACTCAAGGGTGGACAGGGCAGTCCCCTGAGACCTAAACTTCCTCCCTGACCTTACAGGATCTGCAACAGAAAGTTCCTGAGGGAGGAAAGTCAGGAATTGTCTGCTGAGAGCTGTGTATAGGAAGTGAAAAGACACAAGTAGGGTTGACAATCATGCAAACATATAACATACTTTCCTTGGTCATCTTGGGATGCCCCTATAGGAAGCCTTGATCTTCAAATACCATCTCTCTCTCGCTCTTTCCTCTCTTCTCTCCTCCCTCTTTCCTCTCTCTTCTCCCCCCCTTCTCTCTCTCTCTCCTTCCCTCCCTCTCTTCTGCTATGTAGGTAGATCTCTCTACCTGTCCTGAATGTGCTATGTAGACCAGGCTGGCCTCAAACTCAGAGATCCACCTGCCTCTGCCTCCTGGGTGCTGGGATTAAAGGCGTATGTCGCCATATTGGGCCTCAGACTTAAACTTTTAAAAAGAGCCAACAACTGAGATGTACTCTGGGATGATTGAGATCTGGGGTCCCCTGAGCCCCTCAACCTCATCTGGCTTTAGTGCTTGAATTTCCCCATCTTTTTCTCTTAATGGTTGTATGAGCTTTGCTGCTCCGTGGCTCTAGGCTCCAGCTGCTTCCTTCATCACAAAGGGACATGACATGTAGAGAGGTCTGGGTTATAAAGTGATTTTCTAAGATTCTTGCCTTGATCAACACTTTTTGCTGAGTTACTTTTCTGCATACACTACAGTGGAGCTGTAGTTTGGGAAGAATTAATGAGATACTAGGTGGCAGAACCTTAACTCATCACATTCCCTTTCCTGCAGCATAGTAGAGATTTTATGCTATGAAGCTAGCAGGGTTCTTTCTAGAGTTGGTAAATGTGATGTTTGCTATTATTAACGTGAACAACTCTAGAATCACCTGGGAGATTAGTTTCTGGGTGTAGTGGGGAGAATTATCTAGATTAAGTTTAGCCTCTGAGAACGTCTGTGAGGGAATTATCTTGTTTATGTTAATTAATGTAGGAAGACCCACCCAAATTGTGGGTGGAACCATTCCCTACGCAAAGAATCTTGAACTTGTATAAATGGAGACCGGGAGCTGAGCAGCATCATGCATTCCGTTTTCTCTGCTTCTTGATTGTGGATGTGGTGCGAGCAGTTGCTTCAAGCTCTTGATTCCTTGACTTTCTCACCTTGGAATACGAGCCAGGAACAAACTCTTTCTCCCTTAAGTTACTCTTGTAAGAATATGTTATCACAGCAATAGGAAAAAAACTAGGACAATAGGGCCACTATAAACGTGTTTTAGCCTGTGGTCTCCTGGTGATCCTTTTATCTTGACGTTTATGATGCTGGGTTGTTCTCTCTTAGCGGGAGTCAGTACTGAATCAATAGACTGGGCGGAAGTGGAGGTACGTGGCCTGAGCTAGAGTATAACATCACATCAGGGTTTGCTGTGATCCCTTTAGTCACGAGCTCTGAGAAAAGCCAGGCTGTAAGGAATCTCAAACTGCTTCACGAGTAGGAAGACCCATGTGTAACCAAGTGCAGCTCTGACCCGTAGCTTACTGCGTGACTCTCTAGAGAGAGACTTCTAGCGGCACTTGGGCCTTCGGATCATGACAGCTCAAGCAGTATCTGACCGTAACCTCAAGAGAAAAGTACTGACTCTCCCTCAAATCCCTACCTCCAGGAACAGAAGGAGACGATACGTAGGTATCTATGCTGCCTTGAACAGCTAAGGTCTAAGGTGCTGTTAGGCAACGATAGATAGTCATATTAGGTCCAAATCTCCCTGGGCTTAGAAGGTCCCCTCTCTCTGGCCCCCTCTTGTTCTTTCAGCCATTTTGTTGCCAACCCCAATTCTGGATCATATTTATGTCCCCGAAGCATTCCTTGCTTCTGTTGACTTCCTGTTCCTGTTCCAAGAACAACACTTAGGGTAACCTCACCCACATCCTCTTCTTACTTTGTGCTTGCCATCCTTTCTTATAGTTGTCTTCCTGCAGCTTCTAAGGTAGAGCAGAGGCCACAATAGACCTGGATCGTTCATTGGTTTCTGGGTAAATTTATACTTTTGGATCTGATGGGGGTGGTGGCGGTCTGGTAACTATGCTGAGTGATCTGCAATACCTCCATGGCTCTCATATGTCCTGGGAGACAGCATCAGTTCTTTTCCTTGGGAAATCTTGTTACCCAGGCTTCTCTTGCACCTCTACGTGCTTAATCTGGGTTAGTGATATTTTCCTATAATCTTGCTCCTGGAAGATTGTGGGCAGTGAGAAACACTGATTGTGGAGGGCAATGCAGAGATCTTGTTCCAGGAAGTGTCTTTTGTGCCAGATGGAGGAAGAGTAAGTGAATGGAGAGCCATCAAAGCCTTCAGAGCCAGAAAGAGAATAGGAAAATAAATAAACGGTATGTCCACATTTTAGCTCATGAATGTCACATTGTGCTAGAAAGCAGGTCCTTAAATTCTCCCTCTGAACTGATTTGTACAGGTAAATCTTGCTCTTGGGGGGACTCTGTGTTACAGAGGTCAGAGGGAGCACCGGGTTGGTCCTCTCTGACCAGCAGCTGCTTTGCAGGAGACTGTAGCCTACAGCAGACTCAGTCATGTCAAAGTCTCTGGAAGAAACTGTTAGAACCACTACCAGGTGTTCACTGATTTTGGTTCCTGGGTCAGCAGAACAAACCAGAGACAAGAGTTCAAATTTTCTGTCTCTTGAGAGAGGCCTTGGATAAACCCCAGCCGTCCCCAAGCCTAGTGTCATCATTACAGGATAGATGTAATAATGCCCACCCTGTGGAAAGCAAAGGAGATCTTGTATATATAAGGCCAGTGGAACAGAGCTGAAGTGTGTAAGTGCTACTTAACATCAATCCCCATACCAAAGTGACAGCTGGAGGCAGGGAAAAAACCCATACACACATCTAAGAAAATTCCTTTAGGAAAAAAAAAAGAAAAAGAGAAGAGACAGGAGCATTGGAGAGGAAGAAAGGAATTAGTGCTGTCAGCAGCAGGTCAGTTTGTCTTAAAACCTTTCAAATTGTGGAAAGCACTGAGAAATGTATTTCCTGGGGCGGGAGGTAGTGGGCTGAGGGGGGGGGTACACCTCTGGGATTGCCTGTGTAGGCAACCGCTCAGTGTGCCGAGCATTCCAGAGGGGTGGGCTTGGTGCTAGGGAAGCCACAAAGAGAGGTGAGCCAGTGGCCACCGAGCAGGCAGAGTGAGGCCAGGAAAGGATAGACAGGAAGCACACATGCACAGATACAGGCTGCAGCGTGGGTGAGCCCTGGGCCATTATGCTAAGTGAGAGAAGCCAGGCACTAGAACACAGAGTAAGGGATCCCCTTGATAGAAAATTCCAGTATAGGAGAAATCCAGGGCAAAAAGTTGATTAGTGCTAGTCCAGGTGTAGAGTTGGGGAGGACTTCTTTCTAGTGAGTATGCAGACACTTTGGGGCTGACAAGATGAGGAATCTTACACAATTCACTTTAAGGATGGTTGTATGTGTTTGCAGATGTTGTAAACTCACTGGATGTAACTGAATGATCTGTATAACTTCATGCATTTGCTGGAATGGTTGTGCAACTCTACAGATATGCTAAAAGCTACTGACTCCAATTGATATGTGAATCATATTCTAATAAAGTCATTACACACACACACACACACACACACACACACACACACACACACACACACAGAACAAGAGACCCTTTGTGCATCTGATTTAGAAACAGGTTAGAGGAAAGAGCCCCAGAAAATTCCCCTAGTGCAACCTACTTATTGTGAAGTGGAAACAAAGTCCCAGAAGGCAGTGTGACCTGCTTCCTTTTTGCTGCCATGCGAGGCCAGAGAAATGTAGTGCCACTTGCTGAGACCTCCTGTGTATTGCAACCGTGTATAAATCACCTGAATCACACAAACTCCAACACCAACACCCATACTATGTTATCTTCACTTTAGTGCAATTAATATGTGTGGGAATATAAAACTACTATGGGAAAACATGTTCTGATTTTAGTTTGGCTCTTACTTTAAGTGGAGAGATCTCCTGAGACTTAGGATTTTTGCTATAATACAAGAAACAACCCCTAGAATCCAAACTAGGCTTTCTCTTATTAAACTTTCCCATGGAGGGTCCTTGAGGCTGAGGTCAGTCAAGCACAGAACTGGGTTCTTAGGGCTGAAATCAGTCAATGATGTTGCTAGAATGAAAGGTTTCTGCCTGAGTAGGGGAACCCAGCTAGGTAATCATGAGAGTGACAGGGAGACAGGGTTTAATCTGCTTTTAAACACACGGTGGTATGAAGTCCAGAGGAAGGAAGCTTCCCCCTGGTTACACACAGCTAGAATGAATCTGAGATAGGAAAGTCTTTGGACTTTCCTCCCAGTGTTTCATTCATAGTGTCTTGAGGGCCCTTGGAGGGAGGATAGGAATGGACAGGAAGACAGGGGCTACTGGGTATGCCCTGGGGGTAGGAGGTCCCATAGAAAAGTGTAGAGGTGGGGAGCCTTCATTTGAGGGGCATGTAGTCTACATGAGACCAAAGGAAAGGCTCTGGCTAGAAAACAGGTTGGAGGGTGTGTGAAGAGGCAGGCGCAGCAGGGCTGACTTTCTCAGACATCTTTAATCCATGCTTTGGAATAAGAGAGGGATGCTAAGAACAGAGCAGTGGCTGACAGTACTTTTAGGATCTAGATGGTTTGGTTCCCCTTGCCTTTTCCCAAGCCTTAGGAAAGGAAGGGGAGGTACTGTTGCCCACCCTTGGTGGTCATGAAGTTAGGTTGGCTGAGACGTGGGTTCTGGCCTTATTTCTGTCTCTGACTCTTTGAGATGTCTTAGACAACCTCTTCCTTAGGTGCATTATGGATAAATAGAAGTAAGAATCAAACCATCTTTCTGTGTCATAGGGATTCCAGGAGAGTCTACTCAAGAATCTGTGCACCATTGTATCATAACTTGATGACACTCTGCTGATGGCACTGCCACTGTTCTCCTGCTACAGAGCATACAGCATCACAAGGAATGTAGGCCTTTGGGCCCAGGCTCCTGTGTTGGAAGCCACATTTCCCACAGGGGAACTCAGCATAAAGAATGGAAGCATAACTTCTGAAAGTCAACAGCTGCTGTTGACCTCATGGTCCACTCCATTAGGCACAAAGAAGTAAGTGGGAAGGCAGTTCACAGCAGAGATCTCTCCCACTATGCTCTCCAGAGCCCTGGTTACTCCTCTTCCAAATGATCTTTTCCAATGTGGTTCCAAGATCCATGAAAATGTGTGGTTATTATAATGAAATTTCCATTGACAGAATGATCTAATGACCTTCACCAAAACAAAAACTGAAACACACACACACACACACACACACACACACACACACACACACTCAAGATCAGTGGCAAACACCTGGGTTCAAACAGTATGTTAGAGATGGGTCCCCAGCCTATCACGAGGCTAGAAACAAATGGCTACCACATTGGCTGAGTGGCAACTTCTCTGAGTTCAAGCGTTAGATATCTTCATTGATTGAAATTAAATCAATGTATAGAACTTTGATTTGTTTGCTCATTTGTTTTTAAGACAGGTTCTCATTTAGCATAGGCTGGCTCAACTCACAACATAGCTGAGGTTAGTTTTGAACCCCTGATCCTCCTAGTTCTATCTTCTGAATATTAGGATTACAAGGCATAAGCTGTTAGATATTGTGGTGCTCAAAATTGTTTAAATACCACCCCCACCCCTGTGTGTGTGTGTGGTTATTATATTCTTTTGTATGTATGTGCATCTGTGTAGGTGCAAGAGGCTAGATGTCAATGGTGAAGGTTTTCTCTATTGTTCTCCACCTATTTTTTGTTTGATTGTTTTTTGTTTTTGTTTTTTTGAGACAAGGTTTCTCTGTTGTAACTCTGGCTGTCTTGGAAACCACTTGTCTCCCAAGTGCTGAGATTAACGGCATAGACCATTGCACCTGGGCTTTCTACTTATTTTTTTGAGACAGAGTCTGTCGCTGAAGCTAGAATTGGCAGAGAGCTTAAGGATCCACTTGTCTCCCCAGTGCTTAGACAGCAACTATGTGCCACTACACCTGGCTTTCACATGGGGGCTGGGGATTTAAACTCAGTTCTTCTGCTTGTGTGCTAAGTAAGCACTTTACTGATTTAGTTATCTCCCTGGCCGTCCTCACTCCTGTGCTCATAATTTTAAGAGAACTAAATTTGTGTATCATTGAGTCCTTACAACCATCAGGGCCACTATTCTTTCCATTCTAACTCTGTGTTCTAAAAATTAGAGAAGTTAATGTGCTGGAGATCATTAGGCCAGCAGTGGGTGGGGCCCAAATAGAATCGCAGTTTGCAAAAGTCCCAACGCCATTCCTCATCCCAAAGCTGCCCAGGAAAGGATCCTGGCGGTACTGTTTGCTCAGGGTCTGATTTTGTTCAGAGATGGCTGTATCGCAGGCCTCGGAGTTTACTGAAATGTTCTAAGAGTTATTGGGAGAAATGAAGCTTTGAACTTGCCTAATATAACACGGGCTGGTTCTCAGGATCATAAACATGTTTCTGAACCTAATTAAAGAGCCCCATGAAAAGAGCAAGGGCAGGACTGAGACATGACGGTCGGTCTAAAAACTCCCCGTGAGCCAGGACGGGAGCTTTGCTGTTCCCAGACGAGGGAGGACTGGTCCTCTCTGGGGGCAGAGAGTTAAGAGCTTTCCAAAGAAGAAAAGGCTCTTTTACAGTCCTGGCTGGGGACCTGGGCCGAACTGAGGAGGGAATGTAGGAGGCGTAATTGGGGCTTGTAAAATATTTCCAGACAAAATCACTTAATGTGCTTGGAGAGTAAAAAGCAACAGTCCACATAATCCTTCCATTTGGACAATTTGCTAGAAAGTCACTAGAGCTGGATGGAGGACACACAAAGATGGCCAGAGTGGGGCTCACAGTGGTGGATGTTCTGGCACTCCCTACTCTGGGCACAGGACTGTGGAACAGCAGACTCTTGGCTTTGACTCTCTGTGCTATCCCTTGCTCAGTATGCGACCTTGGACAAGCGATTCATCCTGGTTAGCCTCGGTTTTCTCATATGGAAAATGGGGATAAAATTGTATTCATGTTGGGCTGAGGAGATAGCTCAGGTAGTAAAGAGTTTTTCTTACAAGCCTGAGGACCTGAATTCAATACCACAAACCCATGTTTTAAAAAAAAGAATTGAGTGTGTTGGTGTGTAGTTGTAATCCTAGCACTAAGACAGGTCAGGTGGGGCACAAACAGAAGGATCAGTGGGGCTCACCGGCTAGTCAGCCTAGCCTACTTGACAACTTCCAAGTCAATGAGAGATCCTGTCTCAAAAGTAAAGATGCAGTGTCTGAGATTGTCTCCTGGCCTCTGTGTGTGTGCATACAAGTGCATGTGCACCCCCACACGTGAACAAATGCACAGTAGTACCTATTTCAAGGGTATATTGGGAGAGTTAAGCTCTCTGCCTGATACTGGGGAGGAGAGTGCTCACATAGATGTTGGTTCCTTCAACTCTGCTCTTTGGACAGGGACTAGTCCTGGAGAAGAGCAACGTTGTATTTCCTCTGGACCGGATCACCCTGGGAAGCTCTTCCAGAGCCCTCAGAAGTCTTTAGGAATGCTTTCTCTATTCTATTTGATTTCTCTATTCTTTCTCTATTTTCCCTGACTTTCTTTCTTCCAGAAGTAGTCACCCGAGTCCTTCCCAACAGCCCCATTACCAATATATTTCTTGGACCTGTTTTTTTTCTTCCTCTGAAAATCCTGATAATGTTCCACTCTTTTAAAGAGAAAGATCAAACTTCTGGGTCTTCTAGACCCTATTTAGATTTCTGGGCCACAGCCAACCCTGTGATTTTCATACAAGGCCAAAGGCTACCAGTTTCCCTTCCTTTTAGACAAAAAGGTAAGTATTTGAACTTCCTGGATCCTTGGTGCTCAGTTGGGCAAAAAGTCAGTTGTGGCCAAGGAGTTGCAGGCTGAGATGAGCAGTTTCCCCCACATCTGAACAACTGGGATATGGTCTACATTAGATTTTCACTAACTTCTCCACTGAGTATATTCAGTGCTACATGGCATATGGTCTTGGTGATAGGTTCCAAAACTCTGCTGTCGGCATGTGCAAATAATCAAAGGTAATGCGAAATTCAATGCACACAGCTGTGTTGCAATAAAGTTTTATTTAAAGATTACATTGGGCTCACAGGCTTTAGTTTATAGACCACTATTCTGACCAAGCCAGCAAATGATACTTTATGCAGTGGTGGAAAGATTCTCTAATAACTATGCTGTTCAGTATGGTGGCCACCAGTCACTCACATGTGGCTAGAGAATAACCCCACACGGATAGTAGATATTGTATCGGTTATGTAGTTCTTGATAGTGGCTGCGCCATTAGCTAGAACCCTGGAGTAAAGACAATGTGGACTGTCACACTGGACCTGTAGTCTAAGTCTTTCAAGGTAACTGGGACTTTGAGGGTGTTTGTACTGCATCTTCTCTGGCCATCCCTGGCTCGCATTGCCTCGCCTGTATCCACAAACACATCACACTTATTTCATCTGCTCTTATTCAAGCATTCCATGCCATCCAAGTCTCTAGCCCTTGGCTCATCCTATCTACTCTACCCGGAGTCCCCTCTGTCCTCCCAAATGCTGCCTCAGTGACTGAAGTTCTCCTCACATTTGACAATTTCTTTGTGATTTTTCCACCAGCTCTCCATAACTTCTTCATACAGTAACCTGCAACTTCCTCAGGGCACTAATATTATGATATAATCATTTTTTTGTCTTGTCTACTAAATCAGGAGTTCTTGAAGAATACACTTTCTACCACTCATTACTATCTTTATAAGGATTTCAATAAATGCATGCCAAACCGAATTGAATGTACTTCAATCCAGCTTCAGTCCCAGGCTGTGGTGTTGCTCATGGTCCCACATTGGTATTGGTTCAACACTGAACCATTCCACACATGTTATTCTCCTGGTGTTATCAGTTTCATGTGCGATGTTCCAAACAGGCTAGTGCATTTTAACACTTGGTCCCAACCTGTTGGCATTGTGTTGCGAGATTGTGAAAACTTTGAGAATGGCTGGTGGAGATGTTAGAAAAAGGCAGGAAAGATCATATATACATATACGTAGACACATGCGCACCCACACACACAAATATATGTATATATATATACACATTATTTCCTGTGATTAGTGATCAATGAATGAAAAATAAGATGCTATTGTTATTGTTCCCACTATACTCATTTAATTCCTTTGAAATAAAATATGCTGTATATGATTCTTTAGGACTTAATAAACTGGAAGACTAAAAAGAAGAGAGAACAATACAACAAGCATATATTTATCTACTACCTATCAGATCTGAATATTTTAATACAGGGTGATACATATGCTAAAAAGTATAGTATTATAGACACAGCTGAAGTCCCTTTGGTTAAAAAACAATGGGGATTTATTTGTTTAATAATTTAATTACTTTTATTATACCATCTTTTTATATTAATAATTTTCAGAAAGACAAAGGAACTAAGCTATATATAAGTTTAGTTTCCTGGCTCAGATCATGGCTCAGTATGTAGATGATGTATCTCTCAGTATAGACATTGGACGAGTGTCTTCAATTATCTGATCTTTTATTCTCTTATGTATTAATTGAGGAGGAAAAGATTCAACATACCTCGGCAGATAACTAGATAAAGCAATGGTGTCTTAGAGGCTGGTAGAAGAATTCCAAGGAAAGGATAGGGGTTAGCCAATCTTTGTTTAAGTATGAAGAGCAGTTTAACAGTAATCTAGAGTCACAGCCTGGCAGAGACAGAAATAGACCCCTGTAATACTTACTTTACTTGCTGCTGTGAGAAAACACCTGACTAAAGCAACTTAAGGAAGGAAGGATTTATTTTGGCTCACAGTTCTAGGGGACATTCATCATGGAGGGAAGCCTTGACAGCAGGAACCCGGGCTGGCTGTTCACATTGCATCTGTAGTCAGGAAGCTAAGGGAGATGAATGCTGGTGCCCAGCCCACCTTCTTTTTATTTAGTCTTGGTTTAATTCCATGGTATGGTGCAAACCACATTTACAGTGAGTCTTCCCACCTCAGTAAAACCAATCTAGGAAACTGCTTACAGGCATACCACAGAGGATTGTCCCTTAGGTGATTCTAGATTCTGTCAAGCTGATAATTGATATTTACTGTCATATGCTCTCATCTCCAAACATGAGGGAGGGAAGAAGTTACCACTGAGAGCCAGAGTCTTGACTTATCTGTGGTGGTGTTTCTAAGCTCAGCTCACCTGTGTGTGTGTCCAACATCGGAAGTCTTTCTTTGGGTCCTCTGGTCTTCATACTTGCTTCACAAATTCTCATGGTGCAGCACATGATCCAGCGGAGACCCCCAGAGCCCTATAGTGGTTGTCTGTGTCCTTTCTACCTCTCCCAACCAGACAGGTGGCTCCCTGATTTGTGTGACCCCTGCATGCCTAGTCTGGAGGAAGCCCCATCAATGACTATCCAGCAGTAAGTGAAGGAGATGAGAGGAGAGAAAGGCTCTAATAGGCATGGGTCTCCAGATCGCTCACAGAAGGAGGCACACTTCTCCATCAGCAGAAAGGAGAGAGATGCTTTAAGTACTTTATCTAAAAGTAACCCTTGGATGCTGTACTAGAACCTGTTCAGAGAAGGAAAAAAGAAAGCCTTGAAGTTCCTAGCAGAGAGCATCAGTGTGTCTTTGGGGTAAGGGCAGTACACCCTCTTAGTCCATTGTCAACTTCCCCTCTACCTTCCCTGGCATGCAGCACCCTTCAGGAAACTGAAGCCCAGGATGTGATCTCCATCATGCATCTCTGGGTGGAGGTCAGGCTCCGGCATTCAGAAAAGCCACAGAATGAGGGGCGACTTTCTTGTTGCAGAGTACAGCCAGAACTTTCCCTTGGGTAACGTCCTGAAGGTCAGTACCTGAGTTCTAAAATGGGAAAGATCATAGTCTGTGAGAACTAGTGGCTCTTCCATGGGGCAATTTCAGCCGCTGTGTAAACAGTCATCCCCAAACCCAGTGACATAAATATAATCACTGGTTTTTCTTGCAAGTTTCTAATCTGGGTAGTGCTACTGGGGCTGTTGGGTTTGCGTTCTGAGTTTTCAGCAAGAGCAGCTTCACTAGGATGAACCCTTAGGATCCTTAGAAGCCCTTTGTCTGCCTGAGAAGTTCTAGGAAATATTATTTTAGGTAGCTCTGGGGTCTTATAGTACCATTCCTACTTGAGGCTGGTATCACAGTTTGCTACTTGGGAGGACTTGGCAATAAAAAAGACATGTTAATTTTTGAACCTAACAAATTCTTGCTTCTTGACCTTGTCTTTCCTCTCACATTTTATTGCAGCTAGCAAAAAGCCTGATGGCACTTTCGGTGTACTGTGTGAAACCTTCCCAGTTGGCTTGAGACCATCAGGTACCTTCTTCTGCTCTGTTATTGCAGACTACCAGGCTGCCAAACTTCCAGCCACCACAACACAAAAGGCTCTTTTACGTGAAGACTCCCGTAACATATTCATGATTTCCCTGAATACCTCATTGATAGTCTTCTTAAGTCCCTTAAGGTCTTCAGTGATATTCTCTTGGAGGCTCTTAAGGCTGACTAGCTCTGAAGCCAATGACATATGTTTTAGGATTTTATTATGCTACCACTTGACTTCTAGGTACAAATACCTATTGTCATGTAACAATCTTAAAATTTAGTGGCTTAATGCAACAACCAGGGCTGGGGAAATGGCTCAGTTGATAAAGTGCCTGCCATTCAAGCATAGGGATCTGAATTTGATTCCCAGAAGCTATGTAAAAAGCCATCATGGTGGTGAATTCTTGAAATCTTATAACAGGGCAGGCAGCAGAGACAGGCAGGTCCCTGGGGCTTGCGTGCAAGACCTTGTTCCAAAAAACAAGGTGGATGACATCTGAGGAATGACACATGACAGTGTCCTCTGACTTTGACATGTATACATGTACACATGTATTCTCACATACACGTTTAACATCCCCTATACCCACACACGGCGGGGGCAGCCATTCATTTTTCTCATCTGTCTGTATTTTGGACAGAATTCAGATGGATCAGCTCATCTCTGTGCCTCAGGGCTACACTGAGGATGGAACTCCCACCTCCAGAAGGCTCTTCCCCATGCTGCATTTGGTTGCTTCCTCTACCCCTTGAACCTCTCTCCATGTAGTACACCTTTCTGCATAGACGATGGGAATAGAGACCAAGCACCCCAAGAGACAACAGAGCTCACCAGCAAGGGTTACTACAACAAGAAAACAAGCAAATCCCCTGCCCACTGAGCCAGCGTTCAGTCCACCCTGCAAACTCACTGTGGTACCTTCCAAGCTTCCTATGTGGGGGTGAATGTCTCAGTGCCCCACTTGCTGCCTATTCCCACATCCATTCATTACTCTGTCCTGTTTCCCTCCCACTCAGTTCCTTGTCTGCTTGTGACTGTGTGTCACCCACCAACTCCAGCTTTCTCCATGACTCATTTTTCCTTCCACAAGAGAGAAAATTGCAGGTGCATCATAGCAGACTAATACCTTATAGCTGGGCTGCCTGGCATTCACTCCAAGCTCTTCTGCTTGTTAGGTGTATGTGATCCCAAGCAATTTACTTTGGGCCTTCTATCAATTCAGCCTTCTCACTTGTAAGAGTATCTGCTGTGGACTGAAATTTGATGTCCTCCAAAATATGTATGTTGAAATCTGATCTCCAAGATAATGGTGTAAGGAGATGTGGTCTTCATGAACTCAGTAGATAATGAGGGCTCTGCCCTCTGGATAAAATTAGTGACTTAGAAAGATACTGCTCTGCCAAATGAAGACACACAGAAAGTGTGCCATTAAGGATTGCAAGTTCCATGCTATCCTGCATTATAGAATGAGACCTTGTCTCAAGTAAAAACAAACAAACAAAAAAAAAACCAAAAACAAAATCAAAACAGAAAAAAAAAATGGAGAAGAAGTTGGGCAAAATTCTAAGATGGTCTGCCAAATCCCAGTTTCCAAAGTATATAGGACCATTGGACTAGGAACAGAACAAATTTGAATCTTGTGCCTAAGTTGTCAGGCACAATTGAAGGAAGAGCACATGGGTGAGGCCGAGTATCTAATGAGCTTTTCAAATTGGGGTATAAAGGTCAGAGAAGAAAAAGGCAGAGATCTGCTGTGTGAGAGGATACAATCAGAGAGCAATGTGCTGTTGGTGATGTGGAAGATGGAGGAGGCTCTGTGGATGCAAATGATTTACTGGAATGGAGCACAGTCTCTGGCCAGCATTAATAGAGAAGTGAGGATTTTGGCTCTATGCCCACAAAGAACAGAATGGAGTTGTGAGCTGAAAGTGAATTCTCAGCTGTAGGTGACCATGCAAGGTGAATCAGGGTGAGCCTTCTAACAGCCCATTCATGCTGTGCCTGGTCTTCCCATCTAAAGACACATACACACACACACACACACACACACACACACACACACACACACACACACATTCACACACACACACACGGGTGGCAGACAGAGAGAGAGAGAGAGGGAGAGATCATGAGAGTCTGTTTTAGTTTTATTTCTGTTGTTATGATGAAACACTCTGACATAAGCAACTAAGCTCACAATTCTAGGTTGTGATCTATCACTTCAGTAAGGGTTTGAGACAGCTGATCATATCACATCCACAGTCAAGAGTAGAGAATGTATGGCTGCGTGCTCACTTGCTCGTTTATGCCCAGCTCAATCTCTCCATCCTTATACATATTCCACTCTCGGTCCCTAAAGTCTCATTTCCATGTGGTAATGCAAAGGCATTTAGGACTAAGTACTCCCCATAGTCGTTAACAATCCCAAGACTGTTCAGAATCCAAAGTCTTCTCCGAGGCTCAAGACAAATTCTTAGCTCTGCGGCCCTGTGTAATGAAAACAAACAAGGTACGTACTTCAGATCCTGAATGGCACAAGACAAACATTCTAATTCCATGAGGGAGGGATGGGAGCATATTGAGGAAATATCAGGCCAGAGAAAGATCAAACCTTAGCAGGGCAAAAAGCAAACCCTGTAGCTTCATGTCTGGGCTTGTGCTGAAAAAAAAAAAAAACCTGAGATCCAATGGCTTTGGAGCACTCCACCCTTCAAACTCTGTCACAGCACATCAGACTTTTCCTGTGAGCCCCTTCCTCTTCTGTGTCTGTGTCTTCTCCTCTTTTCCCTTTTAGGATAATCATTGACTATAGAGGCCACCTGGAGGGATAATCCCAGGTTATATTCTCAGACTAGGAGCCTTAATTTACCTCTGCAAAGACCCTTGTTTAAGTAAGTTTCCATTCACAGAGTCCAGGCATTAGGGTACGAATATATCTTTTATTCCTGTGCTGGAGAATGGGTCTACTGCTTTGTGGATGGTTAGCAAACCCTCTGCTGATGAGCTATAACCTTAGCCCCTATGTTTCTGAGACAGTCTCATCATGTATTGCCTGGGTCTCAGCTTGAGACCCTCCTGCTTCAGTCTCCCCAGTGATAGAGATACAATAGCTATAAAGAGATTCCTGTATCACTTTCTTTTTCTAGTAAAGAGAAAACTGCAGAGTGAATAGACTAGTGTAGGTTTTTCAAATTATGTCCAATCAAAGTTCTTATTGTTCCATCCATTTTGCCTAATCATCCCACAGCATTTAACACAATATTGGGTAGAGACTAGTGCTGAACAAACACTTGTCAATTAATTGAAATTCCAAATTAGTCAAGAGTGAACTCATACTATGCTCAGAAAAGGACTCCACATTGAAGGGAAAATGATCACTTCTGCAAGTTCTTTCAGTCTGTCTAAAGAGGGGTGAGTTGATGAGAATTTCCGTTCTTGATTAAAATGATTAAGGGTCCTTATGAAGCGAGAGCTTTGGAAGCTTTCCAAAGAGATGCTTCCTCAAAAGGATTAGAAATGAAGAAGCAGAAAAGGCAACTTTCCCTTGCCTGGTATAGTTACAAGCAAACTCACTGAGTTAGAGTCCAGCTCTGTCGGTTGCCAGTCAAATGGCCCTAGAAAGCCGTGTAAGCTTATTAGTGGATGAATACAGCAATATGTTTATCTCATGTTTTAAAAGACAAATGACAGTGACAGTAATGGCATATATGTGGAAAGGACTCTTCCGATTGTTTTGTATGTATTAAGTCAGTTGTTGACCCCATTTTACAGAAATGGAGACAGGTAGTAGTAAGATCAAAGGTTCCAAGTGATGTGGTGTAGTCAAGGTTTGAATTTAGAATGTGTGGCTCCAGACACTACCTTTTTAACCTTTGCACTCTATATTAGTTATATTGCTAAGGGGTTCCTTAAGGTAATAGGGACACAGTAAGTGATGGAGGATAAGGACTTACAAAGAGGAATTAGGGTTTCTGTAACTGCTGACATACATGCTGTCTGCGCAGACCATGTAAAGCACTGGACTTGACCTTAGCAGGGCCAGGGAGACTAGACATGGAGCAAGAAAAAGACCATGCTAGAACAGGCAAGGAATCTTACAGGGTCTGTCTGATCCTCACTGCTTCTTTCCTTATGATGGAGGTGACCTGCTGTGTAACGTCACTACAGGCCCACATCTGTACCCAGCCTAGGTTGAAGAGAGTGAAGAAATAGGTGAAGCCACCACTGTGGCATCTGGGGAAGGTAATCCAGGGAAATCTAGTCAAGCTCAGCTGGGTGGCCACAAGACAGTCTTTCCATGATCAGAAGTAGTCAGAAGAATCATGAGGCCTATTAGTTTTTAATGTTGGGTCTTGATAAAGGTTGGGCCTTCTTTCCTTCAGTGCTTGTTGGATGATTGGTAGATTTTTAAATTTGGTATCAGTAGGTTTTGGAAGATCAGCTCAGCTGGAGTCAGTGGCAGGGAATCTAGGCTCCTTACAATTTCTTCCCATCACCCCCTCAAATAACCATACTTTAAATATACAGAGGATGCTTTGAGACGAGTCTTGCAGATACGTCCTCCTTCATCCCCATGAGATTGCCATTCCTTGGCATCAATTTACTTCCAGTGTGCTCTCTTCATGCTATAGTTGAAGACGTGATCTCTCAGCTTCCTGCTTCTGTCACCCTATCTGCCCGCTGCCATGCTTCCCTGCCATGATGGACTCTGACCCTCTGGAGCTGCAGGCCTAAATAAACTCTTCCTTTCTATAAGTTGCCTCGGTCATGGTGTTTTATCACACCAAAGAAAAGTAGCCAACGCAGTCACTTTTCACAGAAGTGCTTACACTGTTTCGGAGCGGTTAGGAGTCTTACCCGAAACCACTGTTCTAGCAGAAGGTCTAGCTGAGATTTTAACCCTAGCCTGCCCAAATGCAAAGCCCCTCCTATTCGCTTACACCTAAAAGCAGACATTCTGAACCTCCCTAATGCTGCAATCCTTTAATACAGCTCCTCATGTCGTGGTGACCCCCAAGCATAAAGTTATTTTCATTGCTACTTCGTAGCTATAATTTGCTGTTATGAATCGCAATGTAAATATCTGATATGTAGATGGTCTTAGGGGACCCCTGTGAAAGGGTCACCATTTGACCCTCAAAGGAATTGACATCCACAGGTTGAGAACCGCTGACATAGAGGGACTATAAAAAGGGCTGGAATTTTGAACTTCGAAGCCTTTGGGTATTGTTTTCAGTTTTGAAAGTCTATGAAATTCTGGAGAAGATGAGGTTTGGTATTTTTAAAAATGTTTTCAAATATTTAACTGAGTTTCTTAGGATCTGAGAGGAGACTGAGTCGTTTCCTTAGAAATAAAGCAGTGCTTTGGGGCTGACTCATTCTATTTTTTTTTTTTTCTCTTGAAGCTTTTCAATCTCAAATTTAAAGCAACATGTTAACAATAAACTGACTTTGCAGTCATCAATTGCAATTGCCCTTTCTGTTACTTTAATTGAGCCACTTTGCAATTTACTCAGTATTTTTGGCAATGGCTGTGTCTTACTTCTCTTATAGGGTGATTCTGATTCCTCTTTTGAAGGTAAAAAATAGGTTTTCAACAGGTGCTTTTAGCCCAAGTCACAATGAGCCAAGAAGGAAACAGCTTGTGAATAGCAGAGCTCCTTGCAGCAAATGTGGGGGTGAGGGTGAGGAATCTGTCCTGGTGTAGGGACCCACCCTAAGGGTGCCAGGAGAAAAATGTCAGTAATGTACACCCAGGGAGTCCAGTCGTATCTGGCTTGTGTCTCTTTGTGCTCTCCATTTCTTGTGTAATTCAGCATTCAAATGTGAGTGGATTGGATATTTTCTTGACTTTGACAAAAATACTCCCATTGAAACAAAATCTTGCCTTTAGGCATGTGGAACCTTGCTGTGTTGTGGTCTTGAATCCTAAGGTGACAACCATTCATCCCACACATGCTTATTTAATATACTTTGCCCTAAACCCTTTCTTCTGGTGTTCGAGATCCAGCCACGATCAACTCTTATTTGCTCTCTGGTCCACTTGAGCTTATATTCTGATCCCAGGTCTCCTTCCCCACTCACTTGCCATACAGTCCCACAACTGTAGATTGCCCCTAGATGGCAAGACCTCGTGGAGGATGTTGATGGAAGCCTCCTCTGGGCCAACCATTGCTCCATTTTCAACAGCTCCAAGCAAGTACACAGGACGTATATGACCATTGTGAAGATAAGCACGTGGAGGCTCAGAGTAGCAGAAGTCCAAGTCACGGAGCCACCAGATGGTGACACTCCTTAAATGGACCAGGCCTTCTTGAAGCCCTGTCTGCCTCTCATGCTCTGGAGCAGTGGTTCTCAACCTTCCTAATGTTGTGGTACTGGAATACAATTCTTCATGTTGTGATGACTCCATCCATAAAATTATTTTTGTTGCTACTTCTGCGATTTTTGCTACTATTATGAATTGTAATGTAAATATCTGATATGCAGATGGCTTTAGGCAACCCCTGTGAAATGATCCTTTGATCCCCAAAGGGGTCATGACCCACAGGTTGAGAACTGCTGCTTTGGAGTCTCAGTTCAGGATGGCGCAGATGGACCTGTTCAGATTTTCTAGCTCCTTCTCTTTCAAGGCCAATGCTTTGTCAAATAACCAGTCCTATGGTCAGGTATGTACCCCCCACCTCCAGTCCCCTCGCCCCTTCATCTACCTACCCCCAACGCCACTCCCATTGCAGTAAAGAAAACATTACCTTTTCGGATGCCTAATACTATGTGTCAGGGTAAAGCCAGAAGTATAATGAGCTTTCTCCTATCTCTGCCTCCTGCCTGGCTCATGTCCCACCCACTCTAGGGGGCCAAGGTTCCCAAGCAGCGTTAGTAGAGGTGACATGAAGAGAGGAGAAACAGAATCTGATAGCAAAATACCCAGGAATGTCACAAAGAGCTTTCCTTCTTAGCAGGAAGATGACTTTTGTTTGTTTGCTTGTCTTTGAGATAGTAGTCCAGGCTGGCCTGGATTTTACTGTGTGGCTTAGACTGGCCTGAAACTCATGGCAATCCTCCTGCCTCTGAATTCCAAGTGCTAGGTAGGACTTGAGTCACCACCACACCTGGCAGTACAAATGACTTTGTAAAGGCACTTTGCCTGGTCCTGGCAGAAGGCTGGCTTTCTTTTCCTTTTCTTCTTCCTACTCACCATGGAAACCATTTGATACTCTGAGGATACGGCCATGTAAGTCCACCACAAGCAGCATGGCTGGGAGACAGACAAAACAAAGCTAGGAACGTGGGAGAGGGTTCAGAAGAGGACTTCTTGGAGGGGAACAAGTAGGTCAAATAGGACCAGGGAGGAGGATAATTCTGGAAAGGTTGTTGGGGTTCACACAGCACCATCAGCGTGACAGCTGCCTCCTCCATCCCTACCATGTACCCTCTGGGTGTGTGCTGCCCTGGGCTGACAGGGAAAGTGCTGACACTGCCTCTGACAAAAAAACCTTGACTGTTGGCAGGCAGGATTTTCTGAAGCAGCTTCCATAGCAACCAGAGGAAACCGGGAGAAGCAGCTGAAAGACCCTGGTTGCTTAGCAAAGGATGGCTGCTTGGGAGGTGGCACCTCCCCTAAGGGGGATGAGAGGCTGAGAGCGCTGCCTGTTGTTCTCCTCTCTTAAATGAGGAGAGGACCTTAAGGCCCTGGGCCTGCAGCCTGCCTCTTTTATCTTTGCATAGCCCTGGCAACATCTCATGCAGAGTTTTCAAGGGCATGCCACTGGACACTCTTCCTAGATCCAGTTCACACTGGTCTCAAGCAGTCATCTCCTTTTGATGCCCTGGAACAACATGCGAGCAGCTCATAGGTTCAGTCCTCACAAGGACGATAGACTCTGTCAGGGAGCTCAGAGCCTATTAGAATCCTTAATATTGGGAAAAGACAGGAGCACACAGGCCTCAGGGTGAGCACACACCCTTTTCAGACAGATTCCATGCACAGTGGGAAAGCATTCCCTCAAGGGGTCCATGGGTACCCAGAGCTAGGCCCAGGGCAGGGCTCTAGTTCTTGGGAATTAAGATGCTCTTTGTGATCTATAAGCTATGTCTTTATGAAGTCTCTACATGATGGCTGGAATCTGGAAAGGGCATTCTTGTGATGGCACAGACAAGTATGCCTTCCAGAGGTTGATAAGCCCAGGAGGTAGCATTCAGGAGACTGAGCCAATGGTCTACCAAGAAGTATTCAGGGGCAGCAGCTCCTGTGGTTTCTCCTCCCTTTGCTTCCCCTACCCAGTTCTTAATACGACAGGTACTTAGTGGATAACCTTGGGCAGATGGTAAGGTCACCCTTGTTGTGGATTTCCTAAACTGCCTGCCCTGGCTTCTCTCCCCACACCCTCATTCTTTCCTAGCACAGCCTAGTTATGCTGCATGCTGGGAAGCCAAGATGGAGAGAGGCTGGAAAAGACAGTCACTTGGAAAAGAGATTGCCTCCACAGGCCTGACTTCCTTCGGTAAGAGCTATCTATGTCTGACTTCTTCCTGTATACCTCAAAAAAGAAAAGGCTTGGGGAATGTTGAAGAGCAGGAGAGTGGGGGAGCAGAACACTGGGTAGACGGAACCCAGTCTGAGCGTTACTCCTCAGGTCTAGGTGGACAGAGGTGCAGGAGGCACAGCTGGGAGTTAGTGGGAACAACAGCTGGAACACCAAACATGCAAGTTTTCTCCCTGGGTCCAGAGCAAGAGGGATTCAATGCTGGGTCCACAAGTAAGTCCTAGAAAGCCACAGCTACCACCAGGGATTCTTGTGTAGGGCACTTCTGAGCTAGGCTGGTGTATGCTGGTCAGTTCGCATGGGCCATCCCTCACTAGCACCCAGGCCCTGCTGCCGGTGCAGGCAAAGATTTTCTGCCTTTGGCCATCGTACAGAGCTGGCAGCATTGAAGTACCTCGGGCCCCTGGCAGGCAGGCTGCAGGACACTCCTCCACCACCACACACACTACTTTCATTTGCTCTTAAAAAAAAAAAAAAAAAAACCCTCTGGGAGTGAATTTAGTGGTTGTGAAATTTAAAGAGGCAAGTGCAGAGCTGGGAGGCATTTCCTTAAGCACAAAGTAATGAAGTGTCCCGCCGGCCCGCCCAGCAGTGCACATGGTAAACATTAGTGGCAAAGGGAAAGCCCTTCCCTGGTCCCCAAGAAGGGGCCTCTCCCCAGGGAGCTCCTCACAGAGGCCAGGGAAGGCTTTTCACACAGATACTGTCACTCAGTGAGGAGTACACACCTCTGTTCTGTCTGTAATTCAGTTTTCAGGCATTCCTGGTGCATTTTCTCTTCACGTTCTTCACGTAGATGCAGAGAACCCTCCACAGGTGAAGGCCAGGCCTGATACTCACGATGTACTCATGAGCAAAGGCAATCGTGTGTTCTGGGTGAACAGAATTCTGCGGTTCTGGAAAGTAGATGCAAGTAGGTAGCAATTCCCCAAACTCAGTACTTTAGTGGCACTGCCTGGGAAGGCGCAGTAGGCAGTTAGGAGGTGGTGGCCTCGGAAAGCATGCAGACACAGAATAGGTAGACACCAGAGAAGCAAAAAGGCCTTTGCTGAATTCAGGGAGTGAGGTAGGAAGACCCTTCCCCTCACGGACAGCCCTCAGGCCATGCTTAAGACTTTGGATTTTGCCTTATAGAAGACAGGAGCATTGAAAACTTCTCATGTTTCTTCTTTAAGTTAGAGAAGAATCTTTGATCGCCATTTGTATGGGTTTCAGCTCCCCCTGTTAGCCACACCTCCAGGATCCTGAACTTGGAGGGTCCTTCACCCAGAGTTGGACCTTTTTGAGGCTCTGCTGTTCTTGAACATCATCTGAACTTCTTGGTACCTCCAGAGGGCCATTTGTGAGCAGCCTTGGGACTCCATGGGGGAACAGCCTCCCCACCACACCTCCCCCCCCAGCCTGACCCGTTCTGCCCCCCCAGCCTTTTCCCTGCAGGGTGCTGCCACAACATCTGCTCAGGCCAGAGAGCAAGACCTCTCGTTTCCACTTGTCGCTCTTCTCTCTGTTGCTTCTCTTTAAAATAATAATTGTTGTTTTTCGAGGGAGACGTTATGGCCCGTGGAGCTGCGGAAACGTTGGCAGGCCTGAGTCATTAGGGCTGGGCCTTCTTGCCCCGGTGTCCCAGGGGGCCCTAGTCCATCAACCACAGGTGGTGACAGCCCCAGGCCTGGTGTTCCAACCTCTTGGCCTGTGTGTGTGTGTGTGTGTTTCCTAGGCCTTCATTTTTAGAGAGGAGGGCCAACATCTGGCCCCCATCATGTGTAGGAGACCCTCCTCACAGCAGGACCCACACAGTTCAAGCCCTAGGTGTGCACGGGAGGACTTCTTCCTCTCAGCTTTCCTTGGTCACTCCTCACTGTAGCGGCTCAGCCGTGAGCCACGGGGATACTCTGCCTACCACCCATGAACTTTTCAGGAGCCTGCAGCTTGTTGTTCAGAAGCCTATTTGCTTTAAAATATACAACTAGAACGGTTGTTATTTTAAAAGTATTGACTTGGAAGTCTATAAAATGTCCAAAGTTGACCATAGCCCAACTAGTGCCGATTAGGAGAATCGGTGATTTCTGAGGGCTGATGGCGTAGGTATGTCCCTCCGCTCACCGCTTCCTTCTTTCCATCCTTCCGTCCTCCCTGCCTCCCTCTTCTCCTTCTTCCCTTTCTATGGTGCATGCCTGTGCCTGTGAGTGTGTAGACGTACGTGTTTATGTCCACGTGTGCATGTCTTTGCCACGTGCACAGCTGCACACGCGTGCTCACCACCTCATATTTTGAGACAGGGTTTCTCACCGAACCCGGAGCTCACTGATTCAGTTAGGCCGGCTCGCCAGTGAGGTCCAAGCTTCTGCCTCTCTCCGCCTCCCTTGCTGGAATTACTAACAGGCGATGCTGCACATGGCTGGGGATCCAAACTTGGGCGTTCATACTTCCACCACAGCCCTTTACTGACTGAGCCGCCGTCCCAGCCCATCCTCCCTGTTTGTTTTTTTCTCATATGAATTGGAGTAGCACTGTGTAGTCTAGACTGACTGATCTGCCCGCCGCGGCCTCCCAAGGCAGAGATTCCGTATGTGAGCTACCATACTAGCTCTAGATGGTTCCTTACTGTGAAATAAACCAGGCTCCCTTGGCAGGGGTAGAGTCCAAAAGCATTTGTGGCCAGGCCTAAGGATCACTCAATACGCCTGAGGGAGCTGGGCCCATTGGGTGGCTCAGAATGCACACGGGCCTCCTAAAGCTGCTGTGGTCACCGTGTCACCACCATTTCTTCTGTCAGCGCCACCCGGCACCACTACCTCCATCACCACTGTCCCTCCCTCACCTCCATCACCACTGTCCCTCCCTCACCTCCATCACCACTGTCCCTCCCTCACCTCCATCACCACTGTCCACCCTCACCTCCATCACCACTGTCCACCCTCACCTCCATCACCACTGTCCACCCTCACCTCCATCACCATTGTCCCTCCCTCACCTCCATCACCACTGTCCCTCCCTCACCTCCATCACCACTGTCCACACTCACCTCCATCACCACTGTCCCTCCCTCACCTCCATCACCACTGTCCACCCTTACCTCCATCACCATTGTCCCTCCCTCACCTCCATCACCACTGTCCCTCCCTCACCTCCATCACCACTGTCCACACTCACCTCCATCACCACTGTCCCTCCCTCACCTCCATCACCACTGTCCACCCTTACCTCCATCACCATTGTCCCTCCCTCACCTCCATCACCACTGTCCCTCCCTCACCTCCATCACCACTGTCCACACTCACCTCCATCACCACTGTCCCTCCCTCACCTCCATCACCACTGTCCACCCTCACCTCCATCATCACTGTCCCTCCCTCACCTCCATCACCACTGTCCCTCCCTCACCTCCATCACCACTGTCCCTCCCTCACCTCCATCACCACTGTCCCTCCCTCACCTCCATCATCACTCCTCCACCCTCACCTCCATCATCACTGTCCCTCCCTCACCTCCATCACCACTGTCCCTCCCTCACCTCCATCACCATTGTCCCTCCCTCACCTCCATCATCACTGTCCCTCCCTCACCTCCATCACCACTGTCCCTCCCTCACCTCCATCACCACTGTCCCTCCCTCACCTCCATCACCACTGTCCACCCTCACCTCCATCACCACTGTCCACACTCACCTCCATCACCACTGTCCCTCCCTCACCTCCATCACCACTGTCCCTCTCTCACCTCCATCACCACTGTCCCACGCTCACTAACTGCTCTCATCTTCCTCTGGGACTTCCAGCATGGCTGTCAATTACCATCCTGCCAGGGCTGGTACAGTTGCTAGCACTATTGTTACCAGGGTAACAACATCATCACCCTAATACTGTTATTTGTTCTCCTGTTAATATCACTTCCTCATTGGTAAATCTCTTTCCTAACTAGGACTTACCTCCCCCTGCTCATACCTGGTGAAGTGTGACACCACTGGGAGATTTGAATCATCTGGGACCTGTCATTTAGCACATATGGACCAAGGAAGTGTACGGGTTGTTTGTAAGGCTCGGTTACATCTGGCCAAGATCCCAGTTCCGTTCTACTATGGAGTCAGGGGAATGCAGAGGAGCCCTTGGCTCATTGGTAGGTTCCACTCTCAGCCATAATCAGACACCTCTGCAGCGTGGACCTATAGGAAGATTAAAGGCCCAGTGCCCTTGCAGAGGGGGCAGAGGGTAGAAAACCTGAATGCACACAGAAGCACTACTTCTGAGGGAGGTGTCCTAAGTACGATTTAGCCTCTGTGTCAGAGCCTCCCAGCTCATCCAGCAGAGCTCTCAGCTGCATACCGAGCTCCTGTTTAAGGCAGCAGAAGCTCTTCTTTTAGCAGCTTTGGAAAGAAAATTCCTAAAGGCACTCAGAGAGTGACCACTGGAGTCAGCACGGAAGCCCAGTGTCCACTCCCCTAAGTCGGGTCTTGGAGCAATGGCTGTAGTCCATCAGACTCCCACATAGGGTCACTGTCCGTCCGGGCCTATGAGGCCATGCACAGAAGGGCAAGTTCACCTCCCTGAGGCCTTAGAGAAGTCCCTGAGTAGTCAGAACCAGCCACCTTTGCTCTGTTTCCCTGGCTAGTAAGTATTTTAACTAAAGACACGGCCATATAATAAAATTCTTGCAATGAGAAGTATAGAAGCTCTGCCAGGGCTTCTGGGAGAGGCTTTATGAAAGTATTTTTCACTCCTAAAAGGGGACATGAGAAAGGAACAGAGCCCCTTCTGGTCTTTTGAAATTGTTGCGTTAGGCTGTGATCATTGGATCTGTTGGAGTCATCTTGTGACCATGAGGAGAAAGGGTCTGGAAAGTAAAAGTATCTTGTTGAGAACAGAAAGAAGGGACCCAGGTCCTCAGTGATGTCTTTAAACTCCTGGATTGGCCAATCCCATCTTCCTTCTGACTTATTAGTGAGATAAATTTAGTTTTGTGTTAAAAATAACTTTTAGTTTCGTAAGTTGTTTTTGTTTGTTTTTTTTTAATTGTTTAAGCCATCTTTAGCTGAGTCTTTTACTCAAAGCTGAGAACAATCAAAATGATCCAATGATAGAGATTCTATTTATTCTGGGTCTTTGCCAGGTTATTCCCATCAAAAAAAAAAAAAAAAAAAGATTATTTCCTTATCCATCTGATGAACTTGTCCCTAAAAGCCAGCATAGTTGTTGCGTCCTGCTGGAACCCTTCCCTGAATGTTATTATGTAAAAAGCGACTGTTTTCCTCTGCATGCTCACTGCCCCTGGTCTGTATCTATATTGATTGTGTTACTGGAACTTCAGGGAGCCTCACCTGCAGAACTACATGTTACCAGGGAAACTGCATCCCTTCTTTGGGTTCTTAGTCTCACTGATAAACAAATTTGAGAGCAGACTCAGAAGTAAGCACAAAAGCAACTTTATTAGACTTTAAAAGAGAAATCCTAGGGCAGGCAAGCTGCAGATATCAGTGGCAGCCCAGAGAAGAAAGATGGAAGAGAGGAAGAGAGAAAGCATTTATAAGCAGCATGGAAAGGTAGCCTCAGAGAAAAAGAGTGGGAAAGCCCAGGGAAGTACACCCAGGCTACAGCCAGTATCTGAAAGAAAAAGAGAAAGAAGGAAAGGGGAAGGTTATTGTTGTCTTAGTTAGGAAAGATGGCAGGCTTAACATAGCTCCATCGGCTGGGTTTCCTTAAGGGACTGCACCCAGGGCAGAGTTTCTGGAAAAGAAAAGTACATTATCTCACTGAAGGGATAACTACTCCTCCCATTCTTTAGCATGAGGTAAGGTGCAGCCTTCCTGAGGTGTGGTCTCTGCCAGCTGATTGACTGGCCTAGCTGGATTGACTGGCCTTAACTTCTTGTGTCTTGGTATCTTAGAATATTAGGTCTTTACCCAGGACTAGAGGCAGACTTAGATTGTATTTTTTTTAACCAAGAGAAAGTGACTTTGCTTCAACAGGCTTCAATAAGGCCCCAGATCCGCCGCCCCCCCCCCATATTTTCATTTGGTGATTTAAAGCCTATGAAAAGTTGGTGTTTACATTTCCAAGGTCACCAGGGAATTGGGAGGTAGGGTCCAAAGGCCCAAATATGGAAGGCTACAACAGACATTGCTCAAGATGCATCAGGGCTCTGTCTCCCCTCTTATCCTCACTGGGTCTTCAGGGCTGGGGAAGAATCTTACTTCTTTCCATAGTTGTTAGCATAGAAAACTATACCAGATTGAATTGAACCAAGTGACTCAAGGGATGAGAGGCTCTATGACTGTAAAGCAAGAAGCAATACTAGAGAGAAAGAAGTTGATAAATAAAGTCACTGAGTTTAACTCCTTTTTAATGGGCTATGTTCAATTAAACAGTTACTTACTTAGCCGTTGATATAACTATCTATTTAACCAAAGAAAAATAGATGTTTTCTGATCTTTCTCCTGGTTGTTTGCTTCCCCCCCACCCCCTTCAACTTAACACAAGCTAGAGTTATCCAAGAAGAGGGCACCACAATTGAGAAAATGGCTTCATATGATTGGCCAAGAGCAAGCCTGTGGGACACAAAATTAATGATTGATGTTGGGGTACTCAGTCATTGTGGGTGGGCCACCCTGGGAAGGTGGTCCTAGGAAGTAGAAGAAATCAAGCTAGGCAAGTCACAAGGAGCAATTCAGTAAGTAGTATTTCTCCTTGCCCTCTGCATCAGTTCCTGCCTCTGGTTCCTGCCTTGAGTTGTTCCCTGACTTCCCTGGATGATGGACCACAAGCTGTAAAGTAAAATAAACGCTTTGCTCCCCAAGTTGCTTGTAGCCATGGTGTTTTATCACAGTAATAGAAACCTGACTACGATACTTTTCAAAGAACAATTTTAATAACAAGATAATGTTCTCTCCTCTATGCAACAGTTATCTCTCACCTCCCCTGCAGTAGCAATAAACCTGAAAGGGGACTCTATAGACATTCCCAGGAAGACGCGCATGGCAGTCTGCTCTGCACTGGCTCTCAGGTTACTCTGTTCACTACATTTTAATTTCCCCATAATATGGGAATGCTCATCCTGTCCCAACTGTCCCCAGATTGCCTTGATACCCTGAAAGACCAAGAGTAAGAAGATTCTACAACTTATTATGTGTTGTGTGTTCTGTGTAGGACTCATACTGCCCACAAATATGGCTTTGCTCAGTTCCGTCTGCATTCAGGAACCATGTAGTCTCATTCTAACACTTGAGCATCTGTCATCCCTTGCTGACTCTGAGGGCCAGCCAGCCTCCCTCATCTCAGAGTCAGCCAGTTCTCAAAGACAGAAAGGGACTCAAGTAGCTGAGTTTAATGGCCCACACTTGCAGAGATTGAGGCAGGAGGGCAGATGTGAGTTTGAAGCCAGACTGGGCTGCATAGTTGGAGAGCAGGGTAGGCTACAGAGTGAGACAATGTCTTTAAAACAAAACATAACACAACAACAACAACAACAACCAAAGCAAAGGGAAAGTGACAGTGGTTCCACACACAAAACAAGTAACCCGAAACACACACTCCGTCACACTCTGACTGTGGGCCACAACTCCTCTGCCTTTCCTTTCCCTACCCTCACAACCAGGACCAGACAACTGGGGACAGCTACTATGCCCCCAAGCCCATTGACCTCACTCCACCTAGCAAAACCCAAGCCTGCTGCCTGCCCTGTGCATTCCTCCCTTCAGAAGCCTCAATGAAGGCCTGTATCCCCTCACTCCTTGGCCTCCAGGCTACCCTCATGTCTCTCCATAGCACATGTATGACATGACTCTCCCTCTCCTCTTGGGAATTTTGATCATCAAGGGTATTTCAATGGTGATCACCTCCTAGAGTATTGTTCCCCATCATACCAGAATAAAAATAAAATGTACATGTGGTGGTTTGAATGAAAATGGCCCCCATTGGCTCATAGGGAGTGTCACTATTAGGAGGTGTGGCCTTATAGGAGGAAGTGTGTCACTGGGGAGGGGCTTTGAGGTTTCAGATGCTCAAGCAAGGCCCAATGTCACTCACTCTCTCTTCCTGCTACCTACTGATCCGATATAGAACTCTCAGCTACCTCTCTAGCACCATGTCTGCCTGTGTGCTAACATGCTTCCTGCCATGAAGATAACGGACTGAACCTCTGAACTGTAAATAAGCCCCAGTGAAATGCTTTCTTTTATAAGAGGTGCTGTGGTCATGATGTCTCTTCACAGCCTTAGAGACCCTAACTAAGACAATATAATCACCTAGGGCTTATAAAGCTGCAAGCCCATGGTTGGAGCAGGAACTGTGAGAAATTTCTTTTCTGTAAGATCTTGGGCCCTGAAGTATCACCATCATCTGATCTGTTGGAAACCTTATTCAAGGATCAGGAACAGCCTTCAACCTCTGTAGCAACTTAGCCGAGCAATGTGGCAGACTAAAGCAAGTGTCCTTGACCAAAAGGCCTCATCATAATGGGATGATGGTTGTGCATTTGGTCCTGTCAGAGGCTGGATACCCTGGATGCACTGGGAAAGCAGATGGGAATCCCAGAGGCCCTGAGAACCATAATGGGTATGCATACCAGATTTTCCAAGCCTAGTTTTCCTGACAGGAGCCAAAGACTGTGCCTGGGACTCACTTCCCTGGGAAACTTAATTTCTAAAGGCCTTTAAAAGCCCCATTTAAAGGGAGGGAGAATGTTTGGAACATTTCCATCTGGGTAGGAACTGACAGCAGCTGCCCTTCCCAAAGTTTGCTATGTGCTCTCTGTGCATAGATGCCTGGGGGCTGAGGCTGAACTGAGGCTCTGGGAGGCTCTGCTCTTGTACGCAGTGGAATGGACAGGGCAGTGGAGGAGGTGGCTGGCAGTGGCTGCTAGTCTTTGGTTTTGGCCAGCTTCACCAGGGCAGAAAGGCAGGTCGTGGTTATGGAGAGTGGTGGGGAGACAGGAATGTGGTCTTGCAGTCTGGATCCTCTCCTGCTCCTAGGGCAGGGCCATCCTGATGCCTGGAAACCAAGGTGAACCAGGCACAGAAGGAACTTAGGCAGTAGACTTCTAAACAAAGGCCTGAAGCTGACTCATCGGTCTCCTGGGTCTCTGCTGTCATCATTGGCCCTGTGGTGATTAGACCTGAGCCCTGCTGGACCTCTGGAATCTCCAGTTCAACTGAAAGTCTCCAATGCCTGTAAGTGGCTTTCCCTGCTTACCGAGGTCCCTGTCTTAGTTAGGATTTCTAATGCTGTGATAAAACACCATGACCACAAGAGACTTGGGGGAGGGGAGAAGGGTTTAGTTTACAATACAGCTTGTAGTCCATTGTTCAGGGAAGCCATAGCAAGAACTTGGGGCAGGAACCTGAGGGCAGGGGCTGATACAGAGGAATACCACATAGGCTTGCTCCTCAGCCTGCTTTCTGACACATCCCTGGACCACCTGCCCAGGGGTGGCACCACCTAGTCCACAGGTGGGTCCTCCCACATCAATTATTAATCAAGACAATACTCTACAGACTTGCCTATACGTAATCCTCTGAAGTCATTTTCTCAATTAACATTCCTTCTTCCCGATATGTCTAGGTTTGTATCAAGTTGACAAAAACCGCCAGTGCAGTCCTCCTCCAGTTGCCAGTCTCGAGGTGGTTCCGGGCCCCTAAGTTGCTCCTGTAGAGCTTAGACTCAGCAGTTCCCTGGTATCAGTCTGGTCATGCCTGCTACCCTGAGAGATGGCTGAGGTCCTCCTCCTGGAGTTGGTATCATAGACAAGCTCCAAGCTCAGCCCCGTTTTGGAAAGCATCCTTGGAGGGGAATAAACACACTTTAACGAAAACAAAACACTTCCAAAGGGGTGTTTCCTGTTGGAACATCCTGGCCATTCCCAAGGTAATGGCCATGGAAACACTGGACTTTGGCGGTCAAATGACAGTCACAGTCTTCACATCTACTTTCTGGACAGGGAGATAACTGCTGTTTTCAGAGGAGGTCTCCTGAAATGGACAAGTCAAATCTCATCTCAGTAACTGAGGCTTCTGCCACTCCTGCCCAGAGGAGGAACTAACTGCCTGGAGACTCATCTTGGCTAAAGGCTGTATTTTTCTGAGTTGGAGAAATGATGGATGTTTGATATAAGCAGTAAACAGAAGACTGAAGTCATCTTAAATGCTTCCTCTCTTGTCAAACACCTTTGGTGACCAAGCCCTGTGACTCCACTTTCTTAGCAATTCTCTGTTAACTGTCTCTTGTTGACCCATATCAGAGCCTGTCCATTACTGCCTTGGTATTCCCAACAACCCTAATGAACTTCACTATCTTGCTTCCTTTTATTGTGTCCTCCACACACCAAGGAAATGTGACCATGTTGTGACAGAAGTTTATTTCCAGTTTTGTTTAAAATGGTTGTTTTGTGCACTGTTTGGAAAAGGACTGCCTAGGCCTTGGCATTTTTATCATATGCTGGTGTTGGCTTTATGTAAAAGATGTTTGATTCCTCATGATCTGCACTTGGTCTCAATAGAACACCTGAAGAGCTTAGGTATCAGTAAAAACTCCTGAGATCAGATGCTTGCAGTTCCACTGTCCAGGATGATGCTTGTCATGGCAGGTGGTTCCCTCTGCTGAGGTCTGGCAGGGTTTACATCTATGAAAATGCCTCTTGGTATTTTTTTGGTGAGCTACATAGCAGTCTTCCATAACAATATGCCTTGAAACTGTCTGAGATCTTTCCAAGAGTGCCCATTGCCTTCTAGGTAAAGGAGTTGCTGTCTCTGCATCTCAGCTTCTCCTTCCCCATCCATGGCTCATGTCCCTCTTCACACACAATGCGTCCCAGAGTATGTTTTCCCTGAAACCACTTACTGGATTTCTTTACTAACATTACAAAGAACATAAGCAAAACAGCTTAAACAACAGAAATATATTGTCTCACAGTGACAGAGGCTACAAGTCCAATGTCAAGATGTGAGAAGGGACGTGGTCTTCATGAAGGCTGTAGGGTTGAATTGTCCCATGTCCCTTTCTTAGTTTGTGGTGATTGTTGGCAGGTTTTGGTTCCTGTCTATAAGAGAATGCTTCTGGGTGCTGCCTGTATCTCCTCTTGTGTATGTATGAATGCACATGATCACCCTTTAATAAAAATACAAGTCTGAAGACCACTTTTTATCTGGATTCTTTCCATAAAGACTCTATCTCCAATAAAGTCATATTCTGAAGTCTTGGAGGTGGGGAGAGGGGACATTATTAACCCATTATGTTCTCTATTTAAGATTTCTTGGGATAGCATGAAGGTTTAATGGGTTAAGGCCCCTGCTGCTGAGCCTAATGGCATGAGTCTAGTCCTCTAGACCCACGTAGTGGAAGGAGAGGACTGCCTTCTGCAAATTGTCTTATGACTTCCACGTGTGTACTGTGGCATACATGGACCAACCCCCACCTCCAAAACAAAACAAATAAAAATTGAGTTTTAAATATAGAAAAACCCAGTAGACTTTTCTAGCTTCTCCACTGTCACGTGATGCCATAGGAAGACAAAGGTACCTCCTCTTCTGACTGCTCTGGATCTGTATGAAAGACCACAGAGAACCTGGAGTTGAGCTATCAGCTTATGTCATATTTGTTTTATATATTAGGCTGTGAGTACTTTTATATATTAGTACTGTGAGAACAGGGAGAAATCTATTTGTCTGCATCCCCAGGCCCTAGAATGATGCCAAACACACTGTAGGTACTTAGCATTTGTTCTTGGAGCTGTGAAACTCTGACTGTATGAGGTAACTAAATGAGCTGACTAGTGTTTCTCTCACCTGCTTCCCTCTAGGGTCCCAATTTGTTTCCATAGTGGTTGACTGGTCTCCTATCCCCCAACATTCCCAATTTGGACTGAGCAATCTGTGTGAGTACAAGACTCACAGCGTTATTCCCCAGAGTGAATGGATATGCGTAGTGTTTGCTTGCTGGATAAATGAATGACACTATACACAAATTTTATACATACCCACAGGCACAAACACTCACAGAAATGGCTTCTATGATTACAGAGACCCAGTCCTACCACCTGCTGTCTGCCATCTAGAGAAGTAGGCAACCCAGTGATATGATCTAGTCTACGAGTCTGAAGACCTGAGAACTGGTGGAAGGAACTATGGGAACACTGGTGAAGACCTAGAGTTCAAAGGCCCAGAGGATCTGACATCTGAAGGCAAGAGAAGATAGGTGTCCCATCTCAAAAATCTTTTTCCTGCCTTATTAATTTACCCAAGTCCTCAGTGGGTTGGATAGTGTCCAGCCACATCAAGGATGGCAGGCTGTCATTGTCTACCTGCCAGTGCAAATGCTAGACTCATCTGTGTCCCAAGACACAAATGTTTCTCTAGTCACCAGCCTTCCTTAGCTCAGTTACATTGCCACATTAGACACTGTAATGTCATTGATAGACAAAATGTTTGTCAGCAGGAGCTATAGTAAAAAATAGCTAGTAATTGACTAATTAGAGTTAACCAGTCAAACAGAACATATCCCAAACAATTTCTAGCAATTAATGGGGAACAGGACAACAGTATTTTCTTCAGCTTGATATTAGGATACAGAATTGAATATATAGTGTGTCAGATACAACTTCAAAATGGCCTCCCATGACCTTTAACCTGGTATTGCTCCTGAGATTACATCATATAGTCGTTCAGTTTGAAGGTAAAATGACCTCCACAAGCTCATGTGATTGTCCACTTGGACTCCAGTTGGTACAATTCGAGAATGTTGGGTTGCATAACCTTTAGGAAGTGGAGCCTTGTGGAGGAAGTGAGTTATGGAGGCGGGTGGGATGGGCCTCAGGGTTGGTAGCTTGGCCCTACTTCCTGTCCATTCTCTGCTTCCTGACTCAGTCAGATCCCTGCTGCCATGTTTTCCCTGATATGATGGGGTATTTTCCCTGATATAATGTGGTATTTTGTTTTAAATTGTGAGCCAAATAAAATAAAATAAAATAAACTCTTCATTCCTCAGGTTGTTTCTCATCATGTATTTGACTGTAAGGAGAAAAGCAACTAACTCATACAATAAAAGAGAGACTGTCTGTGTGGGCCTAATCTAATCACAAGGGCGATTAGAATCTAAATAGTCTCTGCAGCTGATAATAGAGTCAAGGACATGCAGAGCACAAGGAAACTCAACTCCTCTTTGCTGGTTTGAAGAAGGAGGAGCTTTGAGGCAGAGAAGCTTCTAGAAGATACGTGAAGCTGGCAAGGAAACAGAGACACTGATTCTTCAGTTTTAAGAAACAGAACCAAATTCAGCCACCAACCCAAGCTAGCTGGAGGGACATTTTTCTGACCTCTTGAGAAGCCCTTTCTCTCTGGCACCTTGATTTTAGCCTGTAAACTCTAGGCAGACAACCTAGTTGGGCTCTCCTGGACTCAAACCTGACCAAACTATGAGATAATAAACGGACATTGTTTTAAGTCAGCCAAGACTTGGAAAGTTCTTCTGCAGCAACAGAAACACAAAGGATGATAAGTATTAAAAATCAATTTGAAAATGAGGAGAAAACACAAGCATGTTAATACAGGCTGCCTTTGGTGATCCATTCAGCGTGGGCTTTGTAGTGTGTGTTCTGCCTGTACTTTTACAATGGAAAAAAAAGTATTGTCTCAGATTTCTTTCTTATTGAGATCTAGATTTCTTCAAGATGGGTGTTGCTTGATCTCTTTTACTCGGCCTGTGGATATTTTAGCACACAAGTGCAGTTTTCCAAGCTAACATGAATTTACAGCTCCAGACATGATCTTTGATCCTAACAGGGCTTCTGGAAATTGAGGAGTACTGTGCCCAGGCTGTCAGTGGAGGGAAGATCCCAGGTGGCTTGGTAACTTGAGTAGAAATTCTACACCTAGTCCACAGGAGTCTCCCAACCATACTCATGCCAATTTGCTATCGGCCAAAACTTGTGACTCTCTGATCACGCAGTCTCCTACTCCAGGCTCCTGAAGGCTTCCTCCCATGATGTCTTGCGGACTCCCATCTGACTGACCTTCCAGGACTCATCCTTACGATTGTTTCTATTCCTTGGTTCACATGATAAATGAGAGGAAGCACCATCTGTTTCTCTTTAGCTTTAGATTCCATTACTGATGTCACTATGTCCAACATGGAGCCGGGACAAATTAGCTGTGTCCTCCACATACCCAAGTTTCCCTGGTATCCTTAGAGCCATGGTATAGCCAGCTGTGTGGAGCAGGGTCCAGATGCGCCGAGAGGCCCTGTACATACTTGCAGAGAGAGAGCACCACTCCCTGACTCACCATAACTCTATGCCTGTGTTTATAACAGATTTTAAACAAATTCTCATGCTGTCGACAACCCCCTGCGAAAAGGCAGCTGCACAGCCCCTCCTTCCTGAGCTGACATCCCTGTTTAGAGAAGGACATCCGGGTTTTTCATTTTCCTCTCTCTCCTTTAAAGTGCGACAACTCTTGCAGCTCTGGGCCAAAGCAGGCCTTTTATCATGAGAGGTCCTGCAAGAACCATTTGCAGAGTCTACTTCCTGTCCAGAGAGGAAGTGGCTAGGTCTTGACCTCAGACGTACTCTCATTTCCAATCATTTTCCAGCCTGGAATGCAGTGATTCAGTTTCCATTTATAAAGTGAAATTAGTGCTAGTTGAATACTCTGCATGGGGGAGGAGGTAGGAAGGAGGAAATGAGAGCTTCTTGCAAACAATTCTCCCCTGTTTCGCTTGGAGCTAGCTCTGTTGGGGAAGAGTTTCCTTATGTTCAAGGTGTTAGAAGCTTCTCTCAGGAAGGGCTCTGCTTCATTCTTTTCTTCAGTTAAAAAAAAAAAAAAAATGCTGCCAATGTCACGTGATTGAGCAGAGGCTTGGCTATAATAGACTTGGGTGTTTCTACAGCGCTTTACGCCTCTCAAAGAGCTGTCACACATATTAACTCAGCAGATCCTCAAAGCACCTCTGGGAGGGAAGCAGGCAAAGCATTATCGTCCTCGTTTAACTTTCTGCGGAGAAAAAGTATGTTAATTCTGAGAGCTTTTATGAAAGTGGCACTGTCTCCTTTTTCTTCAGCTCCCTACCCCCATCCCCAGTCAAGGAGACAGTGGTATAGCCTTGAGAGCGTCCAGAGACCAGGGCACTAACAAAGTCTCATTGTTGTATTCACCTGCTACACAGGACACTGGGAACATGTAGATGACATCTGTGAAAAGATACAATGGACTGTTTGGCAATAATTATTTTCTAGCACAAATTCTTGGACCTAGAAGAGTGTCTCCATGGAAACCTGGTGGATTTATTAGAGACCTGGTAACAGGCCATCGGGACCTACTCATTCCCAAGGCTCATGACCATGGTCATGTCATTGTCAAATGTACCTGTGCTGGTTAGTTCTTGTCAACTTGACACAAACTAGAGTCACCTGAAAGAGAAAGAACTTCAGTTGAAGAATTGCTTCCATCAGATTGGTTGGACTGTGGACATGTCTATGGGGGCATTTCTCGATTAATCATTAATATGGGAGGACTCAGCCCACTATGGGTGATGCTACCCTGAGCCAGTGGTCCTGGGATGTTTAAGAAAACAAGGTGAAAAATACACGAGGAGCAAGAAGCAAACAGTATTCCTCCATGGTCTCTACTTCAGTTCCTGCCCTGACGCCTCTTCATAATGGACTGTAACGTGTAAGCCAAATAAACTCTTTCCTCCCCAGCTTGCTTTTGGCCATGATATTTATCATAGCAATAGAAAGCAAACGAAGACTGTGGGAGTACAGAAGGGCAGGGTGACAGAAAGCAGAGCTTTCAAACCACGGGCCAGGAGGAGTCCTTGCACTCACGAAAGGTGAGGAGGACGGTGGCAGATTGTAGGGCTCTGGGGTACAGCTGGTGCTGTGTGTTAAAACTAAGCAAGTAGCTCCTATGTGCAGAGATACACAGAGACTACCAAGGAGGGCTATCCTTGAAGGGATGGACTTGAAGGATCATGAGAAAGGATTTGGGAAGGGTAGGTCATCAGGCTCCACTGAGGCCCATGGTATGGAGGCCTTTCCCGAGGCACTGCTACTGGTCAGTGATGGGTTCAGGTGGTGAAAGCTGAGTCTGTGTTCTTCCCTCCCCATGCCTGCTGAAGTGAAGATATTATGCTTCTCCAGTGTGCATTCATTCCTGCAGAAGGATAGCCAAAACTATCCTACAGAGCTCATTACATTATGCCACCAATGCCAAGGTCCCAAGGCCCACCCAGTGCAGCAAAAGCACAGGTGCATCCGCTGTCCCTGGTGTGTTGGCCAGGGTTTTCTAGAGAAGCAGAAGCGATAGGTATATGACTAGCTTGATTCTTTTTAAAGGAGAGAATCTGTACACATTTCTGCCCATCCTCTACAGGATTCTGGTTAAGGGCCATTGTTCTGGGCTCTCCTAATCATCTCAAAAGCTGATCTCAAAAGCAATTATTAGCCCGTCATCAAGAACTATAGCATTTACTTTCTAAATGTGCATAAAAGACTTCTAACAAGTATTTCCTGAGCTCTCTATAGATGGTGGGGATTGAGAGACAATGGACAGACTCTCGGATAACATTATACAATCCCACAGAAGAGGCAGAGCTTAAGTCATGCAGGGCCATTGACATGGTAGCTGCATTCAGGAACAGAGGTGCCTGCCCCCCCCCCCCCACCAAAGACACAGGCTCAGGGAGGCATCATGGGGAGAATAGGTCTTGAGCAATTCCCATGAGTGTCAAGCTATGGAAGGACTCTGAGACACAAAAGGCATTTAGTCTGATGCAGCGTATGCAAAACCTGTTCTCAGTAGCTCTGTAAACATAACATAGAAGGAAACCGCAGAAAATGGCATTTGTGGTGCCATGGAAGGACAGAGCATGGACACACTTAAGACCTTGTACTCTTCTCCTAAAGACAAGATGGCATTCCATCTCACTTCTGGAAGTGGCAAATGCACAGGAAGGAAGAGTGTTGAGACAGGAAGTCCAGCATGAGGTGTGGGGAGAAGTATTGAGGGATGATCTGTGACCCCCCATGGCAGTCAAAGAGAAGGGACACGTCCACGATGCTGGGAATGCAGACTCAGCAGATAGTAGGT